>PVHT021183620.1:770055-822325 GCA_004024745.2 Catagonus wagneri | reverse complement strand
CCAACTCCAGCCACCTCTCCCCGTGTTGGCCGCCACCTCTTCTTGGCCGGCTGTCCTCAGGGCCGGTAGATCTGAGCCCCCAAAAGGCATACAGCAGAGGGGAGCTGAAGGCCCACTTGGGCCGGCTCTGAGGGCCCAGCAGCCAAGTCCGCAGTGGGCAGGAGCCGGGCACACTGTTGTTGCTCCCAAGGCCCAGCCTGCTTGGCGACAGCCTGTAAATGGCAGTGGCTCACACCACGCCTGTCCCGCCCTCAACCCTTGTCCCTCGTGGCTGGGACGCGCTCGGGTCTGTGTTGGGCCCAGGCCATTGGAGCCCCTGCCTTTAGGGCTGAGCTGGCCCAGCCCCTGGGTTGGAGGGAAGACTTTGGGGCTCGTTCACGGGCTTTGAGGCTTTAGACGGAAAGCAGAACCAGCGCTTGGCTGCGTTTCATGGGCTGAACCAAGTCACGTGCTGCAGCGACAGTCGGGAGGAGGCAGGGGTGTCGCCTGCCCGGGTCGGTGAGTCCCCTGCTGCTTCTGGGGGCAGAGCGGTGGGCGCGGCCAGAAGGAAATGCAGAGGTCAGGGCGTGTGTTCTCAGTATTGCTGCAAACCGCTAGTCTGTTCCCTACTTAGTAAATGATTTTTGTATATAAAATTAACAGTTGACACTGATCATTTAGTAATTAATGCTTCAACAATAAATATACGTTAACACTCCAACGGGCTGGTAGCATGTCAACACACAAAGCACTGGAGGTTTTCATTCCGTGTTATGTCTCTAGTGTTTCCTTGTATTTGAAAGGGAAATTGATCGGTTTTGCAGTGCGTCCACGTGGCGCTCCTCGTCCTTTATCGCTGTTAAATCTGTTACGTCTGCTGTGAACCTCTGAGGTCCCGCTGTCCCTTGTTGCGTCTGAGTTCAGCCTTGGGCTCTTGGAGAGGCTGCAGTCAGGGCCCTTTGGCTGAACCCTGGGCCCCCACCCCGCGGGGCGGCCCCGCCTTGGATTCTGTGCTCCTGCATCTCTTGTGACAGAAGATAATGTACGCGGAATATTTGCCATGTCTTTTGATGGATAAAAAACACGGAGAACCTGTTTCAGTATTAAAACAGAATGTTTGAAAATAACCTCGGCAGATGCGTAAATCAGGTGATGTTTGTGCTTGGCTTTTTCAGAAGACTTAAATCAGATCTCAAGGAATTGCTGCACAGACCCTCCGTTGTCACGGGGGGTCTGAAACAGACCCGGAGAGGGAAGAAGCCGGTGGGTAGTTCCTGGGCGGGCAGAGCCGGTGGACGCGGTGACAGCTCAGGGGAGGGGGCGTATTTGTCCCCTGAAGGCACGGCTCCCTTTGCAGACCGAGCTCTGCTGGACTCTGCCCTCGAGTTGTTGAGGGACCACATAGTGGAGCCCTGGTGGGCCTGGAGGAGGCCGAGATGCCTGGTCCTCGATCAGCAGGTGCGGACTGAATTGCCGGGAAACGTCGGCCCTGGGGGGATTCCCACCCACATGTCTAAACCGCCTGACCCGCCCCGGGCTGCTGAGGGAGGGCGTGCCACCCAGCAGTGTGCATTCTCCATCTTTTCAAAACTCTGCTTCTCTTGCCTGTAGGAAAAAATGGGGACACATCCTTCTTGCCGAATCTCAGCGGTGTCAGCTTTAGCTAATAAAAATATGGAACACCGAGTTAAATTTGAATTTCAGATAAATAGCAAACCATTTTTTAGTGGAAGTGTGCCCCAGGCATTTTTCAGCACTCACTGAAACCCGGATTGCACGGGGCCTCCTGTATGTTGTCTGGCAACAACCAGCTCCTCGGAGAGCGAGTTCAGAGTGGCGTCAGTCAGAATTCAGACTCGGTCCTAAGCCCGAGGCTGCCCTTTTCTGGAGGTTACAGGTGGCGGTGAAGACATGGCTGACATGTGATGGGTCATTTGAAATTAAAGTGTGTGTTTGTATGCACACACACGCAACCAGTGAGCACCCCCAGTGTGCATGTGCTCACCCACACCCGTACACTCGTGCCTGTGGCACACTCAGAACCAGCATGCACGCACAGCCCGACACACACGCCCCCCGGCACCCCCACGTGCGCTGTAGAAGGAGTTCTGGCCTGGCTGCTGCGTGGAGGTCGGTTCCTCTCCATCCTCCCGCCGAGCGGACAGACCTGGCGGCGCGTTCCCGCGGCCCCACGCTTCCGAGGAGAGGAGGCCTGTCTCCCGGGAGAGACTCTCATTCGCGGCCAGAGGCTGTGGTGACCTGGGCACCAGCTGAGCTCGTCCGACTTTCCAGAGTGCGGATGTCTTGCTGCGGCTGGTCACCAAGCAATGGTTTCACTTTTGTTTTTTCAGCTGCATACGTGGCATGTGGAAGTTCCCGGGCCAGGGACTGAATCTGACAGCTTACGCCACAGCTGTGGCCACGCCGGGTCCTCAGCCCCCAGCGCTGCAGCAGGAGCTCCCCGAGTGATTTTCTAAGAGGTGCTAGTCCCCTCATTTGATGGGATTCACTCCTGGCTAATTCCCGACTCACCGATTAGTATTCTTGGAAAGGCTGGGCTAGGACCTTGACTGTCTAGTGAATATATTCAGTCATGCGGAGACTGACCGCCCTGGGGCCGTATGAGGACCCTTGGGGCTGTATGAGGACCCTTGGAGATCACGGTGTGTGGCTCAGGTCCTTGGGCACTGCCCACGGCTGCCGCAGACACTTACCTGGTGGATCCCTCTCGATGAAGGCAGGCCGGGCGTGTAGGACGTGCCCGCTTTCTGTCCTTGCATCCTTGATGAACTCTGTGCCCTCCTGCTCTCCGTCCGGCCTCCATGCTGCAGCCCGTGGACCAGCCGGTGGAGCCTAGCCCCGGGCCCTCCCAGGTCGGTCCCGCCTGCATCCTCCTCCAGCTGCGGGGTCCGTGGTGCTGAACCCTGGGGCTGGCTTCTCCTGAAGCACAACCGTGGTCTCAAATTTAAATTCACATTGAACTCTTCAGGAGTTCCTGTTGTGGCGCAGCAGAAATAAACCCAACTAGATTGCGGGTTTGATCCCTGGCCTCGTCCTGTGGGTTAAGGATCTGACGTTGCCATGACCTGCAGCATAGGTCACAGACACAGCTCGGACCCCGCGTTGCTGTGGCTGTGGTGTAGGCCGGCAGCTGCAACTCTAATTCGACCCCTGGCCTGGGAACCTCCATGTGTCACAGGTGTGGCCCTAAAAAGGAAAAAAAAAACAAAAACGATGGAGGAGCGTTGATGAGGCAGTGCGTCCCGCGGGGCTGTGGGTTCTGAAGCTGGGCCTGGGCCGCCGCCGCGCGGCCATGTGCTGAGAGCAATGGGTTGGGGGTGCAGCGTCCCCACCTTCCCCTTCAAATCTGAAACCAGTGGGACCAGCTGCTGATGGCCAGCGGGCCGTGGCTGTGTGGAAGGGACCCTCGTGAAGCTGCTCGGGGTCCCTCTCACCCCCTTGGATCCGCATCCTGTGGCCGATCTGAGCGCAGGGCCCGCCTGTAAAGCAGACCTCCCGGCTGCCCGCCGTGCAGACGGTCTTGGGCACCCCATGTCCTCGGACACCGCAAGCAGGAGAGGGTAGAGGTGGGCCGGCCGCGGGGTGGGCCTGTGGGGGAGGCATCCCCCTGCCCGCCCGCTCCTCCCAGCAGAGGCAAGGCCCGTCCTTCCTGTGGGGCCCTGTAGACTCTTCTCCTGGGGGTCGTCCTGGACGCCCCAGGGCGGTAACAGCCTGGTGGCATGTAAACTGGTGGGAACCTGAGGGACAGGTTGACCTCCCCGGGGGCTTAGAAGGAACCGGGGGCTTAGAAGGAAATTAGCTGCCGAGGTTTGATCCCTGGTGACAGGGGCTGCTGGTTAAGAAGCGAGTTTGTGGACTAGAGGGGGAAGGAGGTGGGGGCTCCTTGGAAATCACAGGCCGGCTGGCTTATCCTTAACTGCTGCTTGGCACAGGCCGGCCGGGGGCTTCGGAGGCAGGCGTGGGTTCTGATTCTGGCTCTGTCTCCCCGGAGATGTGGCCAGCGTGTGATGCCCCACGCTGGCCAAGGTCCGCCCCATCCCAGGGCTGGTTGTCACTGCAGGTAATGAATGACCCCCTGCAGTGGCCAGGGTCCCCCCAGGGGGTGCTGGGAGTCAGTGCAGGTAACGAGTGACCCCCCCGCAGTGGCCAAGGTCCCCCCACCCTGGGCTGGGAGTCAGTAAAATGCGACGGCAGCATGTGGCACACCCTGAGCCCAGACAGCTTTGCACCTGTTATCATCTCACCATCATTTCCATCATTTTCATCATCTGCAGGCGGGAGTGGTGAGTGGCTTCCGTCCTCTTGGGGGTGGGGGTTGGTCTGGGGCCTCTGCTCGGCCCCAGGTGTTGGACCTCGAGGCTGAAGGGTCCCTGTGGCACCAGCTGCTCCCTGCAGGTGCCTCTGTGCTGGGATCCTGTTAGCCTGGCCGGTACTGGCCCAACTCAGGGGCCCTAGGGCCACTGGCCGTCGTTATTTCACTCCCACTTTTGCCCTCAGGGAGGACGTGCCAGAATGCATTCCCGGAGAATAGTTCTACGTCTGGGATGTGTCAAGTGGCTCTAGCTGTGTGTTCAGTTTCCCTTTCCTGTGTTTTTAAATTTAGGTTAAGTATGACTTTAATGAAATTTCCCTGAAGTCTGTCTTGACTGCAGTGTAGGTTCAAACTGACTTTTTCTTTCAAGACAGAATTCAGTTACAGCTAGTAAACTAAAGTCAGCTTTACTGCCACCCAAGTGAAAATACTTCTGTGTTGCCGCCAAGGTAAGCAGTCGCAGAGCAGCGGGTAAATCAGTGATGTGGGCTGGCCCGCACATCCTCAGTGTGTGTGTGTCAGTGAGAAATGGCAGGCTCAACCCCCATCCTCGTTAGGCCCCGCAGAGGCTGGTGGGAGCGTGGGGAGGGACGGCCGTGTTTCATCTGAGCCTTGGGACCCGGTGGTGGCAGAGCACACGCGTGACGGCAGTGACGTCAGTACAGGAAGCGGTGTGGACCTGCCTCGGTGTCTGTCCCTCACCAGCCCGTCTCCCTTCTCAGCCCAGGGCTTTGCCCCCACCCCTGCCGCACGGTTCCGCTGGGGACTCCTGGCAGCATCTTGTGCCTTCTGGTGCCCGCCCGCTGTGCCACCCTCTGAGGGGGGAGGAGGGCAGAACGTTGAACTTGCCTCCTTTGGGTAGAGAGCAAGTGGGCCCTGGTCCTTGGCTTTGAGCAGGTGTCCACATCCCAGCGTGTCTCAGCGCCCAGCCTGCCAACTGCTCAGAGCTGGTTTGTGGATGAACGGTAAATTGTTCAGGAGTTCCCATTGTGGCTCACGGGGTCAAGAATCTGACTAGTGTCCATGAGGATGCGGGTTCGATCCCTGGCCTTGCTCAGTGGGTTAAGGATCTGGTGTTGCTGTGGCTGTGGTGTAGGCTGGCAGGTGCAGCTCTGATTCAGCCCCTATCCTGGGAACCTCCCTATGCTGCAGGCGCAGCCCTAAAAAGAAACAAAAAGCAGTGAAGCATTTGCTCTGCGTTCTGCACAGGTGGGCTCCCTCAGTCCCTGGCTTCCAGTGGCTTCTGCAGAGCTTGGAGGTGAAGCCCCCTCTTTGCAGAGTGCGTGCAGGGTCGGGCTTGACGCAGCTTCCATGTCGGCTGTCCTGGCCTCCAGGGGTTCCTGGCACCACGCGGGCTCCTTGCAGGCTCTTGTTTGGCCTGAGACTCTCAGGGCCCCACGCTCTGCCTTCCGTCTGTGCCGTGGGAGTCGGGTGTGTGGGAAACGCCCTGACTCGTGCCAGGCCAGCCTGGCTGCTGCTCTGTTGTTGGTGAAAGAGACAGAGAAAGGCTGCCTATTCAGCGGGTCTCTCGCGGCCGTCTGAGAACCGGCGGGCCTCAAGATGAGGGTGCCTCACCCGCCCGAGCTGAACCCCAGCCCCTCTTGCTCTGGCTGCGCATCCCCGAGGACTGTCCTGCCCGCTGCTGGTGGAGAAGCGTCTCCTGTGTGCAAGAGCTTGAGCCCGAGTGACGGTCACACTGCCTGCCCCTCCCGGGGCATCACGGTGGTCAGGGCGGGGAGCGGGTGCCTGCCGGGGTGCGGGAAGCACGCGGCCCCACTGGGAGGGGCTGCTCAGGCCTGACAGGAAGGTCCTTGGCTCAGAGCATCGTGCCAGACGCCCCCCCACCCCCCAACCCCGGCTGCCCGGAGCCCCGTCCCAGAGGCTTCCTCGCTGTCATCCTAGGACCTCGGGGTCAGGCGTCCCTGTTGACCTCAGTGCAGGGACAGTGGCAGCTGCTTTTCCACACTGGGCCCGGCGGGAGGGGGACAGTTTGTGGCATGGGGACCGGAGCCCTTTCCGAGCCTCAGAGAAGGCAGAGGAGCTGCGTCCTGCTTTTATGAAGGTGGCCCCCAGGTGACCCCTCTGAGCCCCTCGGACCTCCGGCTGTGGCCCAGCCTCAGGGTGCCCTCCCCTGGCATCTGCCTCCCAGCTCCGCTCTGTAGTCACGCCTGTCACTGCTCAGGGGACAGTACAATCTTCTGCCCGCTGCCGGCCTGGGTCTCCCCCCACAGTGACCCCTGGTGTCACGCCTGTGATGATAGCACCCCTGTGTTCTCAGGGTGGGCAGGTGGCGGGGGGACTGGGCTGCCCCGGGGCTTCTCGAAGCTCTGTCACCACCCCTCGGCTCCCCGGCCCTGTGTGGCGCTGGCTTGGGCTGGCGCCAGCCCGCCGAGCCGGGACACCGCTTGTGCGTTCCTGTTTCCCACCTGCCTATCTCTGCCCGTCTCCGGCACTTGGGTGTTGGTCCCGTCTGTCACTTTGCGGAGCCAGAAAGGAGGGAGGTGTGCGCAGGTGCTCAGAGGCACTGCTGATGGCCCTGAGGCCCCTGGTCCAGGGGCTCACTGCCTGTGTGCTCCTGGGCCTGTGCTCTGCCTGCAGCGGGCACCCTGTGCATCGCCCATCCTGGCGGCCGGGGAGGTCAGTGCTGCTAGACTCTGCACCTGCCTCGCGGGTCCCAGGGCCCCAGGAGCGGTTCGCTCAAGTCACACAGGTGCAGTGTCTCCCTGTCAGCTCAGATGAAGCGTCTGTTGACTCTGGAGCATGTGTCTGTCACCCCTCGGCCGGGGCTGGAGGCCCTGAGTGTGCCTGTGCCCGTGCATGTGTGTGCGCGAGTGGTGGTGACCGCTCCAGCCTCCCTGGTTGGCGCTCTGCCGAGTGGGCTCTCGGTGACGCTCCTTGGAACCTGTGGCAGCAACGGGAAGAGCCGCCCCTCTCCCCAGTGCGTGGCAGCCGAGGGCCCTGAGCACAGCCAGCCTAGCAAATGATGCCCTTCAGCGGGACGCAGGGCCAACGGGCGCGGAGAGCGGGGTTCAGGTCCCCTAGAGGCACCTAGGGGGCCGTGTGCTGGGGTTTGAGATCCTCCTGGTGGCCCTATTCCAGGCCTCAGGTCCTTGGCCAACTGGGTAGCTTCTGAGTGTGGAGGGCCCGGCAGAGGCTCAGGAGGCCAGGCGGGGGCTTGGGGGAGGGCAGAGTGGCAGGAAGGTGGGAGCTGCTCCCCACCAGGACATGGGGAGCAGGAAGACCACCGGGCCGTCCCGCACGTGCCGGGGGTGTCCTACCGGCCTGAGACCCCCCAGCGCGGCTGCATATCCCACCTCAGCCGCTCTTTCCTGCCCAGGCTCTCCCTGCTGTGGTCAGTAAGCGGATGATGGCAGAATAGCCCACACGGGCCGTGTCGCGGGGAACCTGGCTCACCCAGAGTGACCGCACACATGTGGTCCCAGACAGGACGCGACTCCTGCTGGAGCTCCTCCCACGCGCAGAGGCCAAGCCCGGACAGAGTTAGGTCACTGCGTGGAGCTCGCGGGTTCAGCTGCACCGCGGGGCTCCTAGCAATCAGGAGGAGAAGTCCAAGGGTACAAATGAGGTGGCCGTGGTGCCGCGGCCCCATAATTCACTCCTTGACACGGAGCTGAAAGCTTTCCTTGTTTCCGGGGTCCCCCGCGCAGATCAAATGAGAGACTCCCTCGCAACGGGCTGACCCTGTGAGGTCACCCAGGGCAGGTGCGGCCCTTCCCTGCCAGCCAAGCCCAGTCCTTCCCAGCAGCCGGGCTTTCCCAGGGCACAGGCATTGCGGGCACTGTGTGCTGTGCCCTGGATCCTTGGGCTTGGCACTGGGAGGCCTGGGGGCCCCCGAGCACTGGCTGGGTGGGCAGCTGCCTGCAGGCCCCTGCTCCCCGCTGTGGTCACTGGCCGGCCGGCTCACACCCGAGGTGCCCCCGCTGGACGCCCGGGGCAGCAGCCTTCCCTGCGCCCACTTATGCAGGTGCCTCTTGGAGGAGCCCTGCCACTCACTCCTTCTGAAGCCTGGGCCGGTGGGGGTGCCGCATGTGCAGAGAGCACCCAGTCTGTTTGCCCACACAGGGACCTGTCAATGGAAGGTTCCAGAACTCTTCTGTCCTGGCATCTCCAGGCGCGAGTCATGCACAGCCCTTCCGTCTGTGATGGGGGAGCCCCTGAGCCCCGGCTCGTCCCCACACGGGCTCCTCCAGCCCCGCTCCCACGGCCTCTGACGTGGAGCTGCTGGGCTCCACCCCCAGTCACGGCTGCCAGCGTTTCTGGGACTCTCACCATTTCCTCACCCCTAAGCCTATTGGGAAAGACCTGTTGAGCTCTCTCTCTGTCCTTGTCCCAAATCAACATGGTTTTTTACACGTGTACCTTAGATTCCGTCCTGTTCATTTCAGGAGCACACTTTGGAATATATCTTACTAATATTTATTTATTTATTTAGTTAGCTTTTTAGGGCCATGCCCTCGGCATGTGGAGGTTCCCAGGCTAGGGGTCTAGTCCGAGCTGCAACTGCCGGCCTACACCACAGCCACAGCAACGCAGGATCCGAGCCACATCTGCGACCTACACTACAGCTCACGGCAACGCCACCGAGCGAGGCCAGGGATCGAACCCACAGCCTCATTGTTCCTAGTCAGATTCGTTTCTGCTGCGCCATGACAGGAACTCCCATTATCTTACTAATGTTTAAAGTTGTTGAGTAGCCTGCCTGTGCCATACTGGTTGTTTTTTCTGTAAGAATGTGAGTCAGATTAAATAGTTCCGTGCCTGCATATATGCGTGTGCGTGCACACACAGAGTTCAGTTTTTTATCTTTTTTAGGCATTAATGTCTCTGCTCAGAGGCATACAGTGACATGCCTTCTTTCCTTTAAAGCAAATCAGTGCCCTGCACTAGGTGTGTCTTTGGCACTGGTTTGTGATAAGGAAAACAGCAGTGGTGTAGGACTTGCTTTGGGAAGGGCTCTTTCCATAGGCCGGGTCACCGTCCCTCCGTCTGTCCTTCCCCCACTCAGCCCCTGCCCCAATCCACTCCCCACCCTGCCGCCATCCCTCCAGCCGCCGCTTTGGTGGAAAATGTTAACGTCTTGCCCTTTGGGTCCTGGGCCTGGAAAGGAATGAGGATTTCCTATCACTATAGGCTCCCGGTTTAAAGTGTGAGCCAGCCATGCCGGCAAAGCACCGGAGTGTCAGACGCGCTCTCTGGAAGTCGAGGGGGCCCGGGGGCGGGGGCAGCCCTGGGTGGGGAGAGGTCAGAGGAGGCCCCAAGACGGCAGCGGTGTTTGCGCTGAGCCGCGAACACGGGGGGTGGGGGGCGCTCTGATCAGGGCCAGACTCGGGTACGTTTCTGTGGTGTGTGCTCGGTCTCTGTGGTGTGTTCTCGGTCTTGGGAGGCATCTGGAGCGGGGAGGCCTCTGGGAGAGCCGGATGACTTCAGCCTCCCTGCATGCCGACTGCTGTCGGGTCCGGGCTCCCGCTGCTGACACCGCGTCTGAGCTTCCTGTCCCCGCAACTGAACGTGGCTCCTCTTCTGAGGTCCCACCGCGCCTCACCCTGGGACCAGGGGCTCCCGCCCGCAGTCTTGTCAGAACCCACGTCCCCTGTGGGTGTCCTGGGTGGTGTTGCTTCCCTCGGCCCCCCATCTGCCAGCCTGGTCCCCCCCAGCTCGGGCCCTTTGTCCTCCGGGCGGGCCCGTCTCTGGTGGGGGCCTGGAGCTGCCGGGTTTCCCTGACGTGCGTCCCCTCTGTCCCAGCTCCTCCTCCCACCCCTCAGCTCAGCCCTGCACCTGGTCCTCAGCCGGGGGGGATGCTTGGCCCGGTCTCGGGGACCGGGTGCTTTTTGCTAGCTGTTGGCCTTGACCGTAAAGCTAAACCATGCACACGGGGAGGGTGCGTGAGCCCAGAACGGGCCTCCTTGCCTGCTGTGAGGCCCATGACCACTGTCTGCGGCTTGTTTGTGTTCTCCCTTTTTTTTTTTTTTTTTTTTTTTTTTTGCTTTTTAGGGCCGCACTGCGACATATGGAGGTTCCTGGGCTAGGGGTCAAATCGGAACTGTAACCAGTGGCCTACACCACAGCTACAGCAACACGGGATCTGAGCCGCGTCTGTGATCTACACCACAGCTCACAGCAACGCCGGATCCTTCACACACTGAGCGAGGCCAGGGATCAAACCTGCATCTTTGTGGATCCTAGTCGGATTTGTCTCTGCTGCGCCATGACGGGAACTCCTTATTTTTGTTCTTTTTCGTCTTTTTGCCTGATTAGAGAGTGGAAATCTTGCTCCGAGTCAAAGCCTGTTGAAGCCTCACTTGGAGGCGGCGTGACGTAGTTGAGTCTGTGCCCAGCTTGCGGGGGCCAGGGGAGACCTCGAGGGCCTTCCTTTTTCAGGTCTCTGAGTTCGAGCAAGTGCGCTCCCTCTTTGCTCAGTCTCTGTGGTGTGTTCTCGGTCTCTGTGGTGTGTTCTCGGTCTTGGGAGGCGTCTGGAGCGGGGAGGCCTCTGGGAGAGCCGGATGACTTCAGCCTGTTGAAGCCTCACATGGCTTCAACAATCTAAGTAGTGTCTGGCCCTATGTGAAAAGTATGCGGTCTTTATGCCAAGTCAGTGGGTTACCTTTTTTTTTTTCATTTTAGTGAAAATCTCGGGCCACATTATGTTTGCATTATTTGTTTTTATTTTTAATGAAAAGGATGAGATGTTTCAGCAGAATTTCCAGCCTGTGGACCCGCGGTTTCAGGCGTTGGAGCAGCATCCAGTGCGGGGCCGGTGACAGCCACTTCCTGTGACTTTGCGGCAGTCGCCGCCCTGGGGCGCCGCGGCGGGCTTGATGGAAAGCATCTCCTCAGCCTGAAAGATGACAACAATTACATCTGCCTGCACGTTCATTCCGTGTGCCCTCTTATTTCCAGTGAAATGGAAATTTCAAATCCAGAATTATCGCTATCCAAATTACCTTTATCAGTGACAGAGCATCTGCTCACAGTCACTCCCAAAACAGGAAAAATGAGTCTTGGCAGCGTATACCTTCGCATGCCGATGTATGTAAATGGAAAGTAATGCCTGGAGTTTAGTCGACCGTTTTTCAACATGTCCAGAGTGGGAGGCGGCCTCGCCAGACGTTGGCTGCCCACACGCGGCAGCAGGGGGAGCCGGGGCTGGCCCATGTCACCCAGGCCCCAGTCATCCGCGAGAAGCGGCTGCCGCCACAAGACCAAGGCAGGCCTAGGTCGTCCTGGGGCGGCTGCTCCTGCTGGCCCCAAATCAGCCGGGCGGTCCGGCCATGGGAAGGGGGCTGCCCACAGGCTCTGTCCCAGGAGGCTCCCTGAGTCCCCGTACCCTCGTGTCCCCAGTGCATGGCCTGGCTGCCTGCTTAGCACCTCTCAGGGGTGCAGTCTGCATGGGGCCGAAGCCCAGCAGAAAGGCCTGGGCAGGGAGCCGGGGCTCGAGCCAGGGTGCTGCTCTTGCATCACGTGGGAGGAGGTGGCTGCTGGGAGGTCACATGTCTGGCCTGGGTCCCTGCGGGCCCAGCTGTCATTACTGGAGTCCCTAACCTGGGATCCAGGTCACGGCCTGCCCGCCATCTCCTTGGCTGGGCTGGGAGCCTGTGGGGCGTTTGCCTGGCACGCGGTTGAAGCCGTCTCAGGAACCAGCAAGCGTGGCCCTGCTCCCAGCCCAGCGTCTGCGGGACCCGCCTCTGGGTCAGTCTGAGCTCTGCCACCTGCCCTAGTGTCCGCTGGCCTCCGGGACCTGCACCCCGTCTGTAAGGCAGGCCCGGGCCTGCCAGTCTATCTGGGTGTGGGCACCGGCCCTCCCCGACAGGGCGCACACTGCACACGCGGGAGCTGCCGCTGTCTTGGTCACTGCCGCCACCACTCGTTTTCCTTGAGGACGGGGGCGCCGTGAAGTCTCCCGCTAGAAGTGCCTGCGAGGTTGCTCGGTGGTTGCAGGGGGCTCCCAGGTGGGCGCAGGGCGCGGGGAGGGCGCCGCTCACAGCCACGGCCGTGTTTGTCTCCCGCAGAGCAAGTGCACCGGCATCTGGACCAGCACGAGGTGAAGTTCCTGCAGTTCGCCTTCCGCTGGATGAACAACCTGCTGATGCGCGAGGTGCCCCTGCGCTGTACCATCCGCCTGTGGGACACCTACCAGGTGAGCGCCCCGCCTGGGGTCTCCAGGGCCTGCCCACGCCCCCCCCACCTCGCCCCCGACCTGGGCTGGGCCTCCCGTCGGGGTCGGCCGTGTCCTCTGCACCCTCCTCCCGCCCCGCTCTGCTCCGGGTCTAGTTGTGCACTTGCTTTTGCCTGCAAAGCGGCCTCCGTGTTGACATGCGGGGGTCTTCAGAGTCCATTTCTGGCATTCCTGTCTCTTGATTAGACGTGAGACGGGGCCTCTCTCGCGGCTGAGGTCCGTCCGCGGGACGGTGGCGGCGTCGGGTTGGCGGGCGGCCCGCATCTTGGCCGGGCTGGGGGGGTGAGGTCGGGACGGGGAGGTGAGGCCAGGACGCTTGTGACTCCAGCGTGAGCCTGAGCTGCCTCTGCCGGAAACCTTCATGCTCGGGACTCCCAGGCCATCTGCGTTTTGAGTTACTTATAATAGAGATTTTTAAAAAACCACTGACAGATTCAGAGCAATATGAAATTTTCTCCTCTCCACCGATTTTGATGAAATTCGTTTCTTCAGGAGATTGAGTTTTCTGGAACAAACCACCTTTGTTCCCTCGAGTGTCGAGCTGCTTATTCCAGCACCGTCTCATTTTGTTGGAGATGTTTGCCGAGGCTGAGGGTGCGCTGGGGGTCGCTCGCAGAGAGCAGAAGGCTGCTTGCCGGCCTTAACTCTGGGAGACGCCGGGGCAGCAGCCCTCGGGAGCCTGGCAAGGGAGCCCCAGGCTGAGGGTGTCTTTGTAGGACCGTGGACGTCCCAGGGTTGGGTTCCTGCGCGTGACGGAGGTGGGAGCTGGGCCGAGCAGGCTGCCTGGGCCCCCCCGCCAGCCATCCAAGGAGCCCTTGGTATGGGTGGCACACCCTTCCTGTGGGATGGGCCCTCTGGTCGCTGCCCGCCGGCCTCCCGCTTTCTCCCCGGTCACCTGGAGCAGTGACCCAGAGCTCTGTCCCCCGTGCTGGGCGTGTGCCCGGAGCAGGCCTGTGAGTGTTTTCTGGCTCTGGCAGCCTGTGTCTGGCCCGCCTTTCTTCCTTGCAGTCTGCGTGCTCCCGTGGGGTTCGCGGCAGAAATGACAACTCCTGGCCAGTCTCCACCCACACCCAACTGTGGCTTTGCTTTTCTAGGTACTTGGCAGCCACAGAATTTCTAGCCACTAACTTTTCCTTGGACATAAAGCCTTTTGGGGGAGCTGTTTGGTTAAGTGGCTGGCAGCCTGGCCTTATCCCTCAGGTCTCGTAACGTCGCAGGAAACAAAACTTAATATTCTGTAAATTTCGGACGCTCTCCATTTGTGACGGGCAAGGCCGAGATCCTGGCCCCCCCCCCCCATTAAACGCAGAGTTCCCTGTAATGCTGTCCCCATTACGACTAAATTGGGTATTAAGTCAATAGTATTTTGAGGAGCAGAAAATGGATCATTGCGGCCGTGGCCCTGTGCCACTTTGCTCAAACTCCTAATAGGTATTAAAACTTTAAGCACAATTGTGGCATCTTTATTGCGTTAATTTTCCTGAGATTAAATTTTGCCATGAATTGACTCATTTGTACCACGGACTCATTGTTGAACTGACAGTACCCTGGTCATAAACCTTTTCATATCTTAAAAATTGGGGGTATTTCTATTTTACAGGCCCAAGTAACCATGAAATTGTATTGCATCTTTTGGCAATGAAAATACACAGTAACCACGGGGTGGCGAGCAGGTGATTACTCGCTCCTAAACTGGTGTTTATTAGCTGGGCCATTACAGGTTTCAGTAACTCTTTAATCCCGTACGGGGTGGCTGCAAATCCTCCCAGGACATGTGTCAACAAAAGGTTGTGGAGAAGCACCCGCTCGGCCCAGTTGCTGCACTAGACAGCTGCGTAGAAGGGGCGGGCGCTAGTCACCAGCCCGAGAAAAGGCAGTTAAAGGGCACAGACTGGAGCTCCCGTCGTGGCGCAGCAGAAACCAACCTGATTAGTATCCACGAGGACGCGGGTTCGATCCCTGGCCTCGCTTAGTGGGTTAAGGATTCGGTGCTTTTGTGAGCTGTGGTGTAGGTCGCAGATGAGGCTCGGATCCCATGTTGCTGTGGCTGTGGTGTAGGCCGGCAGCTGCAGATCTGATTCGACCCCTAGCCTGGGAACCTCCATATGCCACAGGTGCGCTCTTAAAGAAAAAAACAAACAAACAAAAAACAGCCAACATAGACCATCCAGAAGTGGCCACAGAGCAAGGAGACAGCCCCTGTTCCCTGGGCTTGGTGTGTGGTGTGAGCAGGGGCTGACTGCCGGCTGACGGGGGTGTTCCTGGAGAGCCTGGGCCGCGGGGGGAGCCAGTGGAAAGGAAGCGTCTCGCCGTCCATGGCTGGACCCGACGCCTGCACTTCGACGCCCTGGCCGAGGGGAGAAGCCTCCGGGCCGTTTGCTGTGCTGCGGGGCTGTGGCTGTGGAACCCAGGCCGTCGGGGCAGCCAGGATGTTCGCGTGCCCCCAGTGACTCCCTGCCCCTCGCGCTCCTCCCCGTGGGCCCCGAACTCCCTGCTCTGAGTGGAGGGGCTGCTGCCCCTGGTGAGCGGAGCTGCCCGCGTGTTTCCAGGCTACACCCACTGCCTCTGCCGAGGTCTGGGCGGTGAGCGTGACCTCAGGATCCCGCTCCTGGAAGGCTGCAGGTGCCAGGCCTGGGCCGCCTGGAGGGGAGGAAGGAGCGAGGGCGGAGAAGTTCGCTGTGGGGGGCTAGAGTGTCAAGTGCAGCCTCAGCCTCTTTAACGCAGTGCCTCCTGTGTGGCCTCCTGGGGGCTCCCCCAGCATCCCGGGGCTTAGGGCTCAATCTCTGAATTTGCGGGACCTAGTTCAGTTCACACAGGTGCCCTCTTGGGCTTCTGGAGCACCCGGGGCTGACCTTTGTCACATGGGCTCACAGCGCTGACTCCCTCCTGGGCTTGCCTGCTGGAGCCTACCCAGGACCCTCCCTCTGTAAGCCTGGAGGAAGGGGAGCTGCCCAGGGCGGGGCTGGGGAAGGCAGCTCAGCTGCACGTTTAGAGGGCTTTTGACTCCAGGGGACGTGCCTGCTGGACGGGCATCGAGTGAATGATGCTTCTTTCAGCCTCTGCCCTCCCCACCCAGAGCCTCTCTGAGCCCCGGGGGCTGCGGCCCGGCCTCGGGGATCCTTCCTTGTCGCCTTTGGGTTCCACGCGCATCTCTGTAATTGCTCATCTACAGAAAAACCAGCCACGAATGTAGCTTCTATTTTACTGTAAGCTGGCGGGCCAGGATGGTGACTGCCGGCTGTGGCTTGGGGCTCGTGGGCCTGTGTCCTGGGGCATCTCCCTGCCGCAACAGAGTCCTGGGAGCTGCGGCCCTGGGTGCAGAGGGGGTCTGGGCGCTGCCCTCCCTCCCCGTGTGCCAGGCGGCACCTTATGTCTGGAGGCCTGGTGGGCACAGGTGTCTGCAGGGCCTGAACCCCCCCGCCCTCACCGGGAGTGTCCTGGGGCAAAAGCTGCCTCGTCTGAGCTGTTGACCTGTTCCTGTCACGGGGGTGGGTGCCCCTGTGCACTGTTGATGGGATCCCCGACCCCGAGACCTTCTCTGGGGTGTGCCGGGCAGGGGCGGGGGAGACAGCCAGGGGGGTCGGCACACGCGGATTTCCTGTGGAAAGACAGGAGATTGGAGTGCATTTTCTGGTTTGTGTTTCTCTTTTAGTATTTGGCGTTAGAATGTCAGCTAGCTCAGGGTGGCTTTAGCTCTTCAGGGTCTTTTGTGGTTTCACACAGATTTTAGGCCCGTTTTACTATGTCTGTGAAAAAAGCCATTGGAATCTTGATAGGTGCTCCTTGAGTCTGCAGATCACTCTGGAAACGTAGGCATTTTCATGGTATTAATTCTTTCACTGCAAGTACAGAGTACCTCTCAATTGGTTTATGTCTTCTTCAATTTCATTCATCTGTGTTTTCCAGTTTTTGGTGTACAGGTTTTTCACTTTCTTGGTTAAATTTATTCCTAAGTATTTTATCCTTTTCAATGCAGTTGTAAATGGGGTTGTTTTCTTAATTTCTCTTTGCAGTAGTTCATTGTTAGTGTATAGAAATGCAACCGATGGTTGTATACTGTTTTTCCTTTTTTTTAATCCTGCAGCTTTTCTGAACTTGTCCAAAGGAAATGAAATCATTATCTCAGAGAGGTATCTGCCCGTTGTGTTTGCGGTAGCTGAGACACAGGACAGTGTCCGTGCGCGCGCATGTGTGCACGCGCGCATGTGTGTGTGCACGCGCGCATGTGTGTGTGCACGTACACACAGTGGGACAGGATCCAGCCTTGAAGAAGACGGAGTCCGAGGGCGTGGCCAAGGTGGCTTAGGGAAGGTCCACGGAGAAGAGGAGCAGCTGGGTGGGGGAGGGCCTGCAGTGTCAGCCCAGGAGGGAGTCCCGGAGCGCGGAAGGTTCTGGAATGACGGAAACACCCGGGAGGGGAGCCTCTAGGCACTCTAGAAAAATGTGACCGGTGTAGCTGAGGAACTAAACTTATCATTTTAATTCCCTTGGCTTCAACGCGAGCAGACCCGGGCATTGTGGCTGCCTGTGGGGCCGGGGTCTGGGCCGGGGCAAGTGGAGTCAGCGGGCCGGGCCCTGGGAGCCTCAGGCAGCAGCAGGCGGGTGGGCCTGGCGGGTGGGCCTGGCCGCTGGCAGGTGTGGGTCCGGCACTAGGGAGAACGGGAGGACATGGCTGGCTGGAGACCCCCCACACCCCGTCTTCCGAGGGGAGGAGCACGTGGGAGGGGCCTGGTGCGGTGGCTAGGCCGGGGAGACCCCGGGCATCTCCAGTGGACAGGCTTGTTGGGGACCAGTAGATGCAGGTGCCAGGAGGCCTCTCCATACGGTCGAGTTTGGGTGGTGAGAGGTGGTTCAGGCGGCACTTCCCAAGTTTGCGCACTGGGTGGGGGAGCAGAGGGCGTGAAAGGGCAAGTCCCGTGGGGCGACCTTGAGATGCCCGAGACCTCACGGGGGCTGCAGCTGCGGCCCAGGCCTGTCCTGTGGCCACAGCTCCCTTCCCGCCAGTAGCATCACCTGTCCATGTGGCTGCACCTCTGATCCCACCTGTTCTGGTTCCCTCTTCCTGCGGCTGTACTTCCAGCCCCACCTGTGCCGCTTACCTGCTGCTCCGTCAGCTGCCTCCGGGCTGTGCTCAAGGTGACGGCTGGATGGATGGTGGTGTTCCCGGGCGCTTGCCTCTCGGTCAGTCAGCCTTCTCGTCGGCCCGGCGTCCTCCTGCTGGGTGGATGGAGCCCAGGGGCCAAGCTGGTGGGTGGCCGGGTGGCCTGCAGGGCTGTTTGGGGGGCCCAGCGGAGGGGCCGGGGTGAGGGCCGGGGCTGGTCCCGCCTCACTCATCAGTGCTTCTTGAACCCGAGTGCAGGGTTTCCTCGAGCTCCATCCTGGCTTTCCCAGCGTCCCCAGGCCCTGCTCTCCAGCTCCTTTGGGAGGTGGCCCTGGGCCTTCACACTTGATGGTGCCTGCTGGGGTGTTGGTTGCCTGCTCGGGCAGTGGATAGCATGCTCAGAGCGCCAGCCGTGGACTCTCCCGAAGCTTCCAGGGCGCCGCTGCGCGGTTCTCAGGGAATCGGGTGGGGAGGCCGAAGGATCGGGTTAATCCAATAAAACTGAAGGAGCGGGTCTCCTCACAACTGCTGTTCCGTAAGCCCATTAAGATTTGAGCTTGTAAGCTCTTCACGGGGGCCTCCTGCAGGAAGCAGCATAGATCAGTGTCATTCAGGGAAGGGTTTAGAAAGAGAGTATTCATTGTGTGTGTGTGTGTGTGTGTGTGTGTGTATGTGTGTGTACACACGTGTAACTGCACGGCCCTGCCCCCAGAGGAGGGGCCCTCTGCAGGACACCACCAGGGTTTGGGGCCTGGCCTGGGAGCTGCAGCGCAGGTCCTCGGACTCCCGGGCTGGAAGGCCTGGCTGTGGCGGGAGTCGGGGCTGTGATGCTGCCTGGCTGGTCCTGAAAGCCCCGGGCACCGTTGGTCCCCTGGCCCTTGTGACGGGGGCTCCAGTCCTGGCATGAGCCGTGTGGGAGCTGGGCCTCCTCTCTGAGCTCTGTTGCCTGGTCCTGGCTGGAGGTTGCGCGTGCTGTCACTTCCCTGTAGGGACACCACCAACCACCGGGTCCTGGCAGCTGTCGACTCTGGGACAGGTCCCCAGGCCCTTAGTGACCGGTGGCTGCACACAAGATCTGAGCAGGGGCACCTGGTGAGTGAATGGATCACAGGGACCAGCCGAGGAGGAGAGATACCTGCGGACACACGTGCTGCCACGTCTAAGGACCAGCCTGGCGCTGGCCTCAGACTTGGTCTGCATGTGGGTCCCTGGGAGTGCCAGGGCTTCCTGCTGGGGCTGTGCTTCCCTGACATGGTGCCCCGGCCACCCCCGGGCTCCAGTTCACGCCGCGGCTGGCGACCCCCAGGCCACTCCGCCCTAGGCTGCGTCCTCACCCCAGAGCAGGACCCCTGGGGCCCCTGGCTGGGCATCCTGGGTCTTGTCTGCATGAGTTTTAGGTGAGAAAGGCTGGAGGCCGGATGCAAGGTCACACGGAGAACAGTGGCTCTGTCACATTTGGTTTGAGCTTTAAAAGTGACAAATTTATGGTTATTTTATCTGCAGTGTGACCTTAAGCAGCTTGTCTAACGTCTTCTGGCCTCTGGACAGAAAGTTCAAGAAAACTGGAGCTGTTGGCTGAAACCCAGGGGAGGCAGTGGCGTGAGGTGTGTGTTCTGATGCAGTGGCCCGGGTGCCAGGAGCTGGCGGGGACACAGACCCGGGGTGCCCTCACGAGGCTGAGAAGGGGTGGCAGTCCCTGGGGTGTGTCTTTGTGGCCGGTGACTTATGTCATGGCCCTAAAGGGTTGAGCTAGTCACCTTCCGGGCGCGTGCAGGTGCCGAGGGAGGCCAGGAAGCACCTGCCTTCGGGGAACCATGCCTGTGGCCACCCAGCCCCTCAGCACCGTGGGCGGTGGGAGGGCAGGGCAGGGACACCCAGGCCGGGCACGGGGGAGGCACCAGGCCCAGTGGCCCTGAAGGCAGGCGAAGCTGAGCCATGAATTTTCAGGGCTGAGGTGCCGCTCAGGAGGCCGTAAGCCCATGGCTGGGGGACGTGGGGCTGGCGGCAGGTCACAGCTGCCCTGCAGGCAGGCCCTGAGCTGCCGGCTCTGGAGGGGTCTGGAGAGGGGGCGGATGTGGGACCGGGTCCCTCAGCGGGGCCTTCCTGCTGCAGAGCCTACCAACTGCCTTTGCGCCCCTGCACCCAGGACGACCTGTGTCCAGCAGCCGGGCCGTGGCGTGGCTTGCGCGCCTTCCCGGAGCGCCATGGGCGGGACTCCCCTGATGCGCGTTTAGGGCAGAAGGAAGGACTTGTCCGCCTGTCCCTGAGTGAAAGGACGAGTCGACATCAGCCCGAAGAGTGAGAGGAAGAACAGAAACCAGCAGGGGGCCCAGCCGAGGCCGCCGCAGCCGCCGGTTCTGCCCTTTGCCGGCCCTGGTTCACAGCCCGGACGTGGCTCACCCATCTGTGCTTCCCAGGCGCCCTTGCGGCGGCGGTGGCCAGGGTGGGGCCGGGTGGAGGGGCCTGATGTCCCAGCAGGTCGCTCGCTCTGTCTGCCCCATCCCTGCTTACACGGGCCTCCTTACCAGGCAGAGGGCAGAGCCAGGGGCAAAGGGCAGGGTTCCTGTGGCATGTCAGGCAATCGTGATGGTGGCTGCCAGGCCTGAGGGGGTGGGGACAGGCAGTGTCACAGCAGGACCTTGCTTGCCTCCCACCCCTGGGCCCTTGCAGCCCCCAGCCGGGCACAGGGACCTCGAGTGGGCCTGGGCGTCTCCCCTGGTCTCTTCACCCTGTATGTGGCCTGGGTGGCGTGGGGGCATCTGGTTAATGACCCCATGCCCGGCGGCACCTGCTGCTCTTTATACAGGAGCAGTGTCAGGGTGGGGACGCCTGGCTGGGGCATTAGGGGGACACGTGCAGAGAGCTCCCAGGGACATCATGGCCGTCCGTGCAGGGCCCTGCTAACGACCGCAGAGCCCGGCTTTCTAGACTCTTCCTTAAGGATCTGCCATTGCCCGGTAATTACCTGGATTTTTATGTCCTCTGGAAGAAAACCAGAAAATAAAAATTAGTCTACAAATTGCTTTCGGGAGCTTGGCTGGCGTGATCCAGGCATGGGGGTGTTCTCGGGGCTTCCAGTCCAGTTTTATGTGACCTTTCGTTACGACCGCAAGGGGACAGCGGTCTGCCTGAGGCCCTGGGGCTCACTCAGCATTCCTAGCGGGTTCTGCTCCTTTCTGGATCCTGGGGACCAGACGGTGATAATAGGGCAGCGTCCTGGGCCAGCCGACGGCCTCCTCTCTCCGTGTGAGTGTCAGGGTTTCTGAATGGTAACCGAGCTCCTGGACAGACCTCTTTGTCCTTGACCGCTGAGCGTCCTGGAGAAGCTACCCAGGGAAGCCCAGGCCCCGGCTGCCTTCACTGACCGTCTAGACGGCCTCGGCTGACGCCAGCTGCATCGCCTTAGATGAGCTTGTGGCTGAGGGTGAAATTCTAGCAGGCCTCCTTCGCTGCTTTTTTTCTGAAGTTTTATGTTCTTTTTGTTCACCGTGAGAACATGTTGCAGAAACTTGAGAGAAAAGCAAACTGTCTCCCTCAGCCTGGACTAAGCAGCCAGCGCGAGGTGTGCTGGTGTTTCCGACCCGCCTTTTCTCAGCGGTTCTTTACTTTAGAGTAGCAACCACCTATTGTGTCCAGTTCTGCTCTCTGCGTCATTACGCCGTCCTGGCAGGTGTTTCTCCCCCATCAGTTCATGCTCTCATAACCATCGCTTTAAAAGCATCCTGCCCTGCGGGTGTGTTACCAGCTCCTTAGAGGTGGCAGGGCCGTCTGCGGTGCACTTGTGACTACGGTGCGGTTTCTTTGTGTCTTAAGGGTCCCTTAAGACAGACTGGCGGGCGCGGCATCTGGGGTGAGTGGAGGCGCCTGGTGCCCTGCCTGCATCATGGGCCCGTGGGTACCAGCGCACGGGTGGTAACCCTTCGACCGTCTCTGCGGTTATGTTCCATTTCTCAAGTTTGGGGTGTCACTTGTCCTTTGACTTCGGCACCTTTGCTGGGCCCGAGTGCTGCCCGCAGGGTCGTGTCCACCCTCAGGGTGGCTTCTTGGGCGGGAGGGGCTGGGGCACAGGGCCCTTGGGTCCCTTAAATCACCCTGCTAACCACCGCCACCGTGTGAAAGGGGAGACGTGCTGCGGGAGCCTTGCGGTGGCGGGGCCTTTGGGGACCAGTCTTCTCGGCCGAGCCTCCCGCCCCTGAGCACCACCACCATCCCCTCGTGTCTATGTCCCTGACAGTGCTTCCTACCGCCTGTCCCGCCTGCTCCAGAGCCACTTGTAGTCTCGTGCCTGCACTGCAGAGCCAGTGGCCGCCTCCTGTGTCCAGAGCAGCCGAGGCTCGGAGAGGCTGGTCCTGGGGGCGCAGGGTCCTGCAGGGCTGGCCTTGACTGGATGGGTCTCTGTCGCTCTTAAATCTGGCGGCGTCAGGAAACGACCTCAAGGACTCTGTGTGCACCTGCGTGTGCAGGCGTGCCATGGGGGCGTGCAGGACAGAGGAGGTCGGGCTGCTGGCTGACCGCTCCCCCTGCCCCCCCGCCCCCTGCCACCACGATGCATGGGGAGGAACCGGCCATCACGCCAGGGCTGTGGTCGGGTCACACGCCTCCCTCGCCTTCTTCGAAGCTGCCATGCAGTGGACCCCATTCGGGCCACCTCCCAGGAGAGCGAGTCAGGGCTCAGGCCAGGCAGCGCTCTGTCCAGAGCCACCTGTGAGTGTAGTGAGGCCAGGAGATGGCCTGGCCCCTGTCACCTGCAGGGCCTGGCACCCCGGCTTCCTGCTGTGTCGCCAGTCTGCTCACTGGGCATCTGCTTGTTTGATGCCTGAGCCCGCGGGGCGGGTAGGGAGCAGTGGGTAGGGGTGATGAGAGGCGAGGTGGGGGTCAAGCCGAGACGCCCAGGGCTCCCCCACACCCCCTGCCGCTTCTGAGAAACCTGGGCTTTGTGTCTGCTTTGTACTGAAGTCATTTGATTTGCAGATAGAAAGGTTTTTTTCAAACTTCCCTGAACGTTAAGTTTTGAATGTTTTCGCCCCCAACTTGGACAGACCTGCGCCCGTCACCTAGAGGTGCTTGTTTGCACAGGGACTGGACAGTTTCATAAGGACTTTTGAAGAAGTGCAGATTTTCTAAAAGAGGTTTTCCCCATTTCAGTCTGAGCCTCGGCAGTGCTCACGTGGCCTCAGAGCTGTTGGTGCCTCCCCTGCGCGGCCAGCACGCTTTCCGGGCCTTTATACTTTACAGCAGCCGGAGGGGTCTTATTATTATTTACGAAAACCCATGTTTGACGGGGAATGCCCACCGCTCACCAAAGTGTGTTTGCGGTGGTGCGTGGAGCAGCTCTTCTCTGTGTTTCCATCCGCTCAGTTGCGGGGAAGCGTCCTCCCGGCGCCGAGGGTGGGGCGGGGGCACCCCCAGCTGCCTGGCCCCCAGGGACCCGAGCGTGCAGTAGCCCATCCTCATCCTAAGCGGCTCCAGGGCCTTGGGATTTCTGGGGGATGATGCTGTATGGACAGGACTGTGGCGGTTCACGCCCCATCGCCATGCACGTCTGTGCACCTGTCAGCTCCGATTTTCATTAAAACCAGGTCCTTGCGCGTCCCCAGCAGACGCGGGGGAGGGGGGGCTCCCAGAAGCTCTGCCGTTAAGGGCATCTGACTGTTTTCTGGAAAAGTTGCTGATGGTTCGGCAGGCGAGTAATTTGCCAAATTACATAGCAGGGAAGTGCTGTCAGAAAGGGGCTGGTGATTTAGTTATAAAGCCGCTCAGCAGCCTGTGCTTTTTGGACGCGTCTCTGTTGTTAAGTGTGAATCGTGCTTCTGTCGGCCCTGCCTCTTCCCAGAGCTCATCCTGGAGGCGACACAAAAGGCAGGTTGTCACGGACAGCGCCCCTTCGGGGGGCCTTCTCTTCACCCACTTGGAATATACGTGCAACCCCCAAAGTGACGTTCACGGTCACTTAAGCCTCAGGACCTCTGGAGCACACCAGCCTCATCTTCGTCCGTGTCCCCTTTCGGCCACAGCCCTCTGTCCCCCCGGAAGACCTTGGGGTAGGGGTGCACACCTGACTTTCCCCCGTAGCTGTTCCAGGTGTGCGGGCCCTGCCCTCTGTCCGGCGGTGGCCCCTCTGTCCGAGGCCCTGCCGTCCCCGGGGCCTGTGTCCTGTCCGAGGCCTGGCTGCGTGTCCTTTGTTCTCGCCGGGGCTCTGCTCTGAGACCCAAGGTGGGGGTCAGCCCCGGGACAGCCCTTAGTCTTTAGAATTTATGTATTTATGCGGCTGGAGCCCATGCAGGAGAGGCTCTTTCACACTTTGTCATTGTCTTCAGATGCACCCACATTTGCATTTCAAATAGGTCTGTGCCTTTTTATTGCTGAGTCATTTTTTGTTGTAAAGGGTTCTTCTTAAAATCACTAGGCGACTTCCTACTGGAGGGTAGGGGGTGTGACCAGGTCGGGCCTCCGCCCTCTTTTTCTGGCTCAGGCAGAACTCCTTACCATTTCTGTGATGCTGCTTCTCTGAGCCTGGCCTCCAGGGCTTCACTTTGTTGGAAACGCACGTTCTCAGGCCCCACCGGACCTGCTGTGTCACCGTCTCCAGGGTGGCCAGGCCACCTGCGTCCCAGCAAGCGCTGAGAAGGTTGGTGGCCGCCTCTGCAATGGTGGGGAGCCCTGGCCTCAGCCCCGGTGGTGGCGCAGTCCAGCTGGGGCAGCTGGTGGCTCCGGAACGAAGCAGCTCATGGCCTGAGGTGGCAGTGTGTCCTCTCTGCTCGTGTCCACGCGCGTGCACCGTGGGTTCCCGACACAGCGTCTGTGATTTCTCTCACAGTCAAGACACAAAATGTAGAAGCGGGCGGACCCCTGATGTCGACGCGGGGAGCGGGAAGGGCCCGCCGTCCCTCACTGTCCCCTGGGCCAGGAGAGGCACCCAGAGACGTCGCAGGGCCTCGCCCGTTGTTCCCGGAGCCTGTGGGGTGCGCGGCGCAGGGACAGGCAGGCGCTTGGGGCTCCCCTTCCCGTCTAGGCTGGTGAGCCGGGGCCTCCTGCCCTTGGGCTCGAGGGCGGGTGTGGATTCACCCCTACGCGATCAAGGTGGAGGTCAAGGTGGGAGGGCAGTGGCTTTTCTCAGACGCATTTTCCCTTGGTAGTGCCAATCTGAGACGAGGCAAACCTGAGTTTCTGTTCGGTATGGACTTGCCCCCGTGCCCGGGATGCGTCTGGTCCAGGGCCGCTCGCCCCGGTCGAGCTTTACAGGAGGAGGACCTGCACCGGGGCCCGAGGGGGTGGGGGTGGGGCTCTGACCCACAGGCCTGGGGTCACCTGCACTGTGAGAGGGGCTTCCAGAGGGTGTCTGCTCCCCCATAGTCAACCAAGCAGGTAGCTGCACACGAAGAAATACTAAATATGCATGAAGTCCAAATTATTTTAAAACAGTGGTACAGAAAGTTTGAATTTCCTGAATATTCAACGTGGGCGTGTGTGTGCAAATGCGGTGCATCAGCGCGCTCCAAGATGGCCGGTTCCCTCCAGGGAGGGGGGCCGGGGGCCACAACCTGGCCTCCTGTGTGACCTCGGTGCTGCGCTCTGTGCCAGTGGACAGAAGCTTCCCATCCTCGGCTGAACTGTCTTTGCGTCTCATGGCTACTTCCTCATCCCTCAGCTGGGCCGTGTGGCTCGTAGGCAGGTGGTTTCAGAGTGTGATGTGCTCACCTTCTCTGGACCTGGGTTACCTTCCTGGCTCCCGGTCTCTGTAGCTGAGTGGCCCGGTGGCCCTGCCTGAGTCCCCGGACCCTCGGTGTGCAGTGGCCAGTGTGGCCAGCCCACTGGCTGTGAGCCTTGGGTTTCTTGTTTGGGAGGCGGGGTGGCCCTAGCCCGTTGTGTAATCAATGCCCCGGGTTCTGTGGCCTTGAGTGGTGAGCTACCTGCTCCGATCCTCAGGCTGGGCAGCCGTGAGGGGGCTCACCACGGCGCCCGCCCCACCCCCGTGTCCCCCGCCCAGTCTGCCTCCTGGCCCTGCCACCTGGGGTCTGCTTTCTGAAGCCTCCCTTTCGTGGGGCACCGTGTGCTGGCCCCTGTGGGCCACGTGCAGTCCTCCCATGCATCCCCTCCCCACCCGAGGTCGCCCTGCTCTGAGCTGTCACGGGTCCCGAGATGCTCCTGGAAAGTTGAGGGGGCTGCAGCCCGGCTGGGCCGTGGGCCTGGAGCTCCGTGGGAGAACCCACCGGGGACCATAGCCGCAGGGGAGCTGCAGGGGCCTGGGGGCGGGGGACGGGACACGAATGGCACTCTTCTTGGGTGACGTGACCAGCCTCGGGGGGGCCCCTGGAAGTACGTGAGCACCGTCCCGGGGAAGAGCCTGGACGGCCCTCTGGCCAAGCCCGTGGAGGCGGAGAGCAGGGTGGGTGTGACCTGTGTGCCTGGTTGTTCCCTGGGGCTCAGGAGCCAAGCCCCCGCACGGGGCTTTGTTTTCTTACGGTCTGGAGGCCGGAGGTCTGACATCTGGGAACAATGCCAGCAGTCTTGGGGCAGGGTCCTCTCAAAACCCTGGGGGCGGGGAACGTGTCCACGTGGCTCTCCTGGCCTCCGGGGTCCCCACTCCTCGGCTGGTGACGCATCCTGCCCCCGCCGCCGGCCTCTGCCTGTCATCCCAACCCCCCAGCCCCACGCTGCGGTAAACACTGGGTCAGGAAATGGGGGCTCCGGCAAGTGTCTGCACAGACTGCGCTAATTCGGCTCGAGACGGTTCACGTCAGGAAGGATTAAATGGCTCAGCCTGATCCGTGTCACCCCGAGTGGCATCTTAAGCACAGAAGTGCTAGTACGTTTTCAGGGAAAAGCCCATATCCCGCCCTTACTGCCGTGAGCGCTCTGTAATTAGCAGAGCTCCGCGGGGTGGGAGCCAGCCTGGACCCGGCCCTGCCAGCAGCGGGGCCGAGCTGGCCCCTCGTGCCGTCACTGTCACCGTAAAGCCGAAGCCCGGGCGCTCGCAGGTGTTCGTAACGCAGCGTCACCGCCGCGAGGCGCTTTGACTGCCCTGATCCCCAGAACCTCCGCCCCGCGAGGTGACAGGAGGGAGAGCTTTTAATCAGCTTTCACAGGGGAAGAGTGTTAGCTCCACAGTCTGTCTTCTCAGCTGACAGTGTCTTCTGAAAAATGCAGCCCTTAGCCCCATCATCGCGAGGGGCCTTCTAAAGGAGAGCCCGTGGTTTATAAAGCAGAGGAGCCTCCGCTGTGAAGTGGGGTCTTGTCAGGTCCCTTCTGGTGCGTCACTTACACGGGTGGGAAGGAAAAAGGTGCTAGCCCTGACCCCGGAGTGATGCTGGCACGGACGTGGTCTCAGAGGGTGGCCTTTGTCCCCTCTGGGCCTTCTCTGCCGCCTGCCGGGCGCGCCGGGCTGGGGGGATGAGGCGAGGAGAGCGTCTCGCTGCCGGGCTTCCCCGCGGAGCCCCAGCACCGTCTTGCGTTTGACGGGCCGAGCGATGGGCCAGCTCCCCAGGGAGCCTGGAGGGATTGTCCCCCGGTTGCCCCTGACTTGCGGGCCGAGGATGAAGGTCTCGAGGTGCCCACCGCTCCTCGGCCTGTGTCCCCATGCCGCCCGCTTCCTGTCCGGCATCTGCTTGCCCTTCTCCGCCTCCAGAGCTTGTTCTCGAGCAGCGATTGCAAAGACTTTTCTGGGTTTTTCTGAATCGCGGCTGTTCCTGCAGGGACCCCCTGCCCGAGTCCACGCCCCACCTGACACCGGTTTTAAGAGCTCCTCCCTGCTCTGTCTCTCCTTCCAGCACATTCCAGCCAGGAGCAAGCCTTTGTCAGGCGAACCCTGGTGCCCATTCTTCCAGGTGGTGTTTTAAATGAATAAATCCCGCCTCTTCCTCTGTTCATCCTGGTGATGAGGAGGCCAGACTTGGGGGGGCGCAGGGCGGAGAGCAGGGCGTGCAGACTCTGGCAGAAACGCAGAAATGGCAGACGGGGTCTTTCTCCCCCGAAGGCCTCCCTTGGCGTGAACGCGCTCGGTCACCGCGGGCAGAGGAGCCAGCCGACCGATGCCAGGTCCCTGGGGCTGCACGGGAGGCCGGGGCCTGCCTCCCACTGTCCATTCTTTCCAGCCCGGGGAGGGAGGTTTGCGTGCGTCCCCGGGGATCAGGCCAGAGCCGGCGGAGGTGCTGGCTGGAGCCTGGGCCTCAGGAAGGAACCATGGCCATTTATTCCGTAACTCAGAACACACACACATGCGCACACACACACGCACACACACTCGGCATGCTTCGCTCAGCATTCGACCAGCCTCCTAAGGCTCTCCTGGGCCTGCCTTTGAAGGCGGAGGATGTGCCAGTCTCAAATCTCTGGAGCACACATGTCTGTCTGTCCATCCGTTCATGCGACGCTCCGAGCGCCTGTGTGAATACATGGTCCTAGGGCTGGGAGCTGGCCAGGAAAAGACCACGAGAGCTGCCCCCTACCCCGGGGGACTTTGGGTGAGGGGGCCCGAGGGGAGATGGCCCCTCACCACGGCCGGTAAGGCGTGTCGGTGGGGATGGCGGGGGAGGACGGCTGTGCTGTCCAGGCCACAGGCAGGCCCCGGTCTCCTAGCTTTGTTTTCTCGGCAGGCCGGCAGCGGGGGGGCCTTGCAAGCAGAAAAGAAGTCTGGGTGCCAGGCTGCTGGGTGGGTCCCTACTGGGAGGCACCACCACCGGGAGGGGACCCTAACCCTCCCTGCCGCCAGCATCACGGGGTAATGCAGGCCGCACCCCTGCCTCTGGCCTCTTCCCTGCAGTCTGCACAGCAGGACGGAGATGCCGACCACCAGCGGCCCTTGGGCTTGGGCCTGGCCTTGACCTTGCCTGCAGCCTCCCCTCTGTCTCGCGGGGACCATCCCCCTTCCTTCTAGGATCATTCTGGGTTTGAAAGATCCCGCCTCTTGTCCTTGCGTGGAATCTGCGGTGTAGTGTTTAAATACCTGGACGCCCCTCCAGCCCCGGGGCCAGAAACTCCAGCGGTTGCTCCGTTCGTGCATCTGTGTCGGGGCGGAGTGCGTTGACTGACGGGCATCTGTGGAGATGGGTACGATTGTGTCCTCTTAATGAACTAACAATTCCGTGCCGAAATCTCAGCAGTGCTCTTGTTTAGCAGAAAAGGAGACATGCAAATGAGGCCGGGCTTGGACTGTGGTGGGAACAATGCCGGCAGTCTCTTTATTGGACCCATTAATTAATTCCCCACCAGCCAGTTTCCCTGGGAATGAACTGGAAAAATAATTAAAATGATACATGAGGTAAAGAGTTTAGAAATTCAAAAGGTGAAGGCGAGAATTAGTTTAATACATAATTAGACATATTATTTGTGACTGTACGTTTTTTTCAGCGTAGTTCACCGAGGCAGTGGGGTCCTATTTTTGGTCCTGGATGGCTCATAAATACCACGTGGGGCTGTTTTTCAACTCATAAAGGCTCATAAATTTCCTTAATGACATTAAGTGGCTAATTATATTGTACATTGTTAAAATAACTCCAATTCCAAAATCTAATAATACAACGAAAGTTGCAAAAGCAAGTTTTTAAGGGAGTTAATTTGACCAAATCCCCAAGTGAAACTCTGGGTGCTCCGACCAAAGGGGAGGAGGTCCAGCAAAGAGTCTCCAGGTCCACGTTCCCGTCGTCGTAAATTTGATCCAGAGGGTGAACTGGAACGCGGCCCGCTGCTGCTGTGTGTGGCGCCGGCGGAAGGGTCCAGCCGACCGCGCTGTCTGCGGCTGTCCGGAGCAGGGTCACCCAACAGGCCACGCGCGTCCGCTGTTCCATCCTCGGGCCCGGCCACCATTGTGGGCCTGTAGGTGCGGGGCTCTGGGGGGGAGCCGTGGAGCACGCCCTCGAACGGGGCAGCCGTGTGTGAGCTGCTCCTGATCTGGTGAGCATCGTCCCCACGCAGCTCCCCGCGGCCCCAGCGCCGCCCACATGGTTGTCCCCTGCGACTCCCTGTCATGGCCAGCTGTGTGCCGCAGACGGCCCGGCAGCCCCATTCCTGGGAAGCCGAGGGTACAAACGTTTCTTTTTGCTTTTTAGGGCCGGACCCGCGGCATAGGGAGGTTCTCAGGCTGGGGTCGAATAGAAGCTGTGGCTGCCGGCCTACACCACAGCCATAGCAACGCGGGATCCGAGCCGTGTCTGTGACCTACACCACAGCTTGTGGCAACGCCAGATCCTTAACCCACTGAGCAAGGCCAGGGATGAAACCCTCTACCCCATGGTTCCTAGTGGGATTCTTTCCTGCTGTACCATGACGGGAATTCCATAGTATAAACATTTCTAAAGGTTATTGACGTTAAGTTTGAACCCTATACTAAAGCTTTAAAAAAAAAAATAGGCAACTTTAAGCTCTTTATTTACTTACTTACTCCCTTATTGGCTGAGCCTGTGGCATATGGAAGTTCCCAGGCCAGGGATCAAACCCCAGCTACATCTATGATCTTAGCTACAGCAGTGCCAACATCAGATCCTTAACCACTAGGCCACCAGGGAACTCCGTAACTCACTTTAGAAGCCAGTCTTCTGAACTATTGGAGAAAAGCATACAAACCACAATGAAGAAGAAGAAGCGCCTGTGAAGAGCCCAGGCAGGCAGTCTCTGTCGTAAGACTTGCATTTGGGCGCGTTGCTGCCCGTACCTGTGGGGAGCTGGCTCCTCCTGCATCTTCTGAGCTCTTGAGGCTCAGGGTCAGGCTGGCCTCTGCCCCGAGGTCTCCTAGCCACAAAGCCACCGCGGGTCAGCTTTCAGAACCCAGTCCTGCTGCTGGACTTTGCGGGGCCGTGGCCATCTGTGGGGCCCTGGTCGGTCACTGCTGGTCCCCTTGCTTTCTGGTGGCGATGCGGTCCTCTCCTTCCGCTGCCCGCGAAGTGCCGGGCGCTCCCAGTCCCCCCTGGGTTGGCCCCGCTTGGGGGTTGGCTGCAGCCCACCTTCACTCACTGCTGTATGGTCAGGATTAAAACGGGAAACCCTCAGCTGGGGGCTGGAGGGGAAAACCCCAGCCCTGCCATGTCCATTCTTTCCTTTTAAATCAATCTCTGTCCACATTCATCAACCTGCGATTTGACATGTCAGCCTAAAAACACTTGCTGATGCTTTATGGCTGTGGTTTGTTGAAGTTCTGGGAAAGAGGAAAACAAGTAAGCGAGTCCTAATAAATAAAAACCACCTCCTCCTTTGCATTTCTGAGCCCAGAGAGTCCATCTGATGCAGGCATCAATCTTTCCTGCCGGAAGGGAGGGCGGAGCGCCCGCTGTGCGTCCTGCAGGGTTCTGACAAGAAGCTGCGCGCTCGGCTGGGCCGGGCCGGGCCGCCCTCGCCTGCCACCACGTGCCCTCCATGTTGCAGATCACGCGCACAGCCTGGTGCTGGAGCCGCGCTGCCCCCCTGGGCCTTGAGAAGCCTTATTGCGTAACACGTCCCGTTCCCGGGTGGATGAGCGTGTGGTGGGGACTCGGAGCCCTTGGGAGTGTGCAGAGAGGACGGGCTTGTTCCGCCGTGCCCAGGGAGGCAGAGGCCTGGGGGAGCCGCTGAGCCGAGTTCGGGGGGCTGCGGAGGGGACTACCCAATTCGGGAACTGGCCTCAGGGGCTACAGCTCAGGTTCCCTAGGCTGGATCGCCGCTTCGCCCCCGTGGCCACTCTGCCTCATTCGCTGGCGCTGCAGCAGAAGCTACTGCATGTTCCTGAAAACAAGCACTGGAGCCTCTCATCAGGGCAGCGCGGTGCCCGGTCCCACACTTGGCTGGAGGTAGCCTGCCAAGGGGGCTCGGCACGGTGACCCCCTGCTGGGTTTCAGATGCAGGGACCCAGCGGCGCTCCCACTGCTTGCTGGCACCACTGTCTTCACACCCACTGTGCGAACCTCGAAGGTGGGGCCACCGGCCAGCTCTGGGCCCCAACACCCGCCCAGGGCCGCGCACGCTGGCATCCGCAGGGACTGCACGGAGGTGGTGGGTGCCTGGCGCCCCTGGTCTGGCTTACCCTACGTCCCGTGGGGCGCGCTCGTAACATCTGCCAGACCTTGTCTGGGGGACGACCCTGCAGCCCTGTCCCCAGCCTCGCCGCCGTGGCCCTGGTCACGCCTCTCACGGGCTCTCTCAGCAGACCGAGCTCTGCTCTGCCAGCCGGGGGTTCCTGGCTGCACGCGGGCCCCACCTCCCGAGTGAAGGACAGATGGCCCCGGGCAGCTTCTTGGTCCTGGGGTCAGACTGGAATGTAAAACTGAAAAGTTCTGAATTTATTGAAGGCTTTCTTTGGGGGCTGGAAATATGCAATAGATTTTCTATCCCTCTCAATTCTCTCTTAAAATTTAATGCTGCCATAAAAATGATGGATAACAAATTATTCCAGGAAAAATGATACCGAACGACTCTTCTAACTGTTGAAGCAGAAGTAGAGACTTGGCAAGGAAATATAGCCCAGAAAACTCACCAGGAAATAGGGAATCACGTCCTTTGTGGAAACCACCACGCATAATGCTGTTCCAGACTGCTTGGTACCTTTTATTCAAGGTACGTCGCAGAATCCCAGCAAAGGGGAGGGGAAGGCCAAACCTTAAAACTGAAGTCAGAAAGTTTCCACGTGACAGCCTGTGGCCCTTGGTCACGCGAGCCTTCCTCAACTGCCTTCCTGCCTCTTTCCGGAAAGTTCCACCGACAGGTGGTTAACACCGTGGATGGCCGGGCCCAGGACCGCCCCACCCGGACGCAGTGGTGGTGGCAGGAAGCTGATCTGACCGCTGGACCACAGGCCAGCGTGGGGAGGAACCCCACAGCAGGCCCAGGAGGTTCATGCAGGGCCGACAGCCCTGGTTCCTGGCTGGGCCTTGGGAACGTCGCTGCGCGGTCGGTTTTTAAAACCCATGGTAGTGAAAGGCAGTGACGTGGACTTGCCGTCCTGACTGTGCTGTACTCAGAGCAGGGTGGCTGGTGGTGCCGCCCCGGTGCCTCCCGGGCCAGGCTTCCAGGCCAGGTCGTGGCTCAGTGGAGCTCCCGCTAGCGGCTGGATGAGACGGCCCAGGTCGGTGCCCGTGGGGGCCCTGCTGTCCCCTGGCAGAGGTCGCCGCAGCTCTCAGGAGGACTTAGGGAAAGGCCTGGCCGGTGTCAGCGAGTTCCAGTTGGTAGAGTCACCATGGCAGCTCAGGAGGGGTGGGAAGCAGGCACTCGTTATTTCGGAGTCCTGACCCTTCCCAGGCAGCTCCGCCGCTCCCTCTGGAGACAGACAGGCTCGTTTGTGAGACATGTCTCTCATTGTTCCTAAGCGACATCCACTCGAGTAATTTACCGTGCGTGTGGGTTTAGAAGAGCAGAGGCACTCGGTCTGTCGGACGCCTGCTCTCCGCACGCTTGGCGTCCGCTCCGCCAGGCAGCTCTTCATCGCTGGCTCCTCAGGGGAGAGGCCGGACCCTATTGGCGGTGCTGTCTCAGCTCTGTTGGTGTGTTGGGCCTGTCTCAGGAGCTTGCTGCCCCCCAGCATCTGTCCCACAGCTTTGTGCCTCCTCGCCTGCACTGGAGCCTCTGCCGCCCATCAGATGGAACCCAGAGCCTCGGGCCGGTGGTTAGGGGTGTTTGCCATCCAGCCTCATCCTCCACTTTGTCCATCAAGGCTCTGGGGGACGCCTGCTGCAGGTTGGGCCCAGCCCAGGGCGGGTTGGGGAGAAAGCACAGAGGCTGGGGAGACGCGTCCCCGCCGCTCTCGGCTCACCTCTCATGGGGAAATCAGATTGAACGGAAGGGTGCCGTTCAGAGCCTGAGTGCAAACCCAGGAGTTCTGGGGGACCGTGTCCCTGTGTCACTTCCTGTGTGGTCAGAGGCCGCCTTATAGCAAGCTAAGCTTTAAATGTCACATGATCCTCAGACACCCAGAGAGGCTGCAGACTTTGAAAAGCAGACCCGTACCTGCACGCCAGTCTGCAGGAAAGCAGAGGCATCCCAGAGGTGCAAGTTGACATAGGTGAGGGGGGGGCTGCCCATCTCTAGGCTTGGGTTTGGGCACACACTTGGGCCAGGAGATAGACCTTGTGGCCCTTCCAGGTGGGGTATGCAGAGCTGGGGTGTGCAGGTAAAGCCAGAGCTCCGATGGCGGGTCTCTCAGGCAAAAGGCAGAGACTGGCTTAGAAGGAAAAGCCCACGCCTGCCTGGGAGACATCTGGGTGTGCCTCTGTCAGGCCAGGCCCTCCGGTGGGGTGCGAAGGGACCTTCTTCCCTGGGCCACATATAGCTTCTGAATTGAGGGACACCACATTGAGGACGCCGGAAAGCCAAGCAGTTAGCATTAAAAGATGTTAGAGGCTAGTAGTATCACCTTGCATAATTCTAAGTTGAGATTTTAATTTTCCTGTCTCAGTGATGGATAAAATAGGCCCCCGAATCAGTAAAGACAGTGGAGACCTGGAAATATCATTAGGCAACTTTCTTGATCTTATTAATAACGCAACAGCTAGAGTTGTCCAACAGCATTCTTTTCAAGTTCACAGTGAGTGGTAACCATGATAGTTTATTTTTTGTTCCGTAAAACAAGTCTGAACATTTAAAACGATTGAAATGATACAGAATGTGTTATTTAATCATAATCTAATTAAGTTTGACATCAGTAAGCATGATGTCTAAAATTCTCCAAATTTTTGAGAATTAGGTAGTACACCTTTAAAGAACCCTTGAGTCAAAGAAACCGGAGGGAAATCAGATAATATTTTAAGCTGAATGAAGAATAATAAAAATGTAACATTTGAATTTGTAGTATGCAGCTAAAGCAGTGCTAGGAGAGCTAACGTATTGCTGTAAATCCATACATCAGACAAGAAGAAGGATTTAAAGTCAGTGATTTTAGTTTCCACCTTCAGAAGCTAGAAAAAGAAGAGGAAATTAATTTCTGAGTAAACAGAAGGAAGGACATAAAAATGAAAAGGGCAAAAATCTATAAAGTAGAAAATGGGCAGGCGGTAGAGGAAATCAACAGAATCAGAAGTTGGTTTAAAGAAAGTTCAGTAACACTGAAAAATCTCCAGCTAGGGTAACAACAACAACAAAAAAAAGCAAAAAAACCATGGGGGTGGAGACCAATACCATGAATAAAGAGGGGCCATCACTACAGATCCTACAGATACTTAAAAGCTAGTGAGGGACTATTACTAACAACTGCACAATAGTAGAGTTAACAACTTAGAGGAAATAGATTCCTGGAGGATACAAACGATCGAACTTTGCACAGGAAAGAATAAGCCCGAAAAGCCCAGTGTTCGTTAAAGAAATGGCTTGCTCGTTAAGAAGCCTCCTGCAGTGGCAGCTGCAGGCCCAGCTGACCTCACAGGCCAACCTGCAAATGCTTAAGGAAGAAATAATACTGACCTCACGCAGATTCAGAGTGCAGAGGAAGAGGGGACACCCCTCAGCGCTCTTGTCTGTCACTCCGCCTGACTAAGGTAATAAGAAAAGCAAATGGGAAACCAGTGCAGAAATCTTTGATGGAGCGTCAGCAAATTGAATCAGCTAAATTGTAAAAATAAAAGTACGCTGATCAAGGGGGTTTCTCTCAGGCGTGCAAGAAGATGGGCATAACATTTGAAAATAAATCAATTACATTGATCACATTTACAGGCTAAGGGGCAAACTGTAGGTCGTGTCGAGAGATGCAGGAAAAGCATCTTGACCCCTCGTGAAGTGCACACTCAGGAGACTAGAAATGGGAGAAAGCTTCCTCAGTGAGAGAGGGCAGCGTCCTACAGCTTCCATCACGTTCAATGGTAACGTTATCAAATGCTTTCCCCTTCGGTTGAGAACAAAGCAAGAATATTTGGTCCCACCACTTCTTTTCACTTTTGTACTTGAAGGTGTGGCCAGGGCTATCAGGAATGAAAATGAATTAAAGATATAATGATTGGGAAGTCAAAAGTGAAATTGTCTTTATTGATTGCATAAGTAGAAAATCCTGAAGAGCCTGAAAAAAAAAAAAAGAACTAATAAGGATGCTGGATACATGTTAATATGTAAAACAATTTTATTTCTGTGTATTCACCATGAATGATTAGAAAATGAGATTTACAGAAGAGTACTACTTACACCACGAAATTCATAAAAGTACGGAGAATTTTGACTAAAGATACTTAGGATTTTTACACTGAAAATCGCAAAACATTGCTGAGAGAGATGGAAGAAATATTCAGTGAGATGCCTCATGTTTCTCAGTCAAAAAAGGCTTGATGTTAAGATAAGGATTCTCCCCAAACTGCTCTGCAGAGTCAGAGCAACCCCAGGCATATTCTATCAGGCTTTCTCGTAGAAATGAACACGTTTATTCTCACATGTATATGGAAACGCAAAGGACCTAACATCGCAAAATTTACAGCCTTTTGTTAAAGAAGAACTAAGCTGGAGAGCTCTTGATTTCCACGTGTTCCTTAGGGCTGCAGGGGGCAGTGTCAACCTAAGACTCTAAATAATGGAGTAACGGAGCCAGGTAAAGTCCAGACCAGTTAAGAGGCAACGGGAGGAAGTATTTATCATACATACATCTGACAAAGGCCTCCTGTCCAGCGTATATAAAAATTCCCATAGCTCGGTATTACAAAGACAAATAGCCCAATTAAAGATGGACAAAAGACTCAGGCATTTCACGGCAGAAGATGGATGGATGGCCAGTAAACACTTGAAAAAGAACTCAACGTCGTTAGTCATCAGGGAAATGCCGATTAAACCACAGGGAGAGGCTACCACCCACTCACCAGAATGGCTGAAATGGAAAGATCTGGCAGTGCCAAACGCTGCCAAGTGTGCGAAGTCGCACACGCGGCTGGCGGGACTGGCAAGCGGTTCCGCCTCTTGGGAAAACGGGCCGTTTCTTCTAAAACGAAGCATGCGGCTGCCCTCTGCCCCCACCGCTTCCTCCCCGGGTCTTTGCACCGGAGAAAGGAACACGTGTGCTTCCACACCACTCGTGTGCACACACACACACTCGCGAGCGCACACACAGCTTGTACCAGTGCGATCGTAGCAGCTTTATTCCCATTGGCCCAAACTGGCAACAACTCAGGTATCTGTCGGCAGACGGGCAAACAGACCTACCCACCAGGACGTCCTATTTCAGCAGCAGAGGGAGGACGCTCGGAAGCATCACGTGAGCCCAAGAAAGCCGAACTCGCGTGCGCACGGCGTGGGTCCGCGGCTGTGAGGTTCTAGACCTGGAGAAACAGATCGGCCCCGAGAGCCCAGCAGGGCAGCGCCGCCCCTTCCTGCTGTGGCCGCGCTGGAGCCCCGGGTGGGCAGGGCGCCGTAGAGGTGTGCCAATTCTGCTGTGCTTCCGCTGGGCAGAGCTCATCAGACGGTGCCCTTAGGTTTCCGCATTTCTCCTTATGTAGATCCTACGCTGCAGAAAGCTACCATGATTTTAATGGTACTGGCCGGAATTACTCAGAATTAAAAAAAAAAAAAGAACAGCCCTCCGGAAAACCATAAAACAAAATGAAAACAGCCGAAACGTGAACCCAGAGTAAGGGAAACACTGAAGCCATATTTTTTAATTTTAACTTTAATTTTTTTAAGGTTTTATTGAGGTAGGGTTGATTTATGGCACTGTGGTAACTTCTGCTGTGTAACGGGAGGGATTCAGCTATGCGTGTACCGTGTTTTTAAAACTCTTTTGAGCTTGAGCTTCAATTGTGAGGCCTTAGCAAGTACTCACGACGGAAGGGGAGTCCACGGCAGGCACTGGGAGGAGAGCCCCCTGTGAAATCAGACCCCCCAGCATCCCCCTACTGCCCCGCATCCTCAGGGTCAGGCTATTGTGACAGCCCGGCCCCGTGCCAGGACCCTCGTGCCCAGCTGTTGTGTGTGTGCATGTGCACGCGTGCCTGTTGCCAGGTAGGGTTTGAGGACCCTGTGCTTAAGTGTGAAAGGAACACACTCACATCTCAGGGAGGGGTAAGGGCTGACGCCCACTAAGAACCTTTATACGTCCTGGTGGGAGTGACAACCATAATACTTCAAAAAATAATTTGACTTTTCCTGGGAGCATTGAGGAAATGCATTCTAGACCCAGGTAACCCCCTCCTGGGTTCTAGGTCCTCACAGTCACAGGTGGCTGTTTAAATGATTGTGAATTAGCATTGAAAGAATCGAGAAGTTGAGTTCCTGAGTCCCACTAGGCACCTCTCAGGTACCTGAGGCCCCAAGGTGGCTTGTGGCTGAGGACTGGACAGCGCGGACCTAAGACATGGCCGTCTTTGCCCAGTCCCACACGGTGCTGAGGTTCTCAAAGTGGTCCTTGGGCCAGCAGCAGCAGCAGCAGCAGCAGCAGCACCGGGCAGCCTGTTGGAAATGTAGGGTGCTGGGCCCTGTCCCAACGGTCTCCTGGGTCAGATGTGCTGGGGTGGCCTCTGCCTGGTTCTGGAGAGACTCTTAATGTGCACAAGGACCCCCGTGGTACTGACCCAGCAGCGGAGCGGGTGCGTGAGCTGGGGCGCATCTGCCCAGCGGTGAGAATTAGCGGCGATCTGTAGCTGCGTGAAGCGCCAGGAATGCTTTTCGGGGCCATGGTGTTGAATAAGATGAAAGTCCTCGACTCACACACACCTTGTGCTCCATTGACCTAAAGTCAGGTCCAGACGGAGACAGACTGGTGCCAAGACTGAGGAAGTCAAGGAAATGATGAAAACCGTCTGAGATGTTTCCCGTGGAAGGGCTGGAAGCTCAAGGAAAGGGCTGGGCCGGCTCTGGCAGGTTACCCGGTAAAAGCAATTCCTTCCTAAGCAATTCATGGTAAATAAGCCTGAGAATTCTAGTTCTGTTGGGATTCTTTTACCTTCATATATGTGTGTGTGTGTGTGTGTGTGTGTGTGTATTTATATGGTATATATATATATGTGGTGTATATATATATATAATGTATGTATATATTTAACATACATAATTTTTATTATACATGTATTTTTTTTGGTCTTTTTTAGGGCTGCACCTGCAGCATGTGGAAGTTCCCAGGCTAGGGGTCGAATTAGAGCTGCAGCTACCGGCCTACACCACAGCCACAGCGACACCAGATCTGAGCCACGTCTGTGACCTATATCACAGCTCACGGCAACGCCGGATCCTTAACCCACTGAGCGAGGCCAGGGATCAAGCCCACATCCTCATAGATACTAGTCGGATTCGTTACCGCTGAGCCACCATGGGAACTCCTACTTTGGTATCTTTAGAAAGTATTTTGGTGCTCGCTTCAGTAGCACATATACTGAAACTGGAGCGATACAGAGGTGAGCAGGGCCTGCGCAAGGATGACGCGCAGATTCGTGCAGCGTCCCATGTTTTTCATGATATGACTGGATCACTTTGCTGTACAGCAGAAATCAGCACAGCATTGTAAATCAACTGTCGTTCGGTAAAACGTGAAATCAGTATTTTGTATTAAACTCAGTATTTCATCAAACAATATAAAAATAGTAAAATAACATCGTCTTTGGTTGGTCATGAGTTAAGGTTCTTCCAAAAAGCAAAACTGAGCACCGAAAATACTGTTTTAAATACCCACAGATTTGATGAATATTTCATTCATGTAATCTTAAAGCGTATTTGTCAGATTTTGCTTGAATTTTCCTTCTTAGCGTTTATTCCTCCTTTTGGGACGTAAAAGGATTAGAAATAAAACGCTGGGCAAAGCTCTCCTGATCAAACTCGAGCAGAAGCAAAATAGGAATGATAATATTAAGATTAAAACGACTGAAGGAAATTGTATTGAGTTAATTAAAGACAGCCATTTTATTGTAGCCCAACAATATTAAATACGTGTGTCCTAAATCACGGAGATAAGGAAACACAGAGCCGGCTCTGATAGAGAGATTACGTTTGCGAGGGAGAGCTTTAATTCTCTCTTATTGCCGTCTGAGTTATCAAGTAGAGAAAAAAATAACAGCCAAGGATCTGAACAGTGTGATTTTTAGGGTCGAATTAGTGTTTATTCACCAGGAATCCAGAGATGGGAGAAGAGCTAGACACTTTAGAAGAAACCACGCCAACATCTGCACGTGTGCACATGGAGCCACCTGCGTTCAACACCCTCACGCGAGCGTGCTGATGGAGCTGTGGGAACCTGGCTTGTCATTTAAATACATAGCAAAGTTAAAGTTGACACCCAGAGGGAAGGTGTCCGGCACCGCAGTGCCCGCTGCGTATCTTTTCCTGCACTTTAGAGAGGACCCGCTCAGTGGGTACGAGGGACGAGAATCTCTGTGGTATTTCTTACACCTGAATGTGCACCTGCAGTGGTCTCACAACAGACTTGTTCCTGGGCCAGGGATCGAACCTGCACCTTAGCCGTGATGACGCTGGATCCCTAACCTGCTGCACCACCGGGGAATTCCTTGTTCTTGCCTTTTTTAGCTTTTGTTCATGGGCACAGCCAAACAAACAAAAAGGCCAGAACAAAATTGAAATGTACAAAATGAACGTCACAGGCTTTCAGGTCGGAGACCTGATCGCACAGAGGAAAGTTCCTTCACGTAAGCATTCAGGCATTTTGAATGTACAGCCCTAGTGGCGTACACCTCAGGCACAGAAGGAATTGCCCCAAAGCGCTACTCAGTAATCAGGTTGTTACTAGCACTATTCGTGCTATCTCCAAGCTGTTATTTATGTACATACATCAGGGTAAAGCAAATAAGTAATTATGATAATGTTGCAGGAACTGAGATTTTTAATGTTAAAGAGAAGCATAAAATCAAAGAAGGAAAAATGCTATAAACTTAACATGAAGTAAGACTTGGCATGGGAGTTCCCTGGTGGCACAGTGGGTTAAGGACCTGGCGTTGTCACTGCAGTGGCCCGGGTCACTGCTGCGGTGCGGTTTTGATCCCTGGCCCCGGGAACTTCTGGATGCGCAGGCGCAGCCAAAAAGAGAAGAAAGAAAGAGAAGAAAGACTCAGTATGAGCCTGTGGTGTGTTCTTCTCTTCAGAACAAGGAAAATCACAGCCTCCCCCACCCACCCCGGGAATGCCTGGGTCCTGGGATCAGGAAACGGTCCTGCTGGAGGAACGGGGCTCCGAGGAAGAGGTGTCATCGCAGGTGTGGGGCGGGAAGTTCAGGGGGCTCTGGAACACCCCGTCGTGAGGAGAGCCAGGGCCTCTCAGGGACTTGGGGCCACGTCGGCCGTCCAGTGTAAACGGGTCAGAAGTGGGAGAACTGAGGTCGGGAGTCCCTGCGACGGCAGCGGGTTAGAACCCCCAGTCTGTGCAGGTCTGTGGCCCTCGAGGCTTAGCAGGCATCACCTGGCAAATAAAAGCAGCAAACACACGAGCCCTGTGCGTCCCTGGTCACGGGCTGTTCTTCAAGGCAACGTCACTCTTTACAGCAAAACTGCGGATGCAAGAGCAGAGGGCAGGAAAGAGAGAACTCGTCTCCCTGGTGACACAGCGGGTGAAGGACACTCGCAGGGTTTGCGCAGATCCCCGAGGTGGCCGGCAGGGAATTTATGACGATGGGTCCGCCTGGCAGCGCCCGGACCTGCTAATCCATCAAAGTGTCAGGAAGGAGGCACCAGGCGCCGCGTGCCTCCCGCCACGAACCAGGACGGTGTCCGCAGGCTGACATGGGCTGCACGCGGCTCCGTGTCCCTGAGGAATGAAGGCCCAGAGACGCGCTTGCACCCCAGGGTCTTGGCACAGGTCAGAGCAGGGGTGGGGGGCGCCGAGGGCTTGCTGGGAGGTGGGCTCGTGACCTGAGCCTGAGCGAGGCCGGTGGGTCACCTTCCTGACCTGTCTGCCCTCTGCGGATGCTCCTTTCTTCCCGGGACGGGGCGGCACCTGCTTGGGGGGCCGGTCACAGCCCTCCCCGCCCTGTCATTTCTCAGCTCCAGGTCCTCACTGTGCTGGCGCCGGGCCCTGGGTGGCGCGTCCGAGCCCTGCCAGCAACTTGCTTCATCGTCCTGCGGGGCTGTGCCAGGTCCTTCCCTGTGATGGCCGTCCCCTGAGGACGCATCTAGAAAGAGTTCTTAGCATGGTAGAAGCTATTGCTGGAGGGTTGATGTCGGGACTTCCGCTAGAACATTCCCAGCGCGTACGTGGTGTGGGGCTGGGCTGAGAGATGAAGGGGGCTGGCCACATGTGGTCACTGTGGACCCGGGAGCGCAGGCTTCTTTATTCTGAGCTTTCTAGTGGGGAGGTTGTGAAGCCGTGTTTTAAAATGTTTCTACGGGTCACACCCGGTGCTCATGCTCTCTCCCTGAAGGCCTGGCCTGGGGTGGGGGGAGCGTGGAAGGAGCGAGGCCTGAAAGGATGTGGAACAGTCCTGGAGTCACAGGGCCTGGACAGCTGGACACGCGAGGGGGCTGTTGAGACACGTCCAGCCCGTTTCTTACCTCTTAGTTGGCGGCAGTGCCTGTGTAATTTTCCTTGTTATGGCTCATGGGAATTTTTTTTCTTTTTTTTGGCTGCACCCATGGCACACAGTTCATGGGCCAGAGATCAAACCCACGCCACAGTGGAGACACCACCAGCCCCTTAACTGCTAGGCCACCAGGGAACTCGGGGAGTTCTTTTCTCCCTTGTGTTTTCTGCTGCATCTGAGAATTCCCTAGAGAATGGCGATCAGGTGAGCGTGGACTCGTTTTGTTCAGATTAGTTTCAGAGCAAAGACCGTCATAATCACAGCCTTGTTTACACAAGGGGACAGACAGGTTTGAGTGTTGGCTCAGGGTGGCGGCCTGAGGCCCTGAGAGTGTTCGGTCGTTGGGAAGCGCCCACTTAAGCCCTGAACGTGGACCTCAAGTGTGGCCTCCTCTCGGCCGTCCCCCTGACCCCTCTGTGGAAGCCCGTTGGTATGGATGGGGCACCAAGGGCCGGGGAGGCCGGGCGCTCCTCCCAGGGGCTCCCACCGGCAGGTCTCGGGCCTCAGTCAGTCCGTGAGTCTCGGGAGCTGGTGAACGAGAAGCTGGGCTCGGGAGCGGGAGGCAAAGACTCTGCCTCGTGCTGAGAGCGGATGCCTGCTGGTCCGTCTGAGCCTCGTCTACCAGGCAGGCCCCGAGGACCAGCTCCTGCCGCAGGCGCTGAGTCGCATGAAGGACACGGGCATCAGCCGGGGGCATCTGGGGATCAGGCAGGCTCGTGCCCTCCATCCAGTCTCAGATGTCACCCCGCCCTGGGTGTGCGTGGCCCACCCCCCTCCTCGCTCCCCTGGCTGAGTGACTTGGGGATCCCATTTAAGGGGGTGGCTGGCCGTTTGGAGCTCTGTCCGTCTCTGGCAGGTTTTAGACTCGCGCTTACGGTGAGACAGGCGGCGGGGTGTGGGCTCCTTCGGGGTGCGGGCTTTGTGCTGGGCCCTCAGCTGGGACCGGGCCACGCCCTCCACCCTCTCCACGGCGGCCGGGTCCCCTGGGCCGCTGTCTGCACTAAGGGGCAGGTGCAGTGGTGGGAGGCCTTCTCCCCGTGGGACATGGACTCCCCGGGAGTGAGCGAGCAGAGGAGCGGGCTGCACATGCGTGTCCTGCTGTGTTGTGGGGACAGGGCACCGGAGGGAGGCTGCGTGGGCCCCAGAGTTAGCTAGGGGAGGCCGCGGACGAGGGGTCCAGGGTGCTGGGGCAGAGGCAGGGCCTCCGGACAGAGGCGGGGACGAGCCACAGCGGCGGAGGGAAGGGGCCCAGCACGCCACAGGCTAGTGTGCCGCTCAGGGATGGGGACTGGCACGCATGTGGCCTCCCTGTCCCACGAAGGGAAGCCCCGCCGTGTCCTCACAGGGCTGTGCACAGAAAATTGGCTTGTTCACCGAGAACCGCTCGAGGGCTCCTGCGCTCTGACCTTTCTGCTCTTTTGGCTAAGCTCCATCTGCAGAGAGAATCGAAGCCTTGAGACGTTAGCGGGTGTGATGCCATTTCTTGCTCAAAAATAATCCCGCAGCAGGAACCTTTCAATTTGCCGGAATGTCCTCGGCAGACGCTAAGCAGCCGCGGAGACGATCGGGTTGGACGGGGGCAGGTCCCCGTGCGGCGGTGAGCGTAGACTGAACACGATCCTGGCCCACATAGGCGCCCAGCTGTCAGCCACGCGGTGTTTAAAGTGGGGAAAGGGAGGGGCCGTCCCGGGCAGCCCAGGCCAGGGACGGTTTTGTGCTGGGGCTCTGGCCGCCGCAGTCCTCCAGAGCTTGTGCACCTCATGAGGCTTTGATGGAGCGGCCTGGAACGGGTGACCCTGATCCCACTCACAAAGGGGACAGGCAGCAGGACACGTGGATGTGAACTTGGGCTGGGCGCCCCTCCCCTCTGTCTCTTGGAGGTGACGGGTGGCCTGTGCCTCAGTCTGCTCCGAGTGCCCGTGCCAGGGAGCCGTGCATCTGTCCAGAGGCCCTTCCCAGCACCTGTCAATCAAGCCATCATTGGCTTGAGTCCTAACCTGGTTTTCACCATGTGCCTCGTCTGCCTTTCAGGATCAGCTCCTCACTTAAGGCTCCATGAGCCCCAGGAGTTTGTGACAACCCCGGGAATAGGTGGTTTTATTGTTGGCCAGCTAGCTATTTAGACCAATCGTCTGGCATTTAAAAGGACCTAGGAACACAGCACCTTCAAAACTGAAGGCGGCTCATGATCTGGGTAGGCACTGACTGTGATGGTTCCTTTTGTGTGTCAGCCAGGCTGGGCCATGGTTCCCAGATGTCTGCTCACACGTTATGCTGGATGTTTCTTGCAGGTGTTCTTGGATGAGAGTAACGTTTGAAATAGTGGACTCTGAATAAGCAGCTTGCCCTCCATGACATGGTGGGCCCCATCTAATCAGTTGAAGGCCCAAATGAAACAAAGGCCACCCTCCCCTGAGCAAAAAAGCAATTCTGCCTCCAAAGGCCTTGGCACTTCAACTGCTACCCCAGCTGTTCCCTGAGTCTCCAGCCTGTCAGGCTTCCCCAGCAGATTTGGGACTCTCTAAGCCTCTATAGTCAGATATTTATATATATATATATACACACACACACACACACACACACACACACATACACACACACACACACACTATATATATAATGTATATATATATTATATAATATATATACGTATGAAATACAAATGTGTGTGTGTATGTATACACTGTTGTCCCAACACAACACACCCACATCCTATTGGTTCTGTTTCTCCAGTGAACCCTGGTACATCATCAACCAAGGACTAAACATTTATCAGGGATTTAAAAATTTTTGGAGTTCCTGTTGTGGCGCAGCGGAAACGAATCCGACTAGAAACCATGAGGTTGCAGGTTTGATCCCTGGCTGCGCTCAGTGGATTAAGGACCCAGCGTTGCCGTGAGCCGTGGTGTAGGTCACAGACGCAGTTCAGATCTGATGTTTCTGTGGCTGTGGTATAGGCTGGCAGCTGTAGCTCTGATTAGACCCCTGGCCTGGGAACCTCCATATGCTGTGGGTGTGGTGTTAAAAAGCAAAAATATATATGTATATGTGTATGTGTATATATATATATATATATATATATTGCAATATTTGGCATTATTTTATGTTTTCTCTGGCTTTAGCACGTTCATTTCAGTTGGAAATTATTGATACATTAGAGCCACAGCCACAGTCCTGGAACTGGGAGTGGTCTGTGGGTCTCCGCCTTGCCCAGGCCAGCCCTCTGCAGCCTGCAGCGGTGAGCACCTGACCAGTGACTCCCAGACTGAATTCGACTGGCCGTGACCTTTGTCATTTAGTCCTGTGGAATGTACTCAGATACAGACAAGACGCCTGCCAATAACGGTCTGGCCAGAAATAATAGAGATGGGCGTCGAGATAATAGATCAGTTGCTGGGAGGCCGGCTGGATGTGCCCCAGGCTCATCTGTGCCTCAGGATTTGGCTGCATAATGAAATGGGATTTGCAGTTCCATCACAGCCCGTGTCCCAACACAAGGGTGTGGGCGTGAGTTTTAAGATGGCCGTGCTCTGCATTCCGGGTGCACAGGCGTGTGACGCACTGACCCGGGATGAGTGTTGCAAAGGCAATCATGGCAGAGATTTTGCTTTGCACAGCTGAAGTCGGTGCACTCGGAGCTGCACAAAGAATGGGAAACAGTTCCTGTCATCTGAATGGCCTCAGAAATCCATCTACATAAATACGTGTACATAGGAAAATCTCTTGTGCCAGAAGGCCATTCGGTTTTATTTCACTGCCAAAAATTATCAGCAAAGTTTAATGATGCAATTAAAGGTGAAAAATTTTTCCTTTTATCACAGTTTCTCCATTATGAAAAAAGAGAAGGAAAACTGTTTCTTTGCCTTATTCCCTACACTTTGAAAAGTGTGTGTCGCGGGTGAGTAATTTGCGTTTAGTCAGTCGTGTGGTCATTGTGAGCGTTCATTTTGTCATTTCACACGCAGAGCTGGAAACGCTGCAGAACCTGACACGTGGTTTAAAGAAGACTCATAATGTTAGGCGGTGGCCGGATTTATCTTCCTTCTCCAGCCAGTAACTGGGGGGCAGGGAGGGGCTGTGTGGCCCCGGGGACAGCGCTTCTGTGTCGTGTTCTCATCCTCTGAGCTCCTCTTGAAAGTCAAGGTCTCTTTGTAAGGGTGCAGACGTGCCAGCAGCCCTGCTTGCTGAAGGACGGAGAGCGAGTCTCGGAGGAAGGGCCCGAGGAAGACAGAGGACAGGTAGTGGCCGCCCCACGCCCGTGCCTGTGGCCCTGGCAGGAGAGCTGGGCAGGGGGCGCCCGAGGTCGTGGAGGTCACAATCCAAGGACAGGGCTACCTGAGGCCAAGTCTGGGACACAGCAAGGAGGCTAGGGCCACAGGGATCAGAGAGGTCTGTCCACATGGGTCTCTTGGTGACCCTAGAAAAGTCCACTTCAAGTTAGTCCCCACTTATTTTAAGTATAAAAAGTCTTAGCTATCTGGGGTTGCTGTGGCTGTGGCGGAGGCTGGCAGCTGCAGCTCAGATTCCACCCCTAGCCTGGGAACCTCCACATGCCACAGGTACGGCTCTAAAAAGCAAAACAAACAAACAAAAACAAATAAAATGTGGCACAGATGAACCTATCTACAAAACAGAAGCAGACTCACAAACGTGGAGAACAGACTTGGGGTTGCTGAGGGGAAGAGGGAGGGAGAGGGATGGATGGGGAGTTTGGGGCTGGTGGATGCAAACTGTTGCGTTTAGAACGGAGAAGCAGTGAGGTCCTGCTGTGCAGCACGGGGGACTGTGTCCAATCTCTTGGGACAGAACATGATGGAAGATAGTATAAGACAAATTTTATGTATATATATATACATTACTAGGTCACTTTGCTATACAGCAGAAATTGACAGAACATGTTAAATCAACTATACTTTAATACAAAAAAATTCATCGAAGTCTTACATATCCAGAAATGTGTAGGTAAAAATCCAGCTTAGGCCTGTGTACTCACAGCCCGGCCCTGTCAAATCTGAAAGTTCTTTTTTCATTTTTGTTTCAGGTCATTTATAACTTCTTTAAAAATTTTATTTTCCATATGTCGTTGAGGCTTCCTTCCTCCTCCTCCGGAGGTAACTGCTAACTTGAGTCTGGTTTTTAACGTTCCCAAGCATGCGCCGATGTTTTCACCACGTGTGAATATAAGCATAAACATGTATGAGCGTAATGAATATTCTGAAGCGCTTTATAAACGGCATGTACCTCTTAAGTATTCTTCTGCTTCTTTTGTTCAACTTTGTATTTTAATACTCATGCCTGTTGATGAATGTGGCTGCATTTCATTTATTTGCACCCTTTATAGTTTCCCCTTCTCCGAATAGGCTGTCATTTACCCATATTGCAAGGCATCTGGGTTGTTTCTAAGTTTTCCGAAGTTACCAGCAGTGCTCAGTCTAACATTCTGGTACCCGTCTCCTTATGTGCTAGTGTAAGAGATGCTCTAAGAGAGGAATTTTCTGAGTTCCTGTCATGGCTCAGCAATGAACAAATCTTACTAGCATCCCTGAGGACGCAGGTTCAATCCCTGGCCTCACTCAGTGGGTTAAGGATCTAGCATTGTGTGAACTGTGGTGTAGATTGCAGACGCGGCTTGGATCCTCTGTGGCTGTGGCTGCGGTATAGGCTGGCAGCTAAAGCTCCGATTCGACCCCTAGCATGGGAACCTCTGTATGCCGCGGGTGCGGGACCACCTCCCCCCCAAAAAAATAGAATTTTCTGGGTCACAGGATGTAAACATCTTGAGAGGACTGTCCTCTCTGAAGTGGTGGCATTCCTCCAGCGTCCCCCACCTGCCCGCCCAGTGCCTGCAGAATTGCCTGGGCCCACGTCGCCCCTAAACTCTGTGGTCCTCAGGATTTCTAGGCTTTGCCCGTCTGCAGACCGGCCCTGCCGTCTTACTTCCACCCACCTCGCTCTGCGCATCCCCGAGTAGCAGGGTGGGCAGCTTTTCCTGTTTTTACTGACTACTCAGGTCTCTTCACATCCTTGGGCCCATTTTTTAACTTACGTAGTTTGTTTCTTTTTTGTTGATTCTTAAGGAGATTTTTAAAAATACGTACCTACACACACATACACACATTCAGGATGAGTCAGTCAGACATGCATTTTTGCATGTATCTTTTGCCGGCCTGTGACTCGTACGTTTGCTTTTATGATAGCACCTTGGTCACACGTCAGTTTTAAATTTTCATGTCGTCAAGTTGACTGATGTTTTTAAAAACCGATGCTTTCTGCTCGGGGTTTTGTGGTTGCCCGTGGCCGTGCCATCCACCTTGCGTTTGGCTTCGGTACGGCCGGGGCCAGGTGTGGCTTTACCTCTTCCACACGGACGGCCAGTCATGTCGGAGCCGCTTACTGAACAGTCCGTCCTTCCCCAGCTGCTCTGCCGAGCACTTCTGCCAAAGACAAGTGAGCACAGGGGTCTCCGTTCCCCGGGCCCACCTGTCCTGGGCCCGGGCCGCGCGGTCTGAACGACATCTCAGAATGCCTTGAGAGCGGGGGTACTCTTCACCTCGTCTTTTCGTCTCTGGGGCCGTCTCGCTACTCTTGCCTTTGCTCCTCAGTGTCAACCTTAGAAAACGCTTCCTGTTCCACAAAAAACATGGCTGGCATTTTTTTTTTTTTTCCATTATAGCTGGTTTACAGATTTCTGTCAAATTTTCCAACTGCACCGCATGGCGACCCGGTTACATGTACATACATGGATTCATCACAGGTGATTAGACATAGTTCCCATGCTATACAGCCGATCGCCTTGCTTTTCCATCCCCGAGGTATTAGTTAACCCCAGACCCCCAGACCCTCCAAACATCTCCCCCACCCGCTTGGCAACCACAAGTCTGTTCTCCAAGTCCGTGATTTTCTTTTCTGTAGAAAGGTTCATTTGTGCAGTATATTAGATTCTAGATATAAGTGATATCATATGGTATCTGTCTTTCTCCTTCTGACTTGCTTCACTCAGTATGAGGGTCTCTAATTCCACCCATGTTGCTGCAAATGACATTATTTTATCCTTTTTTGTGGCTGAATAGTATTCCATCGTGTATATATACTGCATCTTCCTAATCCAATCATCCGTCGATGGACATTTGGGTTGTTTCCATGCCTTGACTATTGTGAATAGTGCTGCAGTGAACATGCGTGTGTAAGTGTCTTTTTCAAGGAAATTTTTGTCTGGATATATGCCCAAGAGTGGGATTGCTGGGTCATGTGGTAGTTCTATTGTCTAGTTTTCTAAGCTACCTCCATACTGTTTTCCACAGTGGATGTACCTCCTCCAACAGTGTAGGAGGGCTCCCTTTTCTCCACACCCTCTCCAGCATTTGTTGTTTGTGGACTTATTAATGATGGCCATTCTGACTGGTGTGAGGTGGTATCTAATGGTAGTTTTGATTTGCATTTCTCTCATCATCACTGATGCTGAGCATTTTTTCATGTGTTTGTTGGCCATCTGCATATCTTCTTTGGAGAAATGTCTATTCAGGTCCTTTGCCCATTTTTCAATGGGGTTGTTGGCTTTTTTGTGGTTGAGCTGCATCAGTTGTTTGTATATTTTAGAGATTAAGGCCTTGGCAGTTGCATTATTTGAAACAACTTTCTCGCATTCTGTAAGTTGTCTTTTAGCGTTCTTTTTGGTTTCCTTTGCTGTGCAAAAGCTTGTCAGCTTGATTAGGTCCCATTGGTTTATCTTTGCTTTTATTTCTGTTGCTTTGGGAGACTGACCTCAGAAAACATTTGTAAGGTTGATGTCAGAGAATGTTTTGCCAATGTTTCCTTCCAGGAGTTTAATGGTGTCTTGTCTTATATTTAAGTCTTTAAGCCATTTAGAGTTTATTTTTGTGCATGGCGTGAGAGTATGTTTTAGTTTCATTGACTTGCATGCAGCTGTCCAAGTTTCCCAGCAATGCTTACTGAAAAGACTGTCTTTTTCCAATTTTATGTTCTTGCCTCCTTTGTCAAAGATCAATTGACCATAGGTGTCTGGGTTTATTTCTGGGTCCTCTATTCTGTTCCATTGGTCTGTATGTCTGTTTTGGTACCAGTACCACACTGTCTTGATTACTGTGGCATGGCTGGCATTTTTAGTAGAAATACATTGAATTTAGGAGTTCCCTGGTGGCTCAGCCGGTTAAGGATCAGGCTTTGTCACCACCGTGGCACTGGTTCCATCCCTGACCCAGGAACTTCCTCGTGCCGTGGGTGCAGCCAAAAAGAAAACAGAAATACACTGAGTTTATAAATTAAAGTGGAAGGCGATTGACATCTTTTGTTTGGAAATCTACCGTTCGCCGGGTATAGCTCGTGTTTATTAGGTTTTTGTACGTCGTCAGAGCCCGTGGAGGCCCCTCTGCAGGTGTCCCGCGCGCGTGCTGGGAGGTGTTGCTGGTGCCTCCTGTCCCCCCGCCCAGCGAACCCCCGGCAGGGTTGGGCCCCCGCGCCCCAGCCTGCCGCCCGCCTGCCTTTGTTGCTGGCCTGTCAGATGACCTTCCGTCACCTCCGCCTCCCTGGGGAGGGGTCCCTGCGGTGACGGGGGCATCCGTCACCACGCTGCCTTCTTCTGCCGCCGGGTTTGCTGGACGGCTGACTGGACGTAGGGGAATTTAGGGACCTGGAGATCTCAGGGTCAGTCCAACTGGAACGGGCTTGGGGCTTTTTGTTGGTCATTTCCGAGTGCATCTGGGTTTTTATGTGAGTTGTTTCTTCCTCTGCTAGAGAGAGCTATGATTTTTAGGCAGTGTAGTTACAGGGGTGGTGCTTATCCTTGAGGCCCCCCCAGGCCTCAGAATCCTGAGGGTGACCATTTTGGAGGAGACTGCTAACAGGCCTGTTTTTCAGAAGGGGATGGGTTGGCATGAAGCCTGTCCAAATGCAGCCTTGACCTCGCTGTGGCCATTCTGTCAGCCTGATGTCACTGGCAGCAGGTGCGTGCGTGGTGGGGCCGGCGCAGGGACTGGCCACTCCTCACCCCCGCTCTGCAGGTGCGGCCTGTCGGCCATGGCCTGAGGGCCCCGGGGAGGCCCACGTGCCGTCTGTCACCTTCCCTGATGGGCCTGCCCTCATCCAGGGCAAATGGACCCACGGGCTCACGCAGCCCGTCCGTGCAGACAGCTGTGAGGACGGGGCGGGCGCCTCTGGGACCCGTGGACGGGCTGCGCCTCGCTCTGACCAAAGCGGGGAGGCGCCCGCGGGTGCAGCAGGGTGGGGCGGCCCCGCACTGTCAGGTCTGGCAGGGACCGCGGCCCCGCGGGGGCGTCCTGAGCATGAGTCCTTCCTCAGTCTCGTCCCAGACGGTGGGCTGTTCCGGGCCAGGTCCCCGCTGTCCTGGGTTCTCACCCCAGGTGACGTCGCAGAGGTGGGATCCCTGCCCTGGGAGACCGGGAGGTGCCACCCTGCCTGCACCTGGCGGCTGTGGCTGGAGGAAAGGTGGGGTTAGAAGGCAGCTGGCGGGGAGCGCGGCCGGTTCAGGTCCACGTGCGCTCGCCTCCAAAGGTAGGTGACAGACGCCTTGGAGGGTTCGCGGGGGGCGCGAGGGCCCCGGGCTCGGGCAGCTGGGTTTACAGGCAGAGCAGGGCTGGTGGGGGAGTGGGGATTGGAGCTGGGGGATTGTGTGAGCGGGACCGGGGCTTGCCAAAGTCCCCCCACCACCACCCAGCAGAGCTCTGTGTGCTCAGCCGGCTGCTGCTTGGGCTCATCTGAAGACGGCTGGTCCCCTCGGCTGACTTCGCACCGGTCGGAAAGGCCCCGATGGGAAGTGCCCAGTCCTGAGTGGGCGCGGCCCCCGGCCCCCGGGATGTGTGGTGTCTGCTGCTCAGACCCAGCCTCCTGGTTACACCCCATCAGGGCAGCCGGTGGTGATATTTATTGTCCAAGTTAAGCTTCATTAAGGCAGAAGCCCATTTTCCATTAGGACATGAAATTTTTATTTATTAAATTGCTATTTTAATATAATTTACCAAGTCATCAAAGACAAATAATCCACTTAAGCGAAGCTGTAAACCTCCATTTTTCCTGAATGCTGTGCTCCTGTGAATGTGCGGCTTACACTGCATTCTGCTCGCCAGCTGGGGACACCGCGTGAGAGGCAGCGCTCACAGCCCAGCTTCCAGAATTCTGAAGGAGGGTGTGTCCCAGGGCTGGCCTGAGGCTGACCTCTGCACTCCCGCTAAATTGAAGTTTTTTAAGCAAATTAAGAGGCCCCTCTGTCACAGAATACACTGAAGGATGCTGGTATACTTTTTAAAACCATAATCA
>PVHT021183620.1:727630-769055 GCA_004024745.2 Catagonus wagneri | reverse complement strand
GCTCGCCAGCTGGGGACACCGCGTGAGAGGCAGCGCTCACAGCCCAGCTTCCAGAATTCTGAAGGAGGGTGTGTCCCAGGGCTGGCCTGAGGCTGACCTCTGCACTCCCGCTAAATTGAAGTTTTTTAAGCAAATTAAGAGGCCCCTCTGTCACAGAATACACTGAAGGATGCTGGTATACTTTTTAAAACCATAATCACAAGGCAAGAGAGACTGTCATAGACCAGAAATCTCGAGAAAATGTAAATTGAGAGACATAAGGGAGCAACATCAAAGCAGGCGTTTACCTAGGGCATCTGCCAGTTAATTTCTGGGGCCTTCTGCCTGGTTGTAATGAGCCTCAGGTAGGTGACAAACATGGCGCTGGCCCAGGGACTGAACAGGTGCTGCTGTTTGCCTTTTGTGGCCTTGGCCGTGGAAGTTAAGGAAAAAGAAGTGAAAACACCTCTCTTCAGAATATCCACCTGCAGTCTGGCATCCGCGGGGGTTTGGCGTCCCAGTTCATAGTGCTTCCTTGGAAAGCCCTGGAAAATTTCAAGCTGAAAATTTAGCTGAAAGCAGTCTTGGGATAACCGTGCCTATATGTTCTGGCAGAAGCGAATGCGAACTTCTTTTCCTCCCAAAGGAAACCATTTTTGGTACACGCGTCAAAGAATTCCAGCGGATAAAAGTTCCAAGGAACGTGTCGAAAAACTAATGAATAGTCGATCTAAGAAAGAAATGGAGAGTTTTATTTGAGCCAACCTGAAAATAATAACCCGAGAGACAGTCTTGCAGAAATCTCTGAGGACTGTTATTCCTATTAGAAGTTAATGCACACTTATAAACATTTTCGAGAGAGTTATACGTCAGATGATGTATTGACAGTTCACATGATCTATGCCTGCACGTTCAAGGCAAGTAGTGGGTCATTGTGACCTGGAAGATCCAGGATTAAGAAAGAAACATTATCTCCTAAGGAGTGACCTTGCTGGTGCCAGGAGAGAATTGCTCTTTGTGTTCAAGCAGGCATGGCCGTTTCTTTAGGGGAGGGCTGGTGAGTGTAAGTGTGGGTGTATGGTACACGTGGAAGAAGAGCAGTGCCCTGGATGGGCAGAGAGAGAATTTTTTTTTTTTGTCTTTTGTCTTTTTAGGGCCATACCCGTGGCATGTGGAGGTTCCCAGGCTAAGGGTTGAACTGGAGCTGCAGCCGCCGGCCGACACCACAGCCACAGCAACGCGGGATCTGAGCTGTGTCTGTGACCTACACCACAGCTAATGGCAACAGCGTGTCCTTAACCCAGTGAGCAAGGCCAGGGATTGAACCTGCGTCCTCATGGATGCCAGTCAGATTCGTTTCTGCTGAGCCAAATGGGAACTCCCAGAGAGAAAATTTTATACTAAAAAAAGTTTTGTCCTGCCTTAAAAATAATTTTATTTCAGACATAGCTTCCAAGAGGGGAGAAATCCCTAAAGTGCAGGAAAAAGGTCACTGAGAGCAGAGCTCGGCAGGGAAAACAGCCTGCAGGGAGGGGCTGACGAAGGCTACGGCCGTCAGCTTAGCTGAGATATGCTGGAAAATAAGTGTAATATGTTTAAAATGATAAAAAAGGAATAGAGCAAGTGAAAAAGAAGGAGGAGAGGGGAACTCGTAATTTTATAAAGCAGGTCTGACAAAAAGAATCAAGTTTCGGGGTTCCTATCGTGGCTCAGTGATTAACGAATCTGACCAGGAACCATGAGATTGCGGGTTTGATCCCTGGCCTTTCTCAGTGGGTTAAGGATCCGGTGTTGCCGTGAGCTGTGGCGTAGGTTGCAGACGTGGCTCAGATCCCGCATTGCTGTGGCTGTGGTGAGGGCCGGCAGCTACAGCTCCTGTTAGACCCCTAGCCTGGGAACCTCCATATGCCATGGGTGCGGCCCTAGATGAGGCAAAAAAAAAAAAGAAGAAGAAGCAAGTTTCAAATTGAGCAGGAGTTGTGGTACAGCTTAAGGCTTGGCTAGTGAGCTGGCAGAGGGAGCTGCAGAAAGCCCTTCTCCCAGAGAGGCCAGGAGCCGGTGCAAGGAGAGGTGCCGTGCGGCAGAGGAGAGTGCGGGAGGACCTCCTCCTGCCCACCCCAGGCTCTGAGAAAATCCCGAGGATGGTTGGGGAGCAAACACGTGTGCTATGTGAGGTACGGATGGCGGTTTTCCAAAACTCGTGAATGCTGCCCATTCTCAGGGAGTCCCCAGCGGAGTGAGTCCTGTCAGGAAACCGCAAAACGTCCAAGACAAAGAGAGGGTCTCAAAAACCTCTGGAAACGTTAGCTTTCCTGTAAGGGAATAATGACAAATGAGTCCACAGCATTAAACAATGGAGGCCACAAAATGGTGCAATGACATTTAAAAAAATAACAGCCACTTTGGAGTTCCCGCTGTGGCACAGTGGTTTAAGAATCTGGCTGCAGGAGTTCCCATCGTGGCTCAGCAGAAACGAATCTGACTAGTATCCATGAGGACATAGGTTCGATCCCTGGCCTCGCTCAGTGGCTTAAAGATCCGGTGTTGCCGTGAGCTGTGGTGTAGGTCACAGGTGTGGCTTGGATCCTGTGTTGCTGTGGCGTAGGCTGGAGGCTACAGCTTTGACTTGACCCCTAGCCTGGGAACCTCCGTATGCCTTGGCTGCGGCCCTAAAAAGACAAAACAAACCAAAAAAAAAAAAAAAAAAGAGAGAGAAAAAAGGATCAGGCCGCAGTGGCTTGGGTTGCCGCAGAGGTTCGGGTTCAGTCCCTGGCCCAGCTCAGTGGGTGAAAGGAGCTGGCATTGTTGCATAGACTGTAGCTGCAGCTTGGATTCAGTCCCTGGCCCAGGAACTTCCACATGCTGTGGGTGCAGCAATAAAAAAAAATGGCCACATATTTTTCTGGGTATAAAATTCTATATATCAAGGGTGGGGGAGTTCCCGTTGTGGCTCAGTGGAAATTAATGCTACTAGTATCCATGAGGCTGCGGGTTTGATCCCTGGCCTTGCTCAATGGGTCGGGGACCCGGCATTACCGTGAGCTGTGGTGTAGGTCGCAGGCTCAGCTCAGATCCCATGTCGTTGTGCCTGTGACGTAGGCTGGCAGCTGTAGCTTCGATTCAACCCCTAGCCTTGGCAACTTTGAAATGCCACAGGTGCAGCCCTAAAAAGCCAAAGGAAAAGAAAGGAGAGAGAACGAAATAGACATTTTTTTAGACAAAAATGGAGAAGGTTTACTGCTAAAAGACATCTCGTTAAAGGAGCTTCTAGGAGTTCCCATTGTGGCTCAGTGGTAATGAATCTGACTAGTATCCATGAGGATATGGGTTCAATTTCTGACCTTGCTCAGTGGGTTAGGATCCAGTGTTGTGGTGAGCTGTGGTGTAGGTTGCAGACATGGCTTGGATCCCGTGTTGCTGTGGCTGTGGTGTAGCCCTAGCCTGGGAACCTCCATAGCCATGGGTGCGGCCCTAAAAAACAAATAAATAAATAAGCTTCTAAAGGTTGCCTGTCAAGAAGGATAATGATCTTAGAAGAAATGTCTAGATACTACAAATGTAGCAGAGGTTCAAAGAAAAATAGCATGTTAGGAGCAAGCTTGAAAACTTAGAGGCTAAGTTCTTACCAAAAGGAGAATTTTCAAAACTTTGAAAAAGTCTGAGGTGTTTTGTAATCATATAGAAATTGAATCAGGACTAGGAATCTTTCCACAAAGAAGACATCAGGCCCAGCCTGTTTCTAGCTAACATCCGAAGGACAGATATCTGGGTCTTGTGCAGACTCTGAGCGTGGAAGGCGAGGAGGAAGGAGGCAAGCGCAGTCTTTGCCATGAAACTGGGCCAGGCCGGTTTCCTGCAAGCGTGAGGGCAGAAATCCCAAGTGAGAGATTAGCCTGCAGGGTCCAGCTATGATGAAAAATGTGTTGTGACCACACTGAGTTTCCAGGGAATGCAAGGCTAGTTTGACATTCAGGAAACTGATGTTGGGCAGGTCACCACAATCTCAGATGCAAGGAAAACAGTCTTATCATCTCCCCTGATACAGGAGAAGCATCTGATAAAATTCTGTAACCATCCAGAGTTCCTGCTGTGGCTCAGGTCCCTGCTGCAGTGCGGGTTCGATCCCTGGCCCAGGAACTTCTGCAGGCTGTGGGCACAGCCGAAAAAAAAAAAAAAATTCTGCAGCCACCTGTAGGAACTCTAGTACACTGGGGACAGGACGGAACTGCCCTAACCTACTGTTTGTTACCTACACAAAGGCTGAGGGCAAGGCTGAGGGCAAACCGCTCCCCTCTGGAGTGAAATGGGCGGAGCTGCCGCCAGGTGGCCGTCAAGTCAGGAAGCAGAGGTAAGGGTGGCGCCGCCCCCGCGGCGGGAGTCTTGCTTGACAGGCTCCAGGCATCTGGGCCAGCACAGGGTGAGGAGGTGCAGAGTTCTACCCCCGCTCCAGCTTCTCTCCCTGCCACCTGCTCTGACACGCTCGTCTGCCCTCCTGCCTGCCCCTGACCTCTGTGTGGCTAAACCCAGTGGTCACCACACGGGCTCTTTTGCTTGACTCTCTGGCAGCATCTCTTCTGCATCTCCTCCCAGGTCCCCATTCATTCCTGTTAGGGCCTCTTTTTTTGGGGGGGGGATCTTTTTAGGGCCACACCTGCAGCATATGGAGGTTCCCAGGCTAGGGGTCTAATCGGAGCTACAGCTGCCGGCCTACGCCACAGCCACAGCAACGCGGGATCCGAGCCGCGTCTGTAACCTACACCACAGCTCACGGCAACACCCGATCCTTAACCCACCGAGTGAGGCCGGAAATCGAACCCGCAACCTCATGGTTCCTCCGTGGTGGGTTTGCTTCCACTGCGCCATGACAGGAACTCCCCATCTGGGTTTAATGATTTCTGTGCTCTCCTCACCCCTCTCCCGGGGTCTGCCTCTCCCCATGCTGCCCGGTGCCAGGTCTGCCCTCGACATGCCAGCCAGAGGCACCCCTCGGGAGCCTCTGTCTTTCTTCTGCTCAGGGCTTCCATCGTCATGGCAACGAGCCAGTGCCAGTGAGGCCCTGCGGCCCGGGGCCTTCACGTCCCCTCCAGCTCCTGGTTGGCTCACCTCACTCCCCGATGCAGCCGCACCCAGCTCCTGGCTGTTTCTGGAATGTGCCAGGCGGTCTCCAGGCTCAGGGTCTTGGCGATTCTCCCCGAGGAGCTTCCCCTCTTTGGGTCGCCGTTTAAATGTGACCGGCCGCTTTATGTCATTGCGAACCAGCCCCTCCCCGACGCCCTCGGCTCTCCCGTTCTTCCCCTCTCCTTACTGTTCCCAGAGCCCGTCACCACCTTATAGTGTATATTTTATTCTATTTTTTTTTTTACTTAGTAAACTGTTAACGGCGGTCGGATGGGTCACACAGACCTGGCGGAACCGGGAAGCCGCTTCTGAGAAGGGGTGGGGGGTCCCTGGCCTCAGCTCTTGGTGCCTGCGCCTCAGCTAAGGCGGCAGCCCGGGCGGGAGCGCGGGGGCGCAGCAGGAGGAGGGGCGGGGTGGGCACGCGCCGTGCGGGCCGCATCCCTGTCGCCCCCACCTCTGGGCAGGCCCGGGGAGGACGGGTCCCGGGTCCAGGCCGGGCGCCCGCCCTGCTCCGCAGCCCCCTCTTGTTCAAGCTGAATGACTCACCTCCGTGGGGACACGGGCCCCCCCTCGGGGGGCACAGAGTGGGTGCCCCTGGGATTCGCCTTTATTATTGCCGTTCCTCATCTGGACGAGAAAACAAGCGGACACGGGTCACTGCCCTCACCCGACGGGTGCGGCCGCGGGACTCAGAAATTCGCCGCTGCTTTGACGAGCCGAGAGTTCGAAGCGAGGCCTTGAGTGAACGCGGGCGGCCACCCAAGCCCTGTGCCCTGGGCTGGCCTGGTAACGCCGTACCCTGACCTCGCGGCTGTCCTTTCTCTTGCAGTCGGAACCTGACGGCTTCGCGCATTTCCACCTTTACGTGTGCGCCGCCTTTCTCGTGAGGTGGAGGAGAGAAATTCTGGAAGAAAAAGACTTTCAAGTAAGTAAAGGCCTTTTCAGCAGAAGCCGCGTTTGGTCTTCTGCCAGGAGGGAGGTGCATTTGGTTCAGTTTGCAGGTTATTCATGGAAGAGCCTTGAGGCCCCTGCTCATGGTCACGACTCGCCTGCCCTGTGACCCGTGCTGTCCCAGGCTCCCCGGGGACACCTCCAGAGCCAGCCGGTGAGTGGCCAGCAGTGTGGCCCGGGGGCCCCGGAGCCTTGCGACAGCCGTGGGCTGTGGTGTGTTAGGGAGGGGCAGGACGCATCATCAGATAGCCTGGCTGCCCGGCTCTTGGTTGCTGTGTGACCCAGGGCTGGTTGCTTAGCCTCTCTGAGCCATGTTTCCTCAGTAGCTCAGTAGGAGAGCCACAGCGCCACCCATTCATCGGAAGCTCTGTGCTCGACCCGGGGGTCCAGGTGGGCGGAGTCCACCCCGCTCCCATCCCCAGGGGTGCCTTGTGGGGTGGTCCTGACACCACATGGGGTGTCGACCCTGGGGGGGCGCTGGGCCATCTATGGTGCCGTGAAAAGACACCAACATGGGGACCTGGGACCGGGCTCTGCTGCTGACTGGCTGGGGGTCACCCTCTGGCTGCTCGTCATTTGAGTGAGGCCCCAGGTCCCAGACGGTGACACTGGGCAGCTCGCTGGCCCAGAGGCCCTCAGCTCCTGTGCTCATCAGACACTGAGGACGCTGCTCACCCCGCCGAGGGCTGTGGGGATGGCCTGTGCCAGGCCAGCGCAGCCCAGCGCCCAGCCCGCCGCGCCCGAGGTGGTGGCGGGAAGACGGGGTCCTCCTGTCACGCCGCCCCCCGCCCTTGTCACATGGGGAGCCTGGCTGTGCCCCCGTGGGAGCGGCGCTGCAGCCTCTCCCCGGGCGGGCGGCATCTCCGTCCTGCCTGTCCCCCGCCCCGCGGGCTCGTGCGAGGCCAGCCCAAGGCCTCTGAGCTCGGAGGTCAGCGAGTGTTGCCCATAGGTTCATTCGCTGCTGCACACTTGCTGCTGAATGACCCGCCTCTCTGGAGAAGCGGCTTCCTGTGCGTGCGTGGTGGCTGCCCGCCCTGGGGGCTGTGAGCGAGGGTGAGGCCGGGTGTGGGCCCTGTCTGGAAGCTCTGTTCCAGCCACAGAGGGGCATGCAGTGTGTGAGCTGCGACCGCCTCGCCCCACGGCCTGCGTCGCGGTGGGAGCTCCCGGCTGCTGGCAGGTGGCCAGGACGCCCCTGGCGTGCTGGCCTCTGCTTGCCCAGGCCTTCCCCGCCTTTCCTATATCCGCAGGTTCCTGCTGGGCAGGGACCTGGGGGGAACAGGCGAGGGCAGTGCCCAGTGGGGGGCCTCCGTCTCCCCTGATGTCCCTGGTCCCGCTGATGAGCCCTCAGGCCCTGTCTCTGGGCCAGGCCCTGTGCCGTCTGTCTCAGGAGTTTCCACCACGGGGCGCTGGGCTGGCTGGGGCTGGAAGGGGCTGCTCACAGCTCAGCCCAGGGCCTGGGACGCGGGGGACAGGAGGCCTGGGGCAGAGGGGTGTGGGAGTAAGCCGTCAGGCAGGTGGCGGAGAGGGGACCAGGGACTGAGGTCCAGACCCAATCAGGTGCCGGCCTGCTCTGTAAGGGAAGCAAGTGGGTCCAGTTGGGGCTGGAGTGGGGGTTGCGGTGGAGGGGGCGGGGTCAGGGTCTGAGCCTGAGAAGGAACGAGTGAGCCTGGCTTCCCCAGGCCAGAGGGCCAGGTGATGAGAAGGGGCCAGGATGCAGGCGGAGCCCCAAGGCAGAGGGGCGGGGGCACTGGAGGGGGCGGGGGCGGAGAGGAGCCCCTGGCTGGGAGGCGGGTGGAACACAGACCCCTGGGTGGGCAGCGACACAGATTGGGGGAGCGGGGCTGGCGGTCTCTGTATCAGGCTCCAGGGAGAGGCCACTGTCCGCAGGGGCAGCGCTCAGTGGCACCTCCTAGGTTAGAAATCGTCCGGCAGAGAGGTTCTGGCGTTTCACAGCTCACTTGTAAAAGGCGCCATCTACTCGCTCTCGGTCTGCAGATGAAACCTGGGTTCAAAACTTTACAAAACAGATAGAAATTGAATGAAGCAGCCGTGGGAGGAGACTCAGCATATTTGAGAAAAATGAGGCTGTGGTGGGTCTGATGGCAAAAACATGGAGGTTTAAGAGTTCTTAGTGGGGAGTTCCTGCTCTGGCACAGTGGGTCAAGGATCCGGTGTTGTCTCTGTGGCGGCGTGGGTTCGATCCCCAGCCCAGCGCAGTGGGTTAAGGATCGGTGTCGCCACAGCTGTAGCTCAGATTTGATCCCTATCATGGGAATTTCCACATGCCATGGCTGTGGCCATTTAAAAAAAAAAAAAAGAAGTCCTTTGTGGAATTTGAATTGCACAGAAATGCATCTTTTATCTTTTAAAGTGTTTGTAGAGCATTTACAAAGTTAATTATCTGGTCTAGGCCATAAAAATTACCAAAATCTGGAAAACTAGAATGACCCTATTTGCTGAGCATAATCCTTTAAAACTAGATAACAATAATAAAGTTAAAACGAGTAATCGAGCATTTGGAAATTAAAGAGGCCTCTTCAGAATGCGCTGGTCAGGATGGAAGTGATCCTTCAGTTAGAGAACGGATGGAAAAGCAGACCCGAAGGGCTCCTCTTCACGTCACGGGAGTTCACGTTTCCATCGTTGGCCCGTGCACGGACCAGGGAACTTCACTCAGGCGCAGCACAGAATCTTCAGAAGGCCCTAGTCTTTGGTGAAGGGCATAGGGAAAAAAAATGTATAGGATGAGGCCCATGCTGGGCTTAGAAACAAATTCATGGGCAAAAATGCTTCTTACTGGAGTTCCCGTTGTGGCTCAGCAAAAACGAATCTGACTATTAACTATGAGGTTGGCCTTGCTCAGTGGGTTAAGGATCTGGCATTGCCGCGAGCTGTGGTGTAGGCTGCAGATGTGGCTTGGATCCCATGTTGCAGTGGCTGTGGTGTAGGCTGGCAGCTGTAGCTCCGATTCGACCCCTATCCTGGGAACCTCCATATGCTGCAGGTTTGGCCTAAAAAGACAAAAAAAATGCTTACTGTTTTACTTTAACTGAGGGTTAGAGATGGAAAAATAAAGGAACTAGTTTGTAAATAAACGGATGGGTGAGGAGGTAACTCCTTGCCCCCCTCCACGGGAACCCCCAGAGCCCGCCTCCCCCTGGCAGCCCGTGGAAACCCAGGGCCCACGGTTTTTACTGGGGCTGGTGAGCGGGGCGCTCCCTACCCACCAAAGTTCCCGATCGCAGAAGGAAAGTTCATGCTCACCGTGAACTCGTGGTTTGTGGGAGCCGGCTACAGGCCGGCGCAGAGGCCCGAGTCCATCACGGAGGGAGCATCCGGGGATCCGGGATCCAGATGTCAGCCGGGCTCAGCCCTGTGGCCAGGTGCCTGGATGGTCAGGCTGTGTCTTGTCTTCCCTGCTCGCTGCCGGTGGGACATCCTAGCAGTAGACCTGCGGCCTTAAGGCGCGTGGTATCTTAAGAGAGTCAGTGGCTTCTCCTGAGTTTGATAGAAAGAAAAAACCAACTCTGCTCTCACTAAAGTAGAAATAAAAGAATGCTTAACGTGCCAAAGACTGTCTCGACTCTGCAGTCACAGGCACCTGGAGAAACACGAGGCCAAGCCCCTAAAACCCCCGGTAGCACCCGGTTCTGTGGGACGATGCTGCGTGCTCAGCGAGGCCTCCCCCGTCCTCCCCCGCTTGGTGCAGGACACGCACACACACGTGCATGCAAGCACACGCACACGCACAAACACCACAGACATGAAAAGTACATGTTCTAAACGGGGGACTGTCACGGAGTAGCCGGCACTGGGGCTGGCCCTGAGGCACCTGCCAGCTCCTGCTGGGGCCACCCCCAAGTGGAGACAGCCTGGCCCGGGGTGCAGGAGAAAACCGGAGCCGGGCAGATGGAGGCTGAGCGAGAAACCCCGCGTGTGCTCTCGCGTGTCTGCGACGTGGCTCTGAACAGACGGGAATGAAGGTCCCCCTGGAGGGCTCACAGCCGGAGGCTCACCCTCCCACTCGTCTGTGCTAGAACTTAGGTCACTCTGGTGACCAACACACACGACCTGCAAGGTTGACTTCAAAGGGCCGGAGCCCAGCTGCCTCCCTAAGAAAGTGCCAGCTCTCTCCGGACACATTGGAAGCACAGCATTGCAGGTGTAACTGCGTCTGCAAGATCGTGTAACTGACACGTAGGAAACGTCCACGTGGAAAGGCAGTCAGAACGGTCGGGCCATGCCCAGAAGCCCCTGGGCGCCTGTCCAGTGAGCCCGAGGTGTCCTCCGGTCCTTCATGAAGAACCGAGAATTGAGACAGCTGCTACCTGTCCACTTAGCCCTGCTCTTAACAGTGCAATTCCTGAAAGTCTATTGAGGTTGGCATCAAACAGGCCTGTTCCTTCACTCCTACGGGGGGTGTAAGAGGCAGCCTTTCTGAAGAGCTGTTAATAATTTATGTCAAGAGGCTTACCTTTGATCCGGTAATTCCCCTGGTTTATAATTATGGGGAAAAGTGTCAACAGCCTAAATATCCAGCGTTAGCAGAACAGTTCCCTAGATTCTGGTACGTGCTGGTTGGACTATTTTATGACTGCCCCAGATCATGCCTTCCAGTGATAGTTACCAGTGTGGGGGAAGCTCTCAGTGTGTTTCTGTGTGGGGGAAAAGCATGATCTGAACTCACATCTACACACGTGCACGCACACACATAAATACATGCATGTCTATATACGTGTGTATGTAGAAAACATGCCCACTTGCACACCTGTGTGTAAAATCTGCACGTGCACTTGTGTAAACACTCACACGCATGTACACGTGTCCACACGTAAGATGTGTGTGATCTATGTGCAAACATGTATACACACGATCTGCATATGTATGTATATGTAAAATACATCTACGTGCTTACAGGTTCAGCAGTACAGATCTACACACACACACGTAGAAAACACACCTGCATGTGTACATATGTATAAAATGCATGCATGTGTTTACCTGTGTGTGTCCGTCTAAAAATGATCCCAAACTTACTTGTGTTCTATGTTCAGAAAAAAAGACTTAACAGAGGTGGAGTGCCGCGGGAGCGTTGTTTTGTCTGGTTGGTGGAAGTGTGGCTGTTTTCCTTCCCCATGTCCTCCCAGTGCGTGATCCATGCGGCTTTTCTCACGCGGGTTTCCTCCCCCGCCTGAGGAAGGCGAGGCCCCTTTGCAAGTTGCTGGCGGGGCCCACGCTCGGGGGCTCTGGGCTCAGGTGCCCGAGTGTCCTCTGGACACTGGGGCAGGTACTCACTACACCGGGTTCCCCACAGATTCGCGTCTGTCCCTCGGCTCACACACGTGCGCATGTGCAAACATGGCACACGTGCACACACACGTGTGCGTCACATGGTTCCCAGAGGTGAGAAGTGTGTCCTGCTCACGTGAGGCCTCCCAGCACCCGCAGGCCCCACCGCTGCCCGCGACGCGCGGAAGCTCTGCTCCCTTTGGCCAGGCTGCCAGGATGGAGGGTTCTCGCCCGGCCATTGGTTCGCCATCCCCAGAGCTGGTTCCGTGAGTCATTTCTAAGGCACCGGGCAGGATCCGGGTTCTTGGGTGGCTTCCCACGCCTTCCATCCGGCGCCCTGCCCACTGCAGGGTGGAGACGGGGCGGGGTGGGGGGGGACGTCGGCCGCCCGGCAGGACTCTGTACACCTCAGGTGCCTCTCTGCCCGCCCGCGTCCCGATCACGGTGCACTCGTGCCCCGCGCAGCCGGTCTGTCCCTGGGCGTCGTCCAGGCCGCGCGGCCATGGGAGTGGCCCCGGGGCTGGGTGCGCGTCTTTGTGAAGCTGAGCTGCGTTGGCTCTGCCGATGGCCTTCAAAGGGTTAACGTGCCGTGGTCTGTATTTCGTCTCGTGTTCCTGCGAAGCAGCAAATGTCAGGAAATGGCAAAGGACAGATCGATTGTCTCTTTCTTGATCATTTCAGTACATTTTAAAGACAAAACTGGGTCAGTTGAAAACTAATCTCTGAGTGGATTGTGCCTACGTGTGCTGCTGGGGGTCCCTGGGTGCCTTGAAGTGTGGGGTGTGTGTGGCCCTGGGGTGTCAGCTGCTGGGACCTTTCTTGATCGCTCGCCTCTCAGGGTCAAGGACGTCGTGACACTTACGGGAAAGGTCCACGGCAGCTGGGTGGACGCAGGATGATGTCAGAAGCGCCCCCCCCCTACGTGGGCGGGCAGGTGGGAAGGGGTCCTGGCCCCGGAAGCCTCCCCTGTGCCCCCGGGCACCTGCGGACGCTTCCAGGGCCTGGAGCCATGGTGGGCGGGCCGCTGAGAGCTTGGGCCTGTCACTCACGGGCATTTCCCCCCAAACCCCAGCCGTGGTTTCCTTTTCAGACGTGGGCAGATGGGCCCCCTTGTTAAGTCCCCCCCTTGCTATGATCACGGCAGCGCAGCCTGAAAGTTAAGTCTGTTCTCAGTGCTGCAGAGGTGCACAGCTGCTGCCTCGGCATTAGAGCGTGGGGCTTGCAGAACCGAGGCCAGGGGAGGACGAGCGCCCTCAAGAGTCACAGGATGCTTTTCTCTGTGGCTCAAATGAAGCAAGAGAAATTCGGGCTACACCCAAAGAGGAACTTCCTTGCACCTCCTTGAAGTAACAGCAGGGCACCCACTGGTGGCTTTGCAGACGCTGGAACGTGTAGGCGTGCCCGCTGAGTTCAGTCCGGGGCTCCTAGTCCCGGGGGGCGTACGTGACCCGGACAAGGGCAAGGTGTCCTCAGCACAGGACTGCGTGTGGCGCTGTGCGCACAGGACGCAGAAGCTGACTGTTCGGAGCAGAGGGAAGGAAGCTCTTGGGGTGAGCAGGGTGAGGGTGTGGGGGCCCCTTCCCTCCATCCCGGGCCCTGTGGAAATGGCGGTTACTTCTCGTCACTGCGTTGAGGGTGGGCTGCGTGGTGTGGAGCCTCTGTAGCCGGAGGGAAGTGCCCCCCCACCGTCCGTCTGTCCATCCGTCCCTGCGACATCCCTCACTGGGCCCCCGCACTCCAGCCTGGCACTGGCCTGGTGGCAGCTTGGGCACCTGAGAATGAGGGGGTGGTCCAGGGCCGGGGGCTGAAGCAGGATGGCGTTGGCCCCGCCAGGCCGGGCCCCTCGCAGCCTCTGCCCACAGCCCCCAAGGGCAGGTGGGGTGGCAAGGGAGCTCCTGAACCCCTGCCCCCGGGGGGAGCGACATCCCGGACGGAGGGCGGGGGGGCTCGCAGCTGCCGCCGCCTCACACACGTGTACGCATGGTGCACACTCGTATGCACACACGCACACACGCTCACAGTCTCTTAGAAACAAGGCAGGGAAAGGGTTGTTCTGCTCTGTTTTGATCTCTGAACAGCGTGCCCTTTCCCTCTCAGCGCATGGGGAATTCTTGCTCGAACAGTCACAGAGGAAACGACCCTTGGCCTCACGTGGAGTCTGGATTCCTCCACACTGAGGCCACGGGCACCCAGCTCCCATGAGTAGCCCGGCCTCTCCTTCACTGTCATGGGCACGGTGGCACCGTTAGTGTTTGAAAGAGGCCACATCCGCCTCATGGTCTGTTGGGGCCACACCAGTGGTCATGACTGCACCTTCTCGGCGTCACAGGGGCAGCTGGGGCCGTGGAGAGAGGGACATCCATGCGCCGGGCTTGGTGACAGGGTGCCCAGGTGCTGGTCAGGGAAGTGCCCAGTGCAGGTTCTCTCTGGGGCTGTGTGGGCCTGGGCTCGCCGATCTCAGGGGTTCTCCCGGACGGCCGCCTGCCAGCCTGCCCCCGCACCCCCTGTGTGCTCCTCCTCCCCGAGGGCGGCCCCCGGGCATGGCAGGGGCCCTGACAGCCTCAGCGAGTGGCGGAGGAGCTGGCTGTCCCCTGCCCAGGCTCCTGGTGGCCCTGCCCTCCTGCAGTGGGCCGATCACTGGGTCCTCTCTGCTGGCCACGTTTGAAGAGCAGAGGTGGCAGCAAGCACGAGGCTGCGGAAAATCCATTTTGCCCCACGACCGTCCTCAGGCGTAGCTGTGCTGTAGTTCAGTCAGCCTTCTCTGTGGTGGCTTTTGCTCCATCCGGGGCCGGGCCGCTGGCACCCGAGCCCATGGGGCTCTGCGCGGCCTGGTGGCCGCGGGCTGCACCCTGGCTGCCAGCCATCACCTGGGGACCCAGCAGGCTGCTCCGTGTCCAGTGTGTCACCACATCTCAGCAGGCAGCAGGGGCAGCACAGCCTCTCCGGCCTGAGTGTCCACATCCGCGTGTGGACAGCCTGAGCCGTGGTGGCTGCAGGGCAGAGCCGGGCACGTCCACACCTGCTGCCCAGGCCCATGTTCTCTGCTTTTTCCCGGTGTGTTTGCACCGCGGTGAGCCGTCACTCCTGAGGTGCTGACCAGCGGGCTCCACAGGGCTGGGCCCTGTCACTGACAGGCCCGGCGTGTCCCCGGAGCCGCGGTCATGTCCGTGATTGGGCAGGAGCTGAAATGAGGCCGTGTCGACTTGTTCGTTGTGTGACTCATTGAGTTCGGGGGGGGTCCCCAGATCCTGAGGGTTCTCGCCTGTTAATCCAGCCGGTCCCTTCATCAGGTGGCATTTCCGGAAACTCGCGGAAGGACGCTCAGGAGAGGGTTTCGAGCTGAAAGAGGTGAGAGGTAGCTTGGGACTGCCCCCAGGAACTCTTGCCCAACCCCATTCCGTAAAATTTTTTGCAAAGGTATTAAAGCTCTTTATGTGTGTACTTCTTAGAAGACAAAAAGTTGTAAAAACAAAAGCCTTTTACCAAAATTGACATCCCTTCTCCCCACCTTCCTCCCACTTCCAGTCTTAAGTGGACTTTCTTTTCTTTTCTTTTATTTCATTTTATGTCTTTTGCCTTTTTAGGGCTGCATCCATGGCATATGGAGGTTCCCAGGCTAGGGGTCGAATCGGAGCTGCAGCAGCTCCTGGCCTACGCCACAGCCACAGCAACGCGGGATCTGAACCGCATCTGCGACCTACACCACAGCTCACGGCAACGCTGGATCCTTAACCCACTGAGAGAGGCCAGGATTGAACCTTCGTCCTCATGGATACTAGTCGGGTTCATTACCACTGAGCCACGATGGGAACTCCTTAAGCTGTCTTTCGTTTTTATTTTTTTGTATTCACCTCTGTGCGTCTAAATTGCTGCTTCTTGATTTATTTAGACGACGTTACAGGCAGAAAGGGGAGGAGAGGCTGGAGCCCGAGCCCTCACTGTCCCCAGGGCCCCACGTCCTGGCCAGACGTCAGCCTCCTCGGCTGCTCCTCGCGGCCTGGGAGTGCCACTCACAGGAGCCGTCTGTCCCGTCTGTCTCCCCGTAGAGGGTCTGTTTTCCTGGACTTGTGTCTCCAGGTTCTCCTCACAGGCCTGTCCCCGAGCAGAAGTCCAGCACACCGGCCGCTGCCCACGTGGCCTCCCTGTGTCCTGCCCGGGACGTCCTTCTCCCTGGGCCGGCGCTTCCACTGCCTGGCCCCTCGTCCTGATACCCACCTTGGGTCCAGAAGCACAGCAGGGGGTCGGGATTGTGGGGAGGGGGCTGACCCTGGGTTTGGAGCACAGCGGCGGTTCAGGATGGGGGTGACCTGACCCCCTCTTCGAGTCCAGCGCTGCTGCTGTGAACCCCGGTGCCATCTGACTCCAGGCCTTGATTTCCACCTGTCTGCCCCCGCCTCAGCCTCTGAGGGCTTTTCTCTGCCCCCTGCTTGAGGTGTCAGGTGGTGTGTCTCCTCGTCGCCCTGCTGGGCCGTTGGTGGACCCATTCCTCCTGCAGAACTCCGGGTTAGCATCTCGGGAAAGTACTCTGGGCTGTGATTCCAGTCGTGCTTCTCTTTCCAGAAAGCCTGTTCGGTGGTTGGCGTCTGGACGGCCCCTCGCTTCTGGTTTTTCCTTGTTCCATCTGGTCAGTTTCCGTCTGTTTCGTCGTGTTGGGGTCTGAACGGACTGGGAGCTTTTGAAAGCCCAGGTCCCCCGCCCTCAACCCCAGGTCGCCATGCATGAGAGAGACTTGGAATAAAATGGGTTCCAAGGGGTGAAATTAGTAATTCTTTTTAGGCGACGCCTATAGAAAGTAACGTCCCGGAGTTGCCTTGTGGCACAGAGGGTTAAGGAAAGGCCTGCCCTGCCCGTGAGGTGGAGGCAGCTGAAAGCAATGGGTTTTGACAGCATCGCTCTTCTTGCTCATTTCTGCCCTGAGTTGGACTTGCCGTTAAAGAAAAAATGACACCCACCATTCAAATCATTAACTGAAAGGCCCTCATTACCTCAGTAATGGCGTTTGCTGTCGAAGGCGGTGAACTCGGGGAGGCGCATCTGTTCAGCCCCGAAGGGAGGTGACTACGTCCCGGGCCTTGTTAAGGCGTCTCCCGTGCAGCGCCCGCTCAGGTGCACGCGTGGCGTCTCGCAGCCTTTTGGGGACACCCGGACGCATGCAGCTTGGAAATGGAACTATGCAGGCCTGAGGGGCGGGCCGCCGTGGGGGTGCTTTTGGCCGGGGTTTGGAGGGACGTGTAGGTGGCTCTGTGCCGCCAGGCGGGCCGCCCTCCGCCTTCTGGGCCAGCGAGGGGCCCCGCGTGCCTTGCGCGGCTTCTGGTCGTGGGCAGGACTGGTTCCGGATTTCCCGCAGAGACGGAGTTCACGCTGATAGGGCCGCGTACGTGGGCGCTGAGGCCAAAGGGCCTGAGATGCTTCACATAAACCTGGGGTGAAAAGAACTCAGCGGAAAAGGTGGTCCGGGAGAGCGTCGCAGCCGCGTCCTCATGCCGGTGGGAGGCGGGAGCAGGACTCACTGCCAGCCCCTGGGCCTTCCTCGTGCGGAGACCACCTCAGGCCTCACGGGCTCCTCTCCTCTGTCCCGGGCCCTCTCTGCGCATTGACCCACGTCCCTGATTTCTGTGTGACCGTCGTGCACCCATGGCCTCCAGGGCTCTGTGCCGGGGAGTGGGGGCACACGGAGGGGACACGGCCACTGAGTAGGTGCCACCATGTGCCGGCACCGTCTGATGGGGCCGCTCTGGCTGGAGAGGCTGCCCCGGGGAACCTGCCCAGCGGCTGCTGAGCCGCCCTGGGGGAGCTGGCAGAGCAGGGCGGGCAGTGGAGGGGGCCGGAGGCTGTGAGGCTCTCAGGCCTCACGTCCAGTCTGAAAATGAGGCTCAGAGAAGCCAAGGGACCACAGGGCTTGGATTCCGACTACCTGCAGCCCCTGCCACGGCCCCAGGTGCTCAGAAGTCCTGGGCTGGGCCTCTCACCACTACTGCGTGTGATCGAGTGGCCACTTACCTGCCCCCACCTGCCAAAGACCGAGAGGAACTCAGCGGTGGGGGCGGGTCCCTGTGGGAATCGCTGCTCGTTCCAGCACATCTGGGCCCTTGGGGTGGGGGCTGCAGGCATCCAGACAGGGGAGGACACGTGGTGCCCCACCCACCCACCCATGTAGCGCCCTGCAGGCTTGGCTCAGCCACCCAGAACCCTGGGCAGGTGTCCAGCACAAAGTTAACGGACTTGGCCACAGGGTCCTGGGCTGGCCAAGTCCTCAGCTCTTGGGCTGCATAAAAATAAAGCAAGATGAGGAGTTCCCACTCTGGCACGGCAGGTTAAGAGCCTGACCGCAGCGGCTTGGGTCCCTGCAGAGGTGTGGGTTTGATCCTTGGCCCAGCGCAGTGGGTTAAAGGATCCAGCGTTGTAGCTGCGGCTTGGATTTGATCCCTGGCCCAGTGACTTCCATGTGCGTGGGTGTAGCCCAAAAAATTAACTAATTAATTAAGTGAGATAAGATGAAAGGAGCTGGAAGAAGTCCGCCTTCGGGCCCACTGCAGATCCGAAGCCCTTGATCTGCACAGAGGGGTCGTTCTGTCGCCTGATTAGTTTGCAGATTTTCAGGGCAAACATGATAGGATTTCTCGATTCAATTTTGGGGTGTTTGTTTTTCGAGATAAAGCGCACAGGAGAGGTGCATTGATCTTTTAACTCCTCATGCGAAGAAAAAATATTTGCTCTTCTTTTATTTAGTGTGTCTGATTCTCGACGAGGCTGGCGGGGGTGAAGGGACCCGCGGGCGGGCTGTGGGGCTTTGCAGACACCTGGCCTCCCGCCGTTCCTCTCGCCCCTCGCCGCACGCAGACCCCTCACTGCCCCTTGTCAGGAGGCCGGGGACCCCACTGCACCCCATCTTCCCTTCTCCGCTGGGCAGACCCTCCTCTGCCCCCAGCCTCACGGTCTGTGCCCAGAGCAGGGACCGCTCCCTGCCAACGTGAACCTCACGGCAGAGAGCAGATTGCGTCCCTCTCTGGGGCTCAGCGTGTCCCTCTAGGATTGCCCCCCCCCCTCGCCAGTGTTGCTGGAGATGCAGGGAGAACACAGGTGGGGTGTTGTCACTGTTGTCACTGTCACATAGGATTCCTAGTCCCCGGGAATTCCGAGGCTTGGAAACTCAGGAAACGCCATGTGATCTCACCGTCCTGGCCACGGAGTTGGGACGGTAGAGCGGCTCAGGCCACCCCCGGCCCCCTCCTGGGGAGGAAGTACCCAGGGTTACAGCCTGTGGAAGGGGCTGTGGGTGGACCTAGCCCCGCCTGCTGCTGGTTGTGTGCCCTGTGGTTCTGGCCACAGACACACGGTCCCACCCCAGGTGTCCTCAGCCTCGCAGGGCAGCGGGTCAGGCGGTGGACAGCTGCTACCTGCAGTTGGCATGACATGGGCGGTTTTCCTGGAGAGGCCATGGGTCTGCAGCACCCGGGCCCCTGCTTGGCCTGCTGTCCCTCTGGGGGGAGGCTCCGGGCGCCCCCCTTTCTCGTCCAGGTCGCATGTCCTTGGGGGCCTCCATAGCGTCAGTGGACAGCTGTGTGCTGCCCAGCCGCCTGTTTGGCAGAAACCCAGAAAGCACATGTGGTCAGTTGCTGAGTCTGTGGCCGTCGCATCTGGTGGCCCAGCCTGGAGTTGAGCCCTGTGGCCTGGAAAGGCCCTCGTAAGCCCCACGTGGAGCTTTGCCGGAAGCTGACTGCATGTGTTTCACTGAGTATGCGCTGGGTCACCCCGGGCTCTTGTGGCAACCGTCCGGGTGCCGGGACCAGGCCTTCGAAGGCTGCTCCCCGCCTACTTGCTGGGCAGCGTGTCTGGGGCAGAGGCTACTGACGGAAACACCTCAGAGGACACGGCTGGCACTGCCGTGGGGACCACGCGTGGCCACGCCTCCCAAAAGCCCTTTCTGGGGTGCGTGCCTGGGAGCTGCATTGCGTTGAGACACCCTGGAAGGACCCAGCTCCTGTCTCTCGTTCTGGGCAGAGAGCTTTGAGACTGTGTTCCCAGCGGTTCCGAGAGGGGCTGCGCGGAGGGTGACCCCCTGGGACAGGTGGGCGGGGTCTCAGAGATGAGCCAGCCCCCAGCCGCAGACTCCCTCCCCAGCTCTCGGCCACCTGGGAGGAGCTGGGCTTCCCGGCCAGGGCTCAGGTCTGTGGGCCACGCTGCTGCTGCCTGAGCCGATGTGCACCTTTGAACGCGTGCGTCGCTGGGGGAGACTCTGCTCTCAGTGCCGTGTTTTATGTCTCCAGATAATCCCGTTGTAATGAACTTAATTCCTGTTGGAAAACGCACTCTAGCCCGTGAACCTGTCACAAAGTCAAATGACGTGACGTCTCCTGTTACCGGATCACTCTCCGTAGAATCTCACCCTTAAACAGCAGTCTGCGATTCTGCGTGCTCCCCCGCCACGTCAATATCCACTTACTCATTATCAGGTGACGCCTCTGTCACTCTGAGATGGGGAGCCAGGCGCAGCCACGACGCCCCAGACGAAGCCCCGCAGTTGTTTACGCACCTCCTCCCAGGGAGCAGTGGACATAATTTTGAGCAGAAACTGAGCAGGGTCTGTTTAGAGTCAGTGGAGGTAATCAGATCGCTCAGCCTCTGAATGTGTGCGCTGAATTGTCGCTTCTTTCTGGCAGCCGGGGGGCTCCACCTGGGTCTCCCGGGTCGCGTGTGGGTGCGGTGGGCTGTTTATCTGGAAGCTGCCCTGGGCTGGCAGCCGACCAGGCTAGAGGGGGGACCCCTGCCCAGCTGCCCTCCACCTGCAGCCAGAAGTGGTGGCCTGTTCCTGGGGCTGCTCCCGGAGGCTCCAGTGTGGCTGCTCTGGGCCCAGGCTGGTGGCAGGCCCTTTGCCATGCCGCGGTTCCTGGTGCCACAGTGATGGGTCAGTGCTGTGAGAACTCAGCCCCACCCAGTGTATGTGCCTCTCCTGACTACCAGCCAACAGGCAGCTTTGAGTGGGTGCTGAGCTGGAGGGGCCTGAGGTTCAGACCGCCGAGCCCGGGGTTAGGGCCTCGCAGGTCACCAGCCCTCACAACCCCAGCCCCCAGGCGGGGGTCCAGATCGCAGTCACCCTGTGAGCTGCCACGTAGTTTGTGTGTCTTCTCTGGTGCCCACTATGGCACGTTTAGGTCCTCGGAACAGCTCTTCCAGGGGGCGGGGTTGTCCCCAGACGTGAGGCTCAGAGATTGACCCACCCGAGGCCACACAGCTGCCCAGACCCCAGGCCAGTCCAACCCCACACCGGGCTCCCAGCCTGCTCACCCCAGACAAATGCCTTGGGAGGCCTCACTCCCAGCCATCCCCGCAGAGCGGGCGCCACAAATCTGTGAGAAGAAATGGCTGCACGAGGGCTTTACCAGATGCCTGCTTCTGGTGTGGGCTTCCCTGTGTTTCTTTGGAAGGTTGGACTGTGTGTGTATTGTTTCCTGGGGGCAGGGGGGGAGGCAGGAAAGGAGGGGGCTGACTTGGTCAGGATCCTCGTGTAGAGGCTGCGGTTTTGTGCATCGGTTTCCGCTAGTTTCCAGGCGGCACTCAGCTACGAATGTGACTGAGGCTTTGGTCCGCAGAGTGGCTGTCTGGCACCGGGCGTCTTCGCATTTTTATGCATCGGTTTGATCAGTGATGGTACTAATTGAACATAAGCCTCCTGTGTGCTCAGCCTTCGGCCAGGCACGGGGAGCATGTGCCTACATCTGCCACAGCTGTGGCCCCACAGGCTCAGGCCGAGATTGGCTGCTCATGGGCCTCTCTGGCTGCCAGTGGGGGTTAGAGCCACGGGCCTACTTTCAGGACCATCCCAGGAGCTGCTTTGTTTTCATATTTCATTTTTCATCTATCCATCCTCCTCACTGCCCATATACCACCCATCCATCCATCCATCCACCCATCCACCTACATGTCTATCCATCCATCCATCCATCTGTCCATCCATCCATCCACCATCCATCCATCCACGCATCCATCCACTCATCCATCCACCCACATACCCACACATCCATCCACCTACATATCCATCCGTCCACCCATCCATCCACACATCCATCCACACATCCATCCATCCACCCATCCATCCACCTACATATCCACCCATCCATCCATCCACCCATCCATCCACCCATCCATACATCCCCCACCATCCACCATCCAACCATCCACCCACACATCGATCCACCCACCCACCCTCAACTCAGCATTTACTTGGCCGCGTGGCTGCTGCCCCCTGTGGAGCACTGTGGAGTTGCAGAGGCCTGCTGGGCCTAGTCCGCCCAAGCCTTTGCCCTGAAGGAAGTGAGCCGTACGGTAAAATCCCACGCGGGCCCGAGGTGACTGCCCTGCGGAGGCCGCTTCCCCAGAATGGGTCTCAGGAAAGAGAACACGCATACCCCCACCCTGGCTTCCGGAAGGACCTCTTCTGGAAACCCAGGCTCTGTCCCCCAGGGAGGGCGCCGTGCCGGTGGATCAGGCCCAGGAGGCCACCTCGGCCCCCCACCCCATCCCAACCAGCCAGCTTGAGCCCGGCAGTGCCCACCAGTCACCGCGGCCCTTGGTGGAGCAGGTGGGGGTGGGGCGGGGGCCTCCTCTTGAGACACCTCTGTGAACTGATCGAGAGTGAAGTGCATCTTTTGCCCCTAAAAGTCCCTAAGTCTCAGGCCCAGAGTACTTGGCGGTGACCCTTTGATAGTCCTAAAAACAGGAGGAAAGCATCCTGACAGCCAATTTGCATCCAGGTGTCAGTGCTGTGCGGGAGGTCATCAGTTTTGAACGGTCTCTGGGAGTAAGCTTGCGTGTCAAGTACCCCCGTCAGGGCACTCATCCTGCCGCTCAGTGGGAAACGTCCCTCTGGAGTGATGGCCATGCGGTGGCCGCTGTGTGGGAAGCCCGGGACGTGAGTAGCAGCTGGGCCCTGGGGAGCGCGGGTCCCTTCCCAGCCGCCCTCCTGCCTTGAACCCACGGACCTGCACGTGCTCGGAAGGTCCTGCCCGGAGGAGCGTCAGCAGGTGTCAGGCCCTGACCCGAGGGCGGCTGGGTGGACCGGCGAGGTGCGGGCCCCTGCTGCGGCCCCGGGTGACCGCCGGGCCCTTCATACGGGGAGCAGCCGGGGCGCGCGGAGCGGGAGGCGCTGGAGATGACCTGGGCGGAGTCTCAGAAGTCGGCAGGCAGCTTGGCGAGCTTGCGGACGTTGACCGACTCATGCCAAAGCTTTACAGGGAGGGGCGGAAGGGTCCAGAAGGGCCCACCTGGTGCTGATGTGGAGAAGGGAGGGGACAGGACACTGTGCGCCGTCCGCACTGGCGACCGTGTGGTGTTGGCAGAAGAGGAGACACACAGCCCCGTGGAGCGGCAGCCAGGCCCGAGCCGGGAGTCAGCAGGCTGTGACCACGCGGGACCGAGGCCACACAGCAGCGCGGAGACGGCCACCAAGCAAGCGGTGCCAGAGCAGCTGCGGTCCATGTGCAGGAAAGCGAGTCCAGACACGGCCCTGCCGCCTTCACCCGATGCGTCGGCCTGGGTCACAGGCCCGGGCGTGGGACGCACAGCTGTGCAGCTGCTGGAAGGTGACCGGGACAGAGCCCGGACGCCGTGAGACCCTTCTCTGCCCAAGACGATCCGGGAGCAGACGCTGAGCCGGACTTATTAACGTGAAGTCTTCTGTGCTGCGAAGGACACCATCGAGGGACCGAGAAGACAGATACCGGGCGGGAGGCCTAGGTGTGCACAGGGAGCAGTCACCGTCGGCTATGAAGGGCCCACTTCCTTCCTTTGGGCTTCTGGCTCCCAGGGCGAGAGGGGTGGCAACGCCGGATCCTTAACCCACTGAGCGAGGCCAGGAATCAAACCTGCATCCTCGTGGATACTAGTCGGGTATCCACGAATGTTGTTTGTGAAGGAGGAGCAGCCTGGGTGCGATGGGAGCGGCTGGGGCCAAGCTGCAGAGACCCCCAGCCTGTAGGCCAGGGCTCCAGGTGGCTGGTCCAGAGCAGAGGCCTATGGGGAATGACTGTCTTTTAAAGACAAAGCAGGCATTGCTCTGTGTGGGTATCGGTGATGGGTGGGGAGAGTGGGAGACGGGGGGCAGGGGGCTGGGTGGGGTCATGCACTGGAGGGATGGGTGGGCCCCGGGATTGAGCGCGGCAGGTGGGGGGCCAGGGGAGCGGGGCTGGGCTGAGGGGGCAGGTGTTGGGACCGCAGCCTCCAGGGCCCAGGCTGCCAGGACTGTGCAACAGCCGCTGACCGAAGGCTCAGACTCCCGGCCGTCTGCACGGTGCCACCCCTCTGCCCGTGCTGCGAGGCCGTCCCCGCTGCCCTGTAGACACGCGTGGGGCCGGGCCTCCCTCCTGTAAGTGGCCATCCCCCCCGCCAGGCATTCTCGGGGGGCCGGCCGTGGACGGCACTTGGGCAGCAGCCGTCTGTGACCAGCTGCCCGGCCCCACACCCCTCAGCGCGCCGGGGTCTCTGCAGGGTGAAGCCGGCTCTGATTGCCGTGCCAGGATTTTAAATATCCGCTGTGTGCGAATCAAACGCCTCCCAGCCGTGTGCGGAGACATGAAACGGAGAGCCCAGCTCGGGCAGGGCGCTCGTGTCAAGCCGGGGCTTTCAGTACCCAGCGGTGTTTTCTCCTTAGAATTCCTTTTTTGGCAAAGAAGTATGAAATTAATTGCAAGGACCGCGCGCCTCCCGGAGCCATCAGAGGCCCCTCAGAAGATCGCTCTGTTGCGGTGTCACCTTCCATTTTCCACCTTCTGGAGGGCTGTCACCAGCGAGCTGGCCAGCCTGGCAGCTGGCCGTCCATCCCAGCCGGCTGTCACTGTCCTTCTATTTTTAGCCCTGGTTTGGTTCAGAACTTGACAAGATTTTCAAACTAATAACTGGATTGTCAAAGAATCAACTGTCACAGGACGGTCGGGCGGGAGAGGGAGGGGGGGAGGCGGGAAGCCGCCTCGGGGGCCAGCACAGCGCGGGGACCGGAACCGCGCTGTCCCGGTGCCCGGCCCCTCCCGGGAGGCGTTAGGGCGTCACAGCAGGGACGCTCTTCCTGGCCGCTGAGGCCCGAGTCTGGGGGGACGCAGGAGTGGACGTGGTAGGGCGGGCTCCTGAGGAGCGTCCCCCAGGAGGAGCAGCGGCCGGCGCAGCCTGGCATTTGCATGGCCACCTTCTCATCTGCTGCACATCGGGTTGTGTTCGGAGTCTTTGATCCACTGGCCAAAGGGCCACGAGTGTGATAACGGTTAAAAATATGGGCGATAAAGATGAAGTCTTCATAGGTGCTTTTCCCACAAGGGTCTCTGGGCCCCTCCTGGGGTCTGTGCCCAGACACAGAGGCGTGGATGGGGACAGGGTCTCAGTTATCTAACCCCCTCCCCCGCCCCAGAAGCGTCACAGCCCCGCGCCCGCCGGCCCGAGCCACCTTCCCCTGGTCTGGTCTTACCATCTGGTCACTTGGAGGAGGAGGGCCCAGCCGGGACCAGGTCTGAGCCTCGTGGTCTGAGCACCAGTCCGGGGCTACACAGTCCCAGCGAGGCGTCCTTCTAAGCGTTGGGGGGAGGGCGGGGCCGCACTTGAGGGGCAGTCCCCTCTGAGCACGTGGCCTGTCCGAGAGGCAGGGTCCTGTCGAGGTCAGGTTCAGAGCTCAAGAGGGCGGCTTTGGTGGGGGTGCAACTGCCCCTAAGCCTCCGGGGGCACCCAGGGTGGCCTTCCAGGAGCACCTGAACTGTTAGATCCCCGCCCCGGGGTTCTCAGTGCTGCCAGCAGGCGCCTCGACCCCGCGTTGGTACGATTCAGTCTCAGCCCCGTTTTGTCTTCCCTTTTACACGTGTGCTTACCAAGAGCAGGTATTTTATGTTGAATGTGGGTTCAAACCCCAGCAGATCCCACACAGGCCAGAATACGAATGACCCATGCCTGCACCGACTGTCGAGCCGAGACTGACCTTGAGCTGCAGAGCGCATGGTCCCCGGAGACTGGCTCGGGTGGGCCCAGACCGCCATGTCCGTGCACAGACGGCAGGCCTGGCGCAGGCGCAGTGCAGAATCCGGCCTCGAGCCGGTGTGACCACCGCTGCTGTTGTCGGAGACCCGGGAGTGGCGGTGGTGGCAGCTCCCGCGTGCCGGGCATCGTGCTCAGTCTGTGTCGCTCCTCTGTTCTCAGCACAACCCCGGAGAGGGTAAGGCACACGAGCCCCCAGGTGTCCGTGGGGCACAGTGACGTGGGTGGTGGTGGACTGTGGGGCCGCTTCTGCAGCGCTGTCTCTGCACCAAGCTCGGCTCTGAGTTGCCGACCCTCAGATCCTCCCCGCCTGGAGGTCATTCCTGTCACTGTCCGCGCCTCGCAGGTGCAGCCTTGGTTTCCAGGGCCCCCGGCCACCAGGCTTGCGTGCCATGTGGGTGCTGAGCCACCTGGGCCCCAGGCTGAGCTTCCGGCCTCTCTCACCTGCTCCCAGCAGTTCCAGAGACACGCCCGAGGCCCGACAGTCAGGGCTCCCCAGCGGCAGGTGTGCTGGCCAAGGCGCACAAATTGACCACTGGACCTCAGTGGGAAAGCGAATTACACCAATTAGGCCGGTTACCTGTGTCGGCGCAGGGGCTGCTGTTTCTTCTCAGTTAAGGGGAGAAAATAATCAGAGCTGGCAAGTGGGCCCCGAGCCCCGTCACAATGAATTTATTCAGCTTTGCGCGTTACCGGTTTGTAAACTCCTGACCTCTGCTCTGCCACGTGGCGGGCGGCCCATGGTGCCGGGGAGCTTCTAGTGGTCCCTGGCCCGAGGGTCCGGCGGGGATGGCCTGGCCTGTGCCGTCGTGGCCACACTGCCCGGGAGCCGGAGGCCGTGTTGGGTGTGTGAGAGCAGCGCTGGGTAACGCCCGCCACGTGGAAGAGCTCCCGGGAGCCCACAGAACAGGCAAGATTAAAATTTTATTGAACTCAGTGCATCTAAAACTTCTCTTCAACCTGTGATCAGTGGAAAAGTTAAGGAGCATTTCACAGACTTGTTCGGCCTCTGTGGCCTGGGGCGTGTGACCCATAGCTTCCCTGGGACCGCGTGGTGGGTGGGCCAGGAACAGGCCGGCCGCAGCCCGACGCAGAGCTGAGCGTCTGTCGGTCTCATGTTCATTTCTCTGCGGCCTGGTGCCCACTCTGCGCAGGCAGGCCCCCGAGGGCAGGGCCGCCCGGGTCGGGTTCTGCCCCTGGAGTGAGGAGCAGCGTGGGGCACTGCAGCCGCCCTGGGTCCGATGTCCCAGACGAATGAGCAGAGGAGCAGACAGGAGGCAGCGTTTGCCCATCTGTCGGTTCCACCCCAGCAGGTGCCGCCTCACCTTTCCAGCAGGTGAACCTGAATATGCACCAGGGCAGGTGCGGGCATTCCGCGTCTTAGCAGACACACTTGTTCCCGTTGTGCGGGACGGGGCGTTTGTGACCACTAGGAAGCGTTCGTAGAGCCTGGAGCTCAGAGCCTGTGCACTGGGGAGGGGGGCTTCTTCCAGGCCGCCCGGTGGGTCCTGCTGGCTGGCGTGAGCTTGGACGGTCAGGTGCGGTCAGACCCGGCCGTCAGGTCGCGCCTCATTCTTCCAGCAGGTGAACCTGTGCACGGGCAGATAGGGGAGGGTCCTGCCCTGTGCACAGAGCAGCTCTCGCTTAACCAGCTTCTGGGGGTAAAGTTACAGACCGCGCCTCTGGGTCTGACCTCAGAATCTGACAGTTTAGCTCCTAGACGCTGAAAAGCGGTGTCCTCGCTGCTTCCTGGGCGCCCCCTCAAAACAATCCGACGTGGCTCGGTCACGCAGCTCCATGTGAGGGTCTTGTCTGCAGCCGCGGGGCCAGGCACCTGCTGCGCTTCCTTCCTCAGAGTGGGCGCTGCCTCTCGAGCGGGCTGTCCACTGAGCGTCCATTTCCTCGCGAGCTGGTTTGCCAGACAGTCTGGCGTTTCCCCCGTCGTCGTCTGTTCAGCAGCAAATGTTTCTGGTGCTGCCACGGTCGTGGCCAGCACTGCCACAGCGACTGAGTAATGACAGGAAGAGCCGCAGCAGCTGACCCTCACCTTGCACCGCTGCGCCCGGAGGGGAGGGGCGCTCTGCATGAACTAAACCCCCGGAGGGAGGGGCGTTACTGAGGATGAGGACGCCGGCCGGAGCCGTGAGACTGGCCCAGGGCCTCCACACTGCGAGGTCAGCACGGCCACCTTTAACAGTGTGCGTGCTTTGAGGTGCCGCTGCTGCCTGAGCAGCCGTTCACCGGTGGGCACCGGATGCCGTGTGCCTCGTGTTGGGAACCCGGGGACACATGGGCCTGTTGTTGTCCCGGAGGAGACAGGTCACTCTGTGATGCGCCCCTGCAGGGTTCTGTGGGGTTGTGATGGGAGGGGGCCTGGGACCCAGAGCCTCCACGTCCGGCCATGGCCTTGCTGCCCGCACTCTCGGGAACCTCTGCAGGGGGCCAACCAGACGGAGAATGGGGGCCCTGAGAGAGGACCTGCCCACTGGCCTGGACACCAGTGTGTCACCATTTCGCCCTTCCTGGGAGGGCGGCCGGAAGGGGTCACCGTACCCAGCAGAGGGTAATGTAATTCGCCTCACCAGAAAAATGAAACCATCTTGGCGAGAAATCCCCAGAGCCGGGGACGTTGTTTGCTCTTTAATGTCAGACGGCTCATCTCCTGGAACCCACCCAGAGGCGGAGGTGGGCAGCAGGAAGGAGTCCTGGACAGCTGGCCCCTGCAGCGCTCTTGACGGTAGTGAACGCGGAATGTCCCCGCTCAGGCCGCCGCCCCGCACTCTGCCGCCCTCACCAGGGGACGCTGCCCTGGCCTTCGCCCCCCATGAGCCCCGCGGCTGGGGCAGCCCTGGGGGACCTCCGTAGGGGACTGCCTGGTAAAGGGACAGCCAGCTACGATCCAGGTGCTGGTGATGTGACCGTCAAACCGCTCAGCACACGGAAAAGCGGGACGGTCAGATTCAGGGCTGCTGCTCTTGGCGGGGGGACCTGGGCGCTGCAGACTTCCGGGTGGCAGTGATGCTGGTCAGGGCTGGGACGGCAGGCAGGCCTCCGGGCTGTGTGATGGTCCCTCGCTGCCCGCCGCGGACAGCCTGTGCCCACGTGGAGGAACGCGCGGGACACAGGCTGATCGGGGGCGGCGGGGGGCGCCCTCGCTGTGGCTTTGTTGCTGGGCTGGCGCCACGTGGACACGGGGGGAAAAGAACCCCGGGGACCTGACTCGCCTTCGGTTCCTGACGATGTCGCGAGCAGGCCTTGCGTTAACTGATCCGCTGACGCGGTCACAGCACTGTTGGTGGAGGAGCTGAGAGCAGAACCTGAACCGCCCTCCCCGTCTGCTGGACGGGGCCCTCCCTCCCGCCAGCACGTCTGGGGAGCGCGGGTCCCCGAGATGCGACCCTGCGGCAGCGTGGTGACCGATGGCCCCTCACCCAAATGGCGTGGAAAATGCAGCACAGGTCTCGGCCAGTAAATGCATCGTGGCTCCCAATCAGAGATGTCTGTGCCCAGTGCGTAAATAAGACAGGCCTTTTTGAAAAAGAAATCTGTATTTAAGGGCGTGTTTGGCTGTGTTCTCTGACTCCCCTAAAGGTCACCCGCATAGATTTTTCCCCCCTTTAGCATCGCAGGCTGGCGCACTGGGCATTTCGATTCCCCTCCATCCAGTGGACCTGGGGGACTAAATTAGATTCTGAAATTGAGTGTGCAGCGGAGTCGGCGAGCTCCCATAATGGGAGGGTATTGCGCTCACCTTGCAAGTCGCGAGGTCATGATAATATGAAGCGAAGTGGATTAAAAATAAAACCAAAGGTATTTATTTACGACCTGCTCGGAATTGGATTGGCATCCGTGTAAGTTGCATCTAATGGTGAAAGACAGCAGATTGATGTCGACGTGTCCCCGGGGACCTTCTGCCAGTGAAATCTGCTCCGTGAATTCAATTTAAAGGCCCCCAGAAAGTGTCCAAAATGCAGAAGGAAATGGGACCGAGAAAGGAGAAAAAGCAGCAACAGCGAAGCCGTTAGTGGAGAGTCCTGATGCGTGGCTCTTGCTTTGGGAGTGGGGAGGGGGCCCTGTGACTGGGGGGTGTGGGGCGTCACAAGGACAGCAAGCCTGGCACTGAGTCCCCAGGCGAGAGCTGGGACCCCATTTCTCAACAAGGAGCCCTAGGCCCCAAGGTGGGCAGCAGCCGGCCCGGCCCCCCAGCCAGGATCTGAGCCCAGGCCTGGCTTCTGGGTGCTGCCCTGAGTGCCCGCTGCGTAGCCGGACCCACCTGGACGGCGCCCGGGCCCGGGAGCGCTGGGGAGCCCGGTTGGTGAGGCTGCAGCTGTGACGCGCCGGGCGGCCGCCCCCCCACATCCCAGCCCCTCTGGGAGCCGCTTGGGGGCTTCCTTCTGGCCGCGGGCCTTGGGGCCTGGCGGGGTCGAGCGGGGTGGGGGGACACGGTTCATGGGCTCCGCACTGTGGCTGGTGATGCTCTCGGGCTCCTGCTGGTGCCTCCGCCGTGCGCTCTGACCCAGGCTGTCTCTCTCCCCAGGAGCTGCTGCTCTTCCTCCAGAACCTGCCCACCGCCCACTGGGGCGACGAGGACATCAGCCTGCTGCTGGCCGAGGCCTACCGCCTCAAGTTCGCCTTCGCGGACGCCCCCAATCACTATAAGAAATGAGCCTGGGCCCCACCCGCAGGCTGCCCGTAGGCCCGCGGCCGAGCAGGGGCCTTGCCGGAGCCACTCGCCAGGACGGAGCGCCGGACATGGCCCGGGGCCTGGCGAGGGCCGGGCAGCCTCTGTTTTCTGAATACCAAAGAGAGCCAGGGCAGGGTCCCGGCCGTGCGAGGCCGGGGGGTTCGGGCGTCCCCTCCCCCGGCCCCGGGGCATCCTTGCCAAGCGACCACCGCGCGCGGCTCCCGCCCTCGGGCAGGCCTGTCATCCGGGTGCCCGGGCGGAGGGAGCGGGCAGCCGTCACGTACCTACTTGGAAATTTTAAAATTCTATTCTGTTGAGTGAAAGAGAATAAAATATAGACAAAGTCGTAAGTGAAACGTTGCACTGGCCTGAGGTCCCTGTGGTCTCCGGGCCCCTGAAGCCGGCCGCGTCTCTGTACCTGTCATTTGTCTGCCGTGTACTTGCTCTCTTGGCTTGAACTTGGCTGGAGAGCAGAAGCCGAGGGCCTGGGGGCGGGGGTGCTGGCTGCAGCAGGCGAGGAGCAGAGTGAGGAAATCGCCTGATTTTCCATGCGCAACCTCTGAAAAGAGAACTGGCCCCTGCTGGCCTGTCATGGAGCCCCGCGGCGGGACCATCCTGCCAGGAGGTGGCACGTCTGGCCCAGCAGGACCACCTAGACAGGTGGGTCCGGCCGCTCCTGCTCATCATCCGAGCCGTGGTCGGCTCTGCTTGTCCTGCACCGACACCCAGACCCGCTTGGGTGGCCCAGGCCCCTCCTGCTGCTGCAGCTCGGGGTGCTGGTCCCCAGGGCAATGAGCCCAGGTGCCAAAGGGCCCAGCCTGGCCTGTCCGGGTTCTGCCGGCCCCGGGGAGCCCCTGTCACAGGTGCGTGACTGCCAGTGACATGGACACCCCCGTGGGGCTCTGGGCCACAGCCGCAGCCTCAGACCCCCGAGCCCAGGTCAGGCCCCCGACCTCAGCGGCCACCTCCGCCCTCAGCCACTCCCCTGCTTGCAGGCCTCTCTTCCTGCCGAGTGCCAGACCGCCCGTGGCATCCAGGCCCCCGCCCCGTCTTTGCTCAGCTCAGGGGCCAGGATGCTGCCTGGACGCTGCGAAGCCGAGGCTAGGGACACACACAGACACGTGTGCGGTGGGCGTGCGGTCCTTTTTTTATTAAAAGGGTTCTTGGGTGCTTACGCGTGCCTGGAAATCAGCACAAAATACTGTGCGGAGCTCAGAAACTCCCAAATCAGCAGAAGGACCTGCTCGCTTTAGATCAGACGGGAACTCCTCTCCCCCAGCTGTCACCTGCCCCACCCGGGATGAGGGTTCTGCCCCCACCAGCACCCCTGGGCCCCCAGCCCACCGCTGCTTTCCTGCCAGGCGCCCACTGGGAAGAGCGCCATCCCGCTTGGCCCCCGGGCGCTGCCTGCCGTAGCTCAGGTCGTCCACACGGCCGCAGTGTTGGGGACATAAAGGGTGTGCCTCTGGAGGCAGGTCATTTGTCAGCCAGGAAGGAGTTCGGGGTAGATGAGGCCTTGCACTTTGCGCGTGTGTGTAAACCTGGAACAATTCAGAGGTGCTGACCGGGTCCTGGGAGTCTGGGCCGCTCACGCTAAAGCGACTAAAGCTGTTCTGTCTGGAATACGATGCTCTAAGACGTGGAATAAAGCTGCGATGAAACCCCTGGCTTGACCCTTGATTCGGGGATGTCCTGAAGGGCAGGTGCCCAGCCGGGCGGGAACCGAGCGCCGGGGCCGCAGCCCAGCCCCGCAGCAGCTGCTGGACGGCCCGGGTTCTGGGCCTCTCCCTACAGGCCTGGTACGGGGCGCAGCACCCACAATCTTGCTGAAACCCCCCAGGACCTCACCGGGAGCTGAGGTGCAGGCCGGGCAGGACGCAGACCCGGGCGAACCCCAAAACCAACCTCACCTGTCAGGGGGGTCAGGTCCAGGCCGGCCCTCGGCGACCCTCTGCCAGGCCTGGGACAGAAGAGGTCTCCCCACGTGGCCACAGACTGTCCAGCGCCTGCCTGCGGGACGGGGGTCTGGGCCCCTCCCCTCCCCGCTCCTAGGACCCGGGACACGCCCGGCCTCCCGCCTCCCGGCCCTGGGCGTCCACCTCCCACCTCTGCCGCCCCATCTGCCCTGTGTCACCAAAGCCAGGCCCATGAGCCCCAGGCTCTCAGGGCCGCCTTCCTGGTGGCCCGTGTTCAGGGCACCCCGACTGCACATCCCCCCTGGCTGGGGACCCCTCGGCAGCACTTTGCTCCCTGCCGTCTTGGGGTGGAGCCCCGTCCCCACGGCCAGGCTGGGGACCCCCCGGGGCCTGTTCACTTCTCCTTCCCGCTGAGCAGGGCTGACCCTTGCAGAACCCTGGGCAGCTCAGGATGGCAGGATGGGGACCCGCTTTCTCAGCCGCAGTCAGGAGGCTACAGCTCAGCAGTTGGGGACAGCGGTCACTTGCCATTGTCCTCCCCTCTGGTCCCCTTCCTGGTGCCACGCTACCTCCGTGAGGTCTGCACCCCTCAGCTGTAAGGCCTTGTCTCCCTCGGCTGGTGGCCTCATGTCAGCTCGGCTCCTGGCACAGAGATGGTCTCAGCAAGGACAGCCAAGGGAGTGCTCGCAGCCACTCTGTGGCCATGCGACCACAAGCGAAGCATTTAAGCCCTGAGCCTGTTGCACTGACAAACTGAGGTAAATTATTCATTTGGTAAACAAAACAAACTATATACCCAAGTAAATTTCAGATGAATACATTTAAATTTTTTTTTCTTTTTGGTTACCCCACGGCATGTGGAGTGCCTGGGCCAGGGATCAGATCCGAGCCAGAGTTGGGACCTACGCCACAGCTGTGGCAATGTGGGATATTTAACCTGCTGTGCCAGGCTGGGGATTGAACCTGCGTCCTGATGCTGCAGAGACACCACTGATCCCATTGCACCACAGCGGGAACTCCCATTTAAATATTTTTAAGAAGCCAAATAGAAAGAGATGGATTTTTTTTTGAATTATATAAGTTTTAGTGTATTTTGTGAAATTTTTGGAGTGTACTTAATGGATATTTTTAAAACTGGGAGTGGTGAGAGGCTGGCTGAGCTCGATGCCAGTGGCAAAAGCAATAAAGGAGAAGTCTGATGATAATACCTATAGCACACTCCTCGAAAACACACCACGATGACCAGCAGAGCAGAGTTTGTGAAAGTGACTCTGGAAATAATCACTCCTGGAAATAAAAATGGTCCAGCACAGAAAACAGTCGTAGTTAAAGTGAAAAAGTCACAAAATATCTGATCTGTTGGGCGACCCCGGCTCGGTTTGTAGTCATTTGTTAGCAGTAGAAAAACCAATACGATCTTTTAGTCTCCGTATTTTTTTTCCTGAAGAGTTGGCAATGATTTTTGTTGTTTTTACCTTAAAACTGTGACGTAGGACACTAAGAGAAGACCACACAGCACAGACCTAGCGACGACGAGTCGCCACAACGCCACGCCCCGGTGCCACCGCCTCTGCTGGGAGCCCGAGGCCCACGCCCGCATCTCCCCGTCCCCATCCTGAGCAGGACACCACCCTGATTTCTGACACCAGCGCGCGCTTTTGCTTTTCTCCATCCTCTTTCGCAAACAGCTTTTCTGTTTGGCAGGCTCTCCACGCGGTAGGGTGGCAGCCGTTTTTCTGTTGCTGTCGTTTCCCCTCATGTCGCCGGGACCACAGTGTCCGTGCCGCTGTGGGCGGACGCTTGGGTTGTTTCCATTTCAGGGCTGTGCCGATAAGGCTGTTTTTTGTCGCTCTGAACATCAGCGCTCTCACCCTTGGCGGACACTCGCTTGGTTCTGCTGGGTGTTCATTTAGAAGGGAGAGGACACAGCCGCGCGTATCTTCCACTTGAACCGATGACGACCAGCAGTTTCCCAAAGTGGTTTCCCGATTTGCATTTCCACCAGTGGCCTGCACGGGTCCTCGAGCCTCGCGCCCTCACCGCCAGCTCCCGGTGTGGTCAGCTCGGCTGTTACCAGGGGACACCAGTCATCTCCATCAGCCTGGTCCCCACCCCTGAAAATTCTTCAAAAACATGATTTTAATGACTGCATAATATTCTGTTGCATGGATTAACATAATTTGTTTATTCCCTTAACTGTACATCAAGTTGCTTCTTTGTTTATCCTACTGCAGACGATGCTGTGATAAACATCTGCATTTTTGAACGCTTTTCCATTGGAGATTTCTCGTAGTGGAAGTTTTCAGTTATTGCCGAGTGGGCAACTCAGTTCAGTGTGGCCACCGCCCTCCCATCCGTGGCGGCAGCACCGAGTGGCTGCAGACCCGCTCACCTGCTTCACTTGAGAATAGCTTAGGAAACACAAGTTTAAGAAATTAAAATTTAAGGATAACTTTTAAAAGAAGGGAAATGGAGAGTATAGCTTCCAGGAGAGGAAAAAGGAAGCTAATGAACAAAATTGATCACATCAAGAGACAATAGTAAAGGAGGTGAGGAGAAGCCAAGAAAAAAATACAGTAAATGAGAAATATTAACATGGTCCAAGGAGGTTCAGCTATGCAATTGGTCATGATAAATAAGTTACTTAAACTCACCTATTCAAAGGTATTCACGTTATGCTTTTAAAAAATCATCATAAAATCCAGCAACATACTATTTACATGAATTACACCTAGAACAAAATGGCCCATGGTTTGCAATTGGAGGATAAAAAAATAAATGCAAGGGAGATACTGACCAAAAGAAATCTTTTGGCCAAGAACATCTGTATTCCTCTAAAAGACTTTTGAAGAGACTTCAAAGGGACAAAGGGGCCTGTCCTATGATGAAGAGAAGGCCTCAGCCAGTCACAGGCCTGTGTAAAGTGAGAGCAACTTGGCCTCAGCAGAAAGCAGGGTGACTGGGAGTTTCTGCAGTGGCCCCGCGGGTTACGGATCTGACTAGTATTCATTAGGAGGAGGGTTCGATCCCTGGCTTCACTCAGTGGGTTAAGGATCCGGCGTTGCCGTGAGCTGTGGTGTAGGTCACAGACGTGCCTCAGATCCTGCATTGCTGTGGCTGTGGTGTAGGCTGGCAGCTATAGCTCCGATTCGACCCCTAGCCTGGGAGGGGGACCCCTATGCTGCAGGTGTGACCATAAAAAGCAAAAGAGAAAAGAATCTTTCCACAGAAGAACTGGCCATGTTAATAAATCTCTTCCTGAAAATGTGGCCAAAGGAAGAAAAAGGTTTAAAAAGAGAGATTTAAATAAAAATGATGGTTTGATAGAGTAGAAAGAATTTTGCTCTCCACCAAGAGATTACATGTTTATTTCCAGCCTATGAAACACATTTACAAATGTTTGGCCTGTATAAGGGAAGTTTCAGTAAACCTAAAGCCTCAACAATATACAGACCCATATGATCTGTCCACAATGCAATGATATTAGGAATCAAATCCAAAGAGAACATTTCAATGCCAAAGCCGCCAACACCTCCATATACATAGAAGTGATCCACTGAAGTAAAATTGGAATCGCACTGAAAGTTATAAAATGACAGTAAAAGACTAAAATATCAAAACTTATGGGGTGCAGCTAAAGCAGAAATTAGAGGAGATTTTATAGCCTTAAGTATACTATTGAAAGACAAATATTTAAAAGAATCCAGCTCAACTTAAGCTGGAAAAATGAGAGCAAAAGTGCAAAAAAAAAAAAAACTCATAAGAATTAAAATAGAGAACAGAAGTTATTAGACTAGAAAAAGGAACACAAGTAATGGTAATGACTGATAAAGCCAAAGTTAACCTTTAGAATATACTAATAATGTGAGCAGGGATCTTTGTTTTGCAGATGGCATATCTTCAGCATTAGAAACAGCATGTATACATAGTAGGACTTGAATAAATGTTTGTTGAGTGAAAAACAGAAAAGTGTCTGGTTTTCACTCAACAAACATTTATTTTTCTAAGGGATAAAATTCAACCACATAAGAAAAAGGAGGCAAACTACAGATGCTGAAGAGACTTTAAATACCACCAAACATCAGAGAATGAGAAGACAAGCCACTGGGAGAAAATATTTGCCAATGACAAATCTGATAAAGGACTGTTTCCCAAAATACACAAAGGACACTTAACAGTAAGAAAGCAAGTGACTTGATTAAAAAGCAGGCAAAGGAACTGAACAGACACTTCACCAAAGAAGACACGCAGACGGCAAAGTAGCATCTGAAAAGATGCTCCACATCCTGTGTTATCAGAGAAATAAAAATTAAAACAAGACATAACTGTATGCCTGTTAGGATGGCTAAAATCTGAAAACTTGACAACCCCAAATGCTGGCGAGGATGTGGAGCGACAGGACCCCTCATCCATAGCGGTGGGAACGCAGAATGGTACCGCCACGTGCGAAGACAGTTTGGTGATTTCTTGTAAAACCAAACGTACTCTTACCATGAGACGAGGCAGTCATGCTCCTTGGTATTTACCCGAAGGAACTGAAAACTTGGGCTCTCACAAACACCTACAAAGAAATGTTTATTCATAACTGCCGAAACTTGGCAACAACTAAGATGTCCTTTGGTAGGTGCATGGATCCGTGGTGGTCCATCCAGACAAAGGAATATTATACAGCACTGAAAATAAACGAGCTATCAAGCCTCGAAAAAATATGCAGGAACTTTAAAGGCATTCGTAAAGTGGAAGAAGCCAATGTGCCTGCTCCACGATTCCAACTCTATGATGGTTTGGGAAAAAGGCAAAACCGTGGAGACAAAGATCAGGGGTTGCCAGGGGCTAGGGGAAGAGGGACCGGACAGACAGAGCAAGAGGAATTTCAGAGGGCGGGTCTTCCCTGTGATGTGATAACGGTGGATTCATGCTGCTAGGCATTTGTCCAAACCCAGAGAAAGTCCAGCACCCAGAGCGAGCTCTCACGTCCGCTGTGGGCTTGGGCAACGATGACGTGTCACTACAGGTTCATCGGCTGTAGCAGAGGTGCCACGTGGCAGGGCATGTTGACGAGGAAGCTCTTCCTGGGTGGGAGGAGGGATACCTGGAAAGCTCTGCTTCCGGTGTTGCTGGGACTCAGAAACTTCTCTAGAAGACAGTGTAGTAACTTGAAAAAGTCACACGTGCCTCCTATGAGCAGCTTTGTACCTGTGAATCTGAAAGCCTGGATGAAAAGGAGAATTATGAGAAAGACGACAAATTACAAAGATTCACTGAAGAAGGAAATAAAAACTGAATACATTGGCAGTCACTGAACACCTTGAGCAGATGGCCACACATCCCACTTTCCAAAGGCAGCAAAGCCAGAGGGCTCCACAGCCTCTTCTGCTAAACCCCAGCCGTCAGAATTCAGCGAAACTGTGCCCAAGACGGTGGGGGGGGACTCCAACGCCGTGGGGGGGCTGGGGGGGGGCTTGAAGGCTTGGCTGCACCTGACCAGTCTTGGACCGAGACCAGGTGGCCGGTTTGTAAGCTGTGAGGCTGGCTTTTCGCTTCCCGGGCTGGGCGGGGGCTCTGGGACCCCGAGGACCCGGGAAGGCTCACGTGGGGCTTTGACCGAGGAGCGAGCAGTCCTGGGGTCTGCTGAAAGTGGGGTCTCGGGGGGGAGCAGCTGCTGCTGCTGCAGGGCGGCCTGGCCTCGGCCCACACCACGGGGCTGAGGCTGGAGGACCTACACACGGGGATTGTTCGCTGCTTTTAATGTTTTATTTAGTTTTTTCCAACGAGTCGCAGGCCCGCAGCCTCCTACATGCTTTGGGGTTAATAATACAGCCTTTATCTCTAACTGCTTAAGCCTGGGCCGTCCTGCATCCCTGTGCTTTTGCACTGGATTCAGGTGTCACAGCGTAAAATGAGGACGTCACAGTGTCCTGGTTAATTACGACGTGTGACCAGGGCCCTCGTGTTCAGTGACCCAAACTGGGGGTAGATTTATCTTGAAAGCACACTGGAAGAACGGGGCGGGTGCTTACTGTCAACAGAATACAGCCAAGGGGGGAGGGGCCAGGACGGGGCGGGAGGGGACAGGTGGCCACCAGCCCGGGCTGAGAGGGGGCGTCCTGAGCCAGCGCGGAAGTGGAGACGGTGTCAGATCGGGACCAGGGGGGCCAATGGGGAGGCCCCGGGCGGAGGGGGGGCGGGTGCAGCGGGTCCGGAGGACGGCGGCCGCGCCTCCAGCGTCTAGGCCCGTGGGCGCTTGTGTGGCTCTCATGAGTCAGGCAGCACCTTGGCGAGCGGCTGGGTCACACACGCCAGCCCTCCAGGGTCACAGTCACGGGAGCCGGCGCCTTGAAAGTCAGTCTGGCTCCCTCTCTCCACCTCCTCGGTTTCTTCAGGACCGGGACCACCACCTGCAAGACCCCTCGCAGCTCAGGGTCGCCCCCCAGGCCTCTGACTGGTCCTTGATGATATTCGAGGAGCGAGTGAATGACAGTATTTGGGCTCCCGAGGGCCCACGGGACTTGTCAGGGCCCGATGGCCACTGAGGCCTGGGCTGGCCGGGACCCCAGGCCCTTACCTACACACACGCAGCGACCCCGCTGGCCGGGATTAGGGTCCCCTGCAGGGCCGGCGCCTGAGGGTCAGGGCAGCAAGGACATCCGAGGTGACCCCAGCAGGGGAAGTCGCCGGAGCCCAGGGAGACCCCAGCCCGAAGCCCGGTCCTCCCGCCCATGGCCCCCCTAGTCACCCCAGTGGAGTCGAGGCCCCGGAGCAGAGGTGGCCACAGCCTGACCTTGGTCTCCCGGGTGACACGTGGCAGGAAGCCCGTCCCCGCTCACTCTCCGCTCCAGTCGGGAGTCTCTTAATGAACCCTCAGCAGTCACCATCCTCACGCGGCTGCCACCACCACCTGGGGATGCTAATGGGGAGAGGGACCCGGGTACAGCCGCCCTGACCCGGCGATTAAAAATAATTGGCCACCCGCGGTGCGAGGAGAAATGTGCTCTCCTCCGGCGTGTCTGGGAAATGTGAGTTATTCTCCTGTTGCCATAGAAACCGAGATACGTTCCCAACATCTTTCAGATATTTAATTTTGTGAGCCCAGCGATGACCCTGTGAGAAGCAGGAGGCTGGGGGAGGGAGGGAGGGAGTGGGGGGACAGACAGCCGTGGACAGGCTTGGGGAGGCTGAGCCCTGCTGGGCCAGCACCCATAGAGGGCAGCGCCCTGAGCCTCAGGATACGGGGTGGCTTCTGCGGGGAAGTAGGGATGCTGGCCAGGCTTGTGGACACCTGACACTGGGGACTCTGCCTCCCTCAGGGCAGTGGCCGTCCAGCCCCGGGGCCCCCCCAGGCCCCCCTCTTTCCCCGTGCCGTCTCCTGGCCTGAGGCCCTGCCCTCTTGTCCTGCCACCTCTGCCCGGAACAGCTTTCTCTGGCTGGGAGAGCCCTGGCTGTCTTGAAGGCCCACTGTCGGGGGGCTCCAGGCCTGGCCCCGCCCCTGTCCCTGGGGACCCCGCCTCCCCTCCTCCAGAAGCCCACCCAGTCTCAGGAGACAGCAAAGGACCTGCAGCCTCCGTCCCCTGCTCTCGGCAGGGAGCGGCCTGAGCCTTGGCCGCCCAGCCCCCGGGGAGGAGCGGTCAGTGAGCTGGAGGAATCTTGCAGGAGTAGCGCCTTCAGCCAGCACAAGGCCCCGCGCGCAGAGCCCCAGGCCCCGGGGCATCAGATTTCCTGCAGCGAAAAGGCCCCCGGCCACCAGGAGCCGGGGTGGTGCCCGGGTGTGCCCCGGTCACCCCTAGTGAACCCCGGCCGTGGAGGGGGGAAGCGGACATCCTGGGGGGGATTCTGGGTGCAGAGTGGGGGCGGCGTGGCCGGGCGGGGGCACCTGCCTGCGTGCGGCCGCCTTGCTCGCTTCCTGTCCGTCCTTCGCAGCGCCGTGAAGACCGTTTCCTGCTTTTATTCCAGTTTCAAAGAATTTGCTTAGAAACGTCTCTGGCATTTTGCTGATAGTGGTGGGAAGAAGGGAAAAATGATCAGCGTCCAAAAAAAAAATCACAGCTTCAAACTGAGCTGTTTCAAACAACACAATTTCCAAATTAGAGGCAGGTGTGAAGATACAGGAAACACATCAATCACCGAATTTCAGAGGGAGGCAGGGAGGGCGGGAAGTGGGGGCATCTGCCCCGGGGCCCAGGATGGGTGCGTCCTGCGTGGGGGGGGAGTGTCCCAGGATGAGAGGGCCCCCTGTGTTTCGCACGTGACTCCCAGTCTTGGCTCCGTCCCTACGGCTGGACGTGGACTTGCCACGATGACGGGTGTGGAGGCTGGGAGGGGACCGGGAAGCGGAGGATGGGGAAGGGACGGGCTGGGTCCTCACCCTCTGGGGTCCTTGCAAAGCGCCCTCGCACACAACGGTCTTGGTCACTTCTGTCCCCGCAGATGGGTCCCTGCGGCAGGCCTGTGTCCCCTCCCTCATCTTTCACGGGTCCCGGGGCGGGGCAGGGGGCCCTTATGCTCGCTCCTCGGCCCTGCACGGCCCGTTTACAGCGGAGGAAACCGAGGCCCGAGAAGGTGGGGGCGGGGTGTCCGGTGACTGACTCAAGGCCACACCACCAGCGCTGGGACGGCTCAGCTCGCACAGGGTCCCACGGCTGAGCGAGCTGGGTCCCGGCCCCGGAGTCTGACCCAGGCCCCAGGCTGAGGGTCCCAGCCCTGCGTGAGCACCGCGCTGCGGGGGCAGAGCCGGGAAACCCAGCTCCTGAAGGATTTCCATCGATTCGCCAAATTAATGTTTCAGCTCTCCACGTCGCGGGAGCTGTAATGAAGTGTCAGCGGCAACAAGAGGGCTAAAGGAATGAATAAGATGTCTTTTATGGTGTCATTACATCTTATAACAAGATTTACTTGTCAACTTAAAGTGTCATAATGGAGTAATTTATTTGGTGACCTAAGGAGGACGTGCGGTTCGGGGCTCAGAACTAATAATTACACTGGAAAAGTGAGGGTGCGTCCTCCTAGCTGCCTGCTTCTGCCCCTGGGGCTCCCGGGCCCTGCTGGAGGGCGGCCTCCTTGGCGTCTGACCGAAGGCTCGGTGACTTGGATCCAACCGGAGTGCAGGGCGGGGCCCAGCCCTGGGCCCTGAATCCAAGCTTCCTCTGGTTCTTTCCATCCAAGCTGGCTCATGCCTGCCCTGTGTCCAGCACTGAGCTGAGGCCTGAGGGAGCCCAGGGACCCAGGGAGTGACTGAGCTGACAGAGGCGCTCATCCAGCCTGGGACGGGCAGGGACCTCTTCACAGAGAACGGGGCCTTTCAGCCGGGCCCCGAAGGATGAATAGGAGTTTGTTGGATAGAAAAGGACATTCTGGGGAGAGAGAAGAGCACAAGCAGAGGTGAAGGAGGGACTGACCGGAGGGCCAGCCTGAAGCAGAGCCTGGGGGAGCGCGTGGGGGTGGGTAGGGAGGAGCAGAAGGGGCTGGAGACAGAGGCTGGAACCAG
>PVHT021183620.1:639939-720249 GCA_004024745.2 Catagonus wagneri | reverse complement strand
GCCACGTCAAGGACACTCAGGCAGCCTGGTGGAGGGGCCCACGTGGTTAGCACACAGGCCTCCTGCCTCAGCGTCTTGGAAGCTGGTCCCCAGCCCCACGGCAGGGGGGGCGCGCCGGGTGGGGAGGGCAGTGTCCTTCCGGGATGGCAGCCCTGAGCCGCCTCCCAAGCGTGGCGTCCTGGGAGACCCCGAGCCAGCACCACGCAGCCCCTCTGCTCCCCGCCCACAGCTGCTGGGACAGATAAACACCTGTTACGTTCCGAGCTGCGAGTCTGGGGGTTTGTCACAGGCTGGAGCCGAGAAAGGAATTCACCGTTTCATCGGGGGCCTGCGGGGAAGCTGTAAAGCGCGAGGGGCCATCAGCGCTGTGTTCCCGCCTGCTCAGAGGGAAGGACGCACCTGCACAGGTGAGCCCATAGGACGGATGGGGAGACACATGTGAATTTTCAGTTGCATCTGTTCGGACTTTCAACCCGCGTCTTCTGCTTGGGCCCTGAGGGACATCCCCGTGTCCGCACAATACAGTCATGATTTTTGCACTGGGTCGAGTTAGGGTTCTGTTCCATGCAACCCAAAGGGTCCTAATCAATAAAATATTAACACCCGTATTTCTACCAGCTCGAAGAGTTAATGGGTATCCACAAATTACCACTTGAAGACGACACAACATTTGGCACAATTTTATTGCCATCATTCAGAATCTTAGTTCCAGAATGTTATCAATTTTCTCTCACATTATGTCAATTACTTTAGGAACATTATGTCCCATCTATTTGGGGAATTATTGTCTAACAACGGCCTTAAACCTCATTTTCTCAGTGATTATCTGGACATAACTTACATTTAATTGTCTGTTTGCTCACCCTTATTTCTGTGTCCCACGCCATTCCTGCCTTGTCCTCTCATTCTACTGAATGGCGCCCCCCGCCCCAATTACGTATTTTTCCCCAGAGGGGACGGTACGCAGTAGACTCTGAGTCCCAGAAAATAGCTGAATATGGGTATTTTCCCCTCACAGCAGAACTGCCTTTTGTCTGGATGTGGAAATCAGAGTTTCACAGTTCCTGTTTTCTCACAGCTTCCGAGCCAGTGCGGGGAGAATGACCAGTGGGATGGACTTTGATTCCCCTTTTCAGGCGAATTTCTGTTTCTTTTACTCCAGAAGCTCCGAGGTCCTTCTCGTCCTTGAAGTCACGGGCTTCAGCAGGAGGCGTGGACAGGCATAGACTGTCCTTCCTGGTACGCCCAGGATCCGGAGGCTCAAATCCGTTCCCATCTCAGAGCAAATTTTCTTCTCTTACTTCTTCGATTGCATTTTCCCGCTTCCCTCCCTTGGGACGCGGTGGAAATGGCACCACTTCTCCTGGATTTATACCCCGTGTCTCTTAACCCAGCTCTTAGAATTTCCAGCTCTCATTTCTTTTATGATCCGGGAGACTTTCATGCTTCGCCTTTGATTCACCGGTCTGGGTCCCGGCCGTGTTATCCACGGCTCCTGTGGAGTTTCAGTGTTTGAATAATCGCGTTTTTTAAATTTCAAAGATCTCTTTCTTGCTCCTTAATCCCCCGTTTAAAAAACTGCGCCCCGTCCTTCTTTCGCGGACACAGTATCCTTTGAGTCTCTCCGTGGATGCTAATTAGAAATTTCAAATTCTCTTCTGTGTCCCGCATTAATCCTGTTTCATCATGGATTAGTTGACCACCAGGTCGTGTTGGAGATGGGATTTTGAGGATTTAACTGCCCTGCGGCACCGCAATTTCTATAGATAAGTAGAGCTTTTATCCGTGTCTGATGAAGTGGCCCGAAGTGGCCCTCGTAACTGCCACCACGCTTTTCTTTCTAACCCGGGGGCTGACAGCTTTTTCCTGTCAATATTTTCGGCTTTGCAGGCCGTAGGGCCTCTGTCACAGCTACGCAGCCCGGCCGCTGTTGCAGGAAAACGGCCCTGGATGGGGTGTAAGCAGCGGCGTGGCTGTGTGCCCTTGACTTTACCAAACCCGGCTGCGGTAAGGTTTGGGGGCAGCCGAGGGGCTCCACCTGCTGGTCCTGCCGTCTAGCCGTCCTTGGCCCTGTCCGGCTGTGGCCAGGGAAGCAGCCAGCTGCGCACCCCCGCTGCCCGTCTCTCTCACGTGCCAGCTCTGTCTACCACGTTTTTGGCTTTGGGAATTTGGAGGCTGGCTCGTTAGGGGATCGGTACCAGTTTCTCCAGGGGGTTCCTCCTCCAGGTCTCCGCCGCTGTCTCAAACCTCCCCTGACAGCCCCGTTTCTGCATCGGCCCGTCTCATCCGCGGATTCCAGAATTTTCTTAGGATTTCTGGTTCACTGTTTCACCTCTTCCTCTCCTCCCGCACTGCTGTTTAATTTTCACATTTTAAAACCATTTACTTGAGAGTCTAGGAGGAAAAAGAGCTAAGCCTGTGAGTTAAGACGACCCTCCTGGAATTCCCTCCTTGTCCCCCACTTTGAACAGAGAGCTGGTGGGGGAGTTCCCTTGTGGCAAAGTGGGTTAAGGATCCGCCATTGTCCGCAGCAGCTTGGGTTGCTGCCTGGTGCAGGTTTGACCCCTGGCCTGAGAAGTTCCACGTGCCTCAGATGCTGCCAAAAAACAAAAATAAAAGATAAAAAAAAAACCCTAAAAGTCGCTTTATTGAGACGTATTTTGCATGCCATGGAATTTGCCCTTTTTGAAGATACAATTCAATGATCTAGGTTAGCTCACCAAGCTGTGTGGTCGTCACCATAAGTGGGTTTTAGAACATTTTTACCTCCTCCTGAAATCATTTTTGATTAAAACTACGAAGTCATTCAATGTATTAAGGCCTGTTTCAGGTCTGTATATTTTGGTTGGTTGACGCTGCTGTCATTTTGATGCTAGTTCGGGACTGTTGCTTTAAGTCAGCGTTTCTGTAGCTCGCAGGGGAGGTCTCTTCCATATTCCCTTCTCGTCCAAAGTTCTTGACAGTTATCTCCGGCCGGGATTTAAGGATGTGCTTTAGAACAGCGCTGCAGAGTTTGTGTTGCTTTTAATCAAGACTTCAGGTGGGTTGGGCCACTTATTGGAAATATTTCGGGAGAACCGACGTATTTGCAATATTCGGACTTTCCGTCAGTATGTCATACAAGCCATGGAATTATTTTCTCAGTAGAACTTAGAGTTTTCTCTTCACACAAGTTTTTTTTTTTTTAATTCCAATTATTTCTAAGGGTTGCAATTTTTGGTTTTTCATCTGTTGATGTTTTGAGCGGAATCTTTTTTTTCCCCCCATTGGAGGCACTAGCCAGTCATTGCTACTCTATAGCAAAAAGGATGTATTTTAAAATACTCATTTAGAATCACGTCGGTTGCTAAACTGTTATTAATTGTACATTGTTTATACTTTTCTCTTTTTTGGAGTCTTTTTTAGGGCCTTACCCACAGCATATGGAGGTTCCCAGGTTAGGGGTCGAATCGGAGCTGCAGCTGCTGGTCTACACCACAGCCACAGCAACGCAGAATCCTAGCTGCATCTGTGACCTGTGCTGTAGCTTGTGGCAATGCTGGATCCTTAACCCACTGAACGAGACCAGGGATCGAACCCTCATCTTTACAGGCAATATGTACAGTTCTTAACCCACTGAACCACAGTGGGAACTCCTTGATTTCTTTTTATGAATGAAAATCACACCCTTTGAGACAAGTCACCAGGTGTAAGCAAAGCGGTTCCCGGCAGCCCCCGTCGCTGCCCGGCACGGTCGGTTTCACAGAGGTGACCACTCGTGGAATTTCCAAACGGTGTCTGTGTAGTCATTTTCTTTTATTATGTAAGTTTAGCTAAAGTAAGCTTCAACGTGTAGCTATATTATGATCAAATAGTCTTATTTTAATTCTGTCATGATTTTTAAATTAAGCTTTTTGTCCAAACCTTAAATATCTTATATCATATAATCTAGGTTCTTGTCTTTATTTTCTGTGTCCCTCTTACTTTTGGTAATTCAGTTTGTGTGTGTGTTTTGTTTGATTGGTTACGTTTCATTTTTATGGAGATAAAATTCACGTAACATAAAGTGAACTATTAACCATTTTAAGTGTGTAATTCAGTGACAGCTATGATTTTAGCTATATGTTTATAGACTATTCATGGTCATTCTCCATTTGCTTTTCGATCAGCGGTTCCTTTACACACTTATAAACCATCGAGGACCCCAAAAAACTTTTGTGTATGTGGGCAATATCTGTGGATACCATATTAAAACCCCAAATTGAGATATTTTGAAAATCTGAATTATTTCATTTAAAAATCACCATAATAGGGAGTTCCCGGCATGACACAGCAGAAACGAATCCGACTAGAAACCATGAGGTTGTGGGTTCGATCCCTGGCCTCGCTCAGTGGGTTAAGGATCCTGTGTTGCATCGAGCTGTGGTGTAGGTTGCAGACGCGGGTGGGATCCTGTGTTGCTGTGGCTGTGACATAGGCCGGCAGCTGCAACTCTGATTCAACCTCTAGCCTAGGAACCTCCACATGCTGCTAGTGTGGCCCTAAAAAGCAAAAAAAAAAAAAAAAAAAAAAAAATCACCATGATAGCAGTTCCCACTGTGATGCAACAGGATTGATGGTGTCTCTGCTGTACAGGACGCAGGTTCAATCCCTGGCCTGGTGCAGTGGGTTAAAGGACCTGGGGTTGCTGCAGCTGCAGTGTGGTCACAACTGCGGCTCGGATCTGACCTCTGGCCCAGGAATTCCATATGCTGAGGGGTAGCAGAAAAGAGAAAAAGAAAAAGAAAAAAAAATTGCAGTGATAAACACACTACATGTTAACATAAATAACATTATTTTAATGAAATATAACTATATTTCTAAAACAATTAAAATTAGAAGAATGGCATTATTTTACATTATTGCAAATATCTTTAGTATTTGACTTAGAAAAATAGATTTTCATATCTACTTCTGTGCTGAGTCTGTTATAACATATTGTTTGCTTCACATTTTGAAGAAACCCTGGCTTAAGACAGTAATGTGCTTGGAAAGGGGAGGGTATTTTAACAGTCTTTTCAGGTAACTGCAGATCTTCTTCTTTGGCAAGTGGCGGCTTTTTATGGTTGGCTGCATTGTGGAGTCTGAAACCATATCAGTGACCTTTTTGTACTCTGTTACATTAAACTTTACTTGTCTATTTTGCATTTTGACCGGATCATTTAGCCCTTTATGGTTTTGTAACATTGTGCTTTGGTCATTTGGAAAATGACCTGAGTTATGCAGATGTTCCAAATGTTGACACATGACGTTATTCATTATCAAAGAAATCGTATTTGTTAAACCTAATCGAGGAAGTGAAAGACTTGCACACTGAAAACTAGAAAATGTTGCTGAAAGAAATTAAAAAGACTCACATAAATGGAAAGGGAACATTTATGGATCAGAAGACAAGTTTGTTAGGATGTCAATACTACCTGAAGCAATCTGCAGATTCAACAAAATCCCTGTCAAAATCCCAATGACATTTTTTTCAGAAGTAGGAAAAATCATTTTAAAATTCGTATGGAATCAAAATCCAAATAGCCAAAAATAGGAGTTCCCATTGTGGCTCAGCAGGTTAAGAACCTGACTAGTGTTGATCCCTGGTCTTGCTCAGTGGATTAAGGATCTAGTGTTGCCACAAGCTGCAGTTTGCAGATGTGGCTCAGATCCCACATTGCTGTGGCTGTGATGTAGGCCAGCAGCTGCAGCTCTGACATGACCCCTGACCTGGGAAATTCCATATGCTGCAGGTGCAGCCCTGAGAAGAAAAAAAAATCCGAAAATAATTTTGAAAAAAAAAAGAAAACAAATTTGGAGGACTCACGCTTCCTAATTTCAAAACATACTACAAAACTATAGTAATTGAAACAGTGTGGTCCTGGAGTAAAGATAAACACATAGATCAATGTCAACGATCAGAGCCCAGAGATAAACTCTTGTGCATATTATGGTCAAGTGACCTCCAACAAGTGTGGTGAGACCACTCAATGCGGAAAAGAAAGTCTCTTCAACAGATGATGTTGAGGAGTTCCCATCATGGCTCAGTGGAAACAAATCTGACTAGGAACCAGGAGGTTGCAGGTTTGGTCCCTGGCCTCGCTCAGTGGGTTAAGGATATGGCATTGTGGTGAGATGTGGTGTAGGTTGCAGATGCGGCTCGGACCTGGCATTGCTGTGGCTGTGGTGTGGGCTGGCAGCAACAGCTCTGATGAGACCCCTGGCCTGGGAATCTCCATATGCTGTGGGTGGGGCCCTAAAAAGACAAAAAAAAAATGATGTTGACAGGAGTTCCCACCACGGCCCATGGGTTAAGAATCTGATGGCAGTGGTTTGGGTCACTGCTGAGGTGCAGGCTGCATCCTTGGCCTGGTACAGTGAGTTAAAGGATCTGGCATTGCCACAGCTGCAGTGTAGGTCACAGCTGTGGCTCAGATTCAGTTCCTGGCCAGGGAAATTCCACATGCTGCATGGGGGGTGGTGAGGGGGCAGCCATTAAAAAAAAACCCCACAAAACAAACAAAAAAACCCCACAAATCATATTGAGAAAACAATGTAGAAGATTTAAAGACCTAGATGTTAGACCTAAATTTACAAATCTTCTAGAAGGAGAAAAGCTTTATGACATCGGATTTGGCAGTGATTTCTTAAATACGACATCAAAATCACAGGCAACAAAATGAAAACCAGACAAATGGGACTAACGTCAAACTTACACCCTTTTATACATCACAGGACACAAGCCCCAAAGTAAAAAAGGAACCAGTGAAATGAGAGAAAATATTTTCAAATTATATATCTGATAAGGGGGTTAAAGGCTAGCATATATGAACAGTTCCTACAATTCAACAATAAAAAGTAAAATAATCCAGTTTTTAAAATGGGCAGAGGGCTTGAATCGACGTTTCTACGAAGAGGCTATACAAATGCCCCCAGGCATATGAAGAGCTGCACAATATTGCTAATATCAGAGAAATGCAAAGGAAAACTACAGGGGGATCCCAGCTTACACCCATTGGGATGGCTACTATTTAAAAACTACAGCAGCAGCAGAAAGAAAATTATTGGTGAGGATGTGGAGAAATTAGAACCCTTGTGTATTGTTGGTGGGATTTAAAAATGGTGCCATCACTATGGAAAATGGTATGGAATTCCTCAAAAAATTAAAAATAGAACTGTCACATGATCCAGCAGTTCCACTTCTGAGTATATTCCCCAAATGATTGAAAGCGGGGTCTCAAAGAGATATTTGCACACCCACGTTCATAGCAGCCTGATTCGCAATAGCCAAGAGGTGGAAACAACCTAAATTTCCATAGATGGATGAATGGATAAACAAAACATGGTCTACATGGACAGTAGCGTATTTTCATCCCTAAAATAAGAAAGGAAATTCGGTCAGATTCTACAACGTGGATGAATCTTGAGGATATCATGTTAAGTGAAATAAGCTTGGTCACACAAGGGCAAATACTGTATGATTCCACCAATATGAGGTGTCATTAAAAACAAAATAGAATGGTTGTCATCAGGGGCTGTGGGGAGGAAAAAAAGGGAGATGAGAAACTGTAACAATTTTTGGCTTTTAAAGCTCTCATCACACTTATGTTTAAAACATTCCATCTCTTTCTTTACACTGAATGACTGGTCTCAAAACGAGGCTGCATCTTCATTGATACCGTAATGCTATCAGAATTGTGTTGCTTAAGACGCAGTAAACGCGAGCATTTATAAAGCTAAGGAAACAGCTTTTGCCATATTTTTGTTTCCAACACTTTCACCTAGTTGCCTCTGGTTCATCATAGTCAGTGTTTTTCGACATGGATGGTGCAGAAAGGGGCCGAGAGACTGAACCTCCACATCTCCCTTATTCAGCCAACAACCTGTCATTAAATATAAGAAAAATATACTGTCAATAAATTTTGATTTTAAAACAGAACATTATTTAATTCTAAAAGAAGGCAATTTTGATAAGGTTTTAAAATTTGGAAACTTTTTGAAAAAATTAAAATAATTTTGCAAAATAAGGCAACAAAGAGACAGAGATGTGAGTTAAGGGAAAGGGAAAATCCTAAGACCTGATCAGCGTTGGTCAATAATAAGACCATTGTTCTTGGGAGGAGTGAGTTGCCTATCACCAGAGGTAATCAAGCATTGACTGGCCAACAAGAGGCTGGGATGCTGTGGAGGAGGCTAACTCATGGCATCGAGGGAACTGGGACTCAGTGGCTTTGAAGGTTCTTGTAGAAGGTGGTCTGCCTTCAGTGCCCTCCATTCAGCACCCCTTCTAAGGTCTCTGGTGGCTCAGAGCTTTCTCACTACTCAGGCTTTCTGAAGCTCTGGGAAACTTGGAACATGCTCTATGTTGAGGCACCCTCGCCCTGGCTTGGGGCAGATACCAAATGCCTTAGGCTCCTCCTCTCTGTCCTCGGCCGTGAAGTTCTGTGGCCTCCACCCTCCAGCCCAAGCGGTGGTTCCTTCCCCCAGCTCAGAGCTTGGGCTTCCTCCTCCTCCTTTCCACGGGTCTCAGCTTCCTTCTGACTGGGGCTTTCTGAGTGACTGCAGGGAAATGAGAGGCCACCCTTCACCTTCATGGGCTCTGGACACCTCCCACCAGAGGGGACAGGGTTGCCCCAACAGTCCGTACCAGCACCCAGACGCAGTGCCTCCTGGAGTCTCAAACACTGACTCGTCAACCCTCCTGGCAGCTTGAAAGGTGATGCACCGTTTTCTCTGAGGCACTAAGGACCCGAGGTTCCAGGGGATTCAGGAATGTGCCCCCAGCAGGAAAGGGGCAAAGTTGGCACCCCAAGGGACAACCAACCTTGGCCAAAAGACAGGAGTCATACCTTTGGGGCTGGAATCCCACGTTTCCAGTGAGTTGCTCCTACATGGGGCGAGTCCCCTCTCTTCTCCTGCGGAGCAGGGCTCACTGTCCCCACCTCGGAGGGCTGCTGGTGGATGAAATGGCACAACGTATGTGGAGGAGTCAGCCCGCCGCTTGGGAGGAGCAAGTCCCCCACCCACCATGGTGGGTTTTCCTCTTGGTGCCTGATCGTCCTTCCCAGAATCCAAGCACCGTGCCCATAAAGACAGACCATGTGGGATCTCCCTTGCTTTAGCCGTGAGCAAAACAGCCTTCAGTTAGCCTTCAAGAGGCATGTTGCTATAGCAAAGTTCAGTGACCCAGAATTTGGGCACACATGCTGGACATCAGCCTCTCCCAGGACACAGTGACAGCTCTGCTGTCCACAGACCCACGGGGGCTGCACGGAGCCAGGGCTGGAGCCGACCCAGGAGGCAGGCACATTCTGAGGCTGGGGGAGGACGTGGGTCTGAAGCTCTGGGTTTCAGAACCACTGCAGCCCCTCCTCCCAGCTGCCCGCCGGGACTGGGCCCCTGGCACCACGTCTTCCTGGATGCTTCCACTGGCCCTGGCAGATGGGGCCCCTAAGAGAGTCATTCAATACTTTTTTCTTAAAAAGAAGAGAAAGGTTCATTCCTGTCTTTGACCTCAGAGGCTTGGAGACTGAAGAATAAGTCTGACAACACAAAGGAAGCTCTTACTGCATTAAAAGCAGGATTGATATTTTCAACATCGCTGGTTAAGAATGAAAGCCCCACATGACCATATCAACACACACAATTTTTTTCTTAAATGAAAGAACACAAGACATAAGAACAAACCCCCAGAAAGCATAAAAGGAAGGTATAGCCAATCAAACATAGCCATTTGGGTCATAAATAAATAGATAGGAATCATGTCTTTACTAAAGGAAAAAATTTTCAAATTTAGTTTAAAGATATTCACTTACACATCCACCTACCCACCCGCTCACTGATGTATCCGTCCACCCATCTGTCCATCCGTCCATGAATCCTAAAGTGGGTCCTGTGACCCAGCTACAGCCCCATCCTGCCTCAGTCACAGGCAGTCTTGATTGTCCTGGGATCCAGTGGAAGACACTCTTATCCTTTCATCTGGTAACATGAATCTATTCATCCGCTATCCACCATCTATCCATTCATCCACCATCCATCCAGCCACCATCTATCCATCCATCCATCCATCCATTCATCTGCCATCCATCATCCATCCATCTACTCCCTATCCGCCATCCATCCATCCATCTACCCATCCACCATCATCCATCTGTCCACCGCCCATCCACTCATCATCATCCATCCATCCATCCAATCATTCATTCATTAAACACTTCCTGAGCATCCCTCTGTGCTAGACCCCAAGATTCAGAGATAGTTCTGCTGTGATTCTCTCCCTTGAGTCTTTCAGAACATACTTGATGAAGACCAATCTGTAACCAGACATATTGACAAGATGCGGTCAGTGTCGTGGGGCTCCAGTGGAGGGCATGTCTGCTGGGGAATGAGGAGAGCATCCTAGAGCAGGGGGATTGTGTAAGCAAGCCCTTATGAGATAATTGAATGCTGGTCTGTGAGCAAAGGGGCTGAGGGAGTGGCCTCCCAACAGAGGGAGCAGAACGCATACGCACTGCTGGCACGGAATGCGACAGGAACCTGAAGGTGGGGGCAGGGGGCAGAAGATGAGTCTGAAGAGGTTAAGGTTAAGGGACAGATGCTGGGGCCACTGGTTTCCAGCCGAGTAGCTTGGGCTTTATCTTTCAGTGGAAAGCGCTGAGATCTTTAAACACTAAGTGACCTGATCACATGTGCCTTTTACAGACCTCACTGCAGTAGCGGCGGTGTGGAGGGCAGTCCAGGCAAAAGATAGTGGGCCTGTGTCCTGGCATGGTGGTGGGGGGTCCAGCCCTCGGCGTGCTGGGAAGACACATCTGGCAGAGCCCGTGAGTCTGTGGGTCAGGTAGTTGCTATGGAAATATCAGATGTTTCCCTTCCTATGTGAACAGGGTGGGCTTGGAGCAGACCAACAATTCCTTGGGGTTTATAGGCAGGAAGGAGGAGCTGCCCTAAATGAATATTGCCAACGAGATGTGTGTCACCACTCTCCTCTGAGTGACACTTTGCCCAGGGAAGGCCATTGTGTCAGGGATGAACAGAGATGGAGCAGCCCTTTTCATCCCGAGGGCGGGATGGGAAGGCACTGAGTTCATTAAGGCTGTTTAGGTCAATTACACCAATGGGACAAATGACCTCACATAAGTCTGCGAGGCGGCAGTCACTTGACAGCAGAAATGTGTGACAGAGAACATGAGCAGAAGAGAATCTCAGTTCCAAAGCAAGAGGCTCCTTTTCAGAGCACCTATTGCGACCTCATTTGATGGGTGAAAAAAACAAAAAAAAAAAACAGGATCAAAAACAAATACTGAAAATCATGACGGTAGTGATGATGTTGACAGTGATGGTGGCGGTGACGGTGGCCGGTGGCCATGGCGGTGATGTTGACAATGGTGTTGATGCTGATGGCAGTGATGACGGCGGTGATGATGGCGGTGACGGCGTTGATGACAGCAATGATGATGGGGCTGACTACTAGCATTTACCTTATGCCTACTATTTGCTAGCCGCTACTGTAAACACTTTACCTAAATCAACTCATTTAATCCTTACAAAAGCCCTGAGAGGAGATACTCCCATCCCCACTTTCACGTGGGGACCCTGAAGCCCAGAGAGGCTAACGATCCTGCCCTATGTTGCACAGCACGCTAGGGCTGGAAAACAACCCGCATTTTCATTATCGGCAGTTTATGCTGAAGGCAGAAAACATTTTGGAGAAAATCGCTAGCCCTCGGGGAAGGATGAGAAGCGGTGGCTGGTGGTTGCGCTGAGAGTGTCTGCCCTTGATGTGTCCTAGGCTGGGTACCAGGCGTTGAATGGAAGATGGGAGGGAGAGGCAGTGCAGACGCTCCAAACCACATGCATTCGGAGCAGTCCCAGGGGAAGAGAGTGTGCTTTGGGCTCAACGTAAAGGGAATCTTTATTCCTGCAGATCCGGGGTGAGTGACATAGTGAGATCTTCTGCCCTTGGAAGTGTGCGAGGAGAGCCTACCGATCATGGTCTAAGGGTTTGGGCTTGGTGACTTCTGTGGCCCCTTTGAGCTTTGGGATTCTATTGTCCCCATTTCACAGATGGGGAAACTGAGGCTGCATGGGTGACTTGTCCATGGATGCCACCCCCTGGGTCCCTTCCAACTGGTCACTGCTCAGAGCTGGCAGATAGGACCGCTTCTCGTTTTTCCCTGTGGAGGGACATTCTTTTGTGTAACACTCCTGGACCCAGGTGGGGAAGGGCAGGTTTTTGGCAGACCCAACCCTCTGGGTCCTAGGGTCCCGCTCAGCCTGACCTGGCCTCTGCCAGGATCTTGGGGACCAGGTGGCTCAATGGGAAGACATCCAGGCAGGTCATGGGGCAGACACTGTGTGACCTTGGGTGGACCAGTTTTCTGCCCTGGGCATGGTTCCTCACCTGCAAAGCAGAGCTGCGCGAGGGTGAGGTCCAGGTTAGCGGAGCTCACGGGTGTCCGTTGAATGAATAAATGTTTCCGTAAAGATACATGGCTACTGCAGTGCCCCGGCCGGGCAACTTCTCCCAAGGACTTTCTGCTCCCCGAGGCTCCCCCAGGCATCCGAGGCTGAGAGGCTGGAGGGTCCCTTGTGACGCGCCCTCCTGGGAGGGGCTGAGCACCCTGGCTTCTCCCTGGGGTGGGGCAGGTGCCTGAAGGTCTCTGCCCCCCGCCGGCCCCGTCCATCATTTTCGGCTATGCCGTCCATACTTCACTTTTCCTGGCTCCTTTGTTCATCTAAACAGCTGGGGCTATTTGTTCTGGGTGATTTCCCTTATTTATTGCCACATTTTCAGGAGGCACATAACTCTGTCTTCCAGCCATTTTACTGCAGCCTCTTTAAATTGAAACAATTGATCAGGCCTTTGCTTTTTCTCCTTTTGTTCCAGTCCCTCCCCCACAGCTGCCCCACCCCACCCCTTCTCTTTCCAGCAGCAATTAAATTTGAATCCATTTTTTCTAAAGAAAAAATTAATCAGCATCTCAAGCCCAGCCCTCGTCCCCAGGAGTCAAGGGGACGTCACTGGACATGCGGGGTCAGACAGGAGGCAGCTGACTTGCATGAGGCCCCAGCCCCGTGTGGCCCCGGGGCAGATCCTGAGAAAGACAGCCGGAAGCCCCGTGGGTCACTGCAGCACGAACAGCGTTTTGCTGGCGCCATGGTCGTGGTCGCCGAGGGCAGTCAGCCGGGTTGTGGCCAGGCAGGGTGCACAGGTGGTCGCTGGCCTTTGAGATGGGGTTGAGGTCACTGCCTGGGCAGGGCTCAGGCCCTGTGTCCCAGGCTCACGCTTCCTTCTTTGTCTTAGACACGAGGCAGCTGCCTGTGGCCCGAGTCACACCCTGTCCCATCGAGGGGTTCAAGCTGCCTGTCACCTCTGTCACCTGGCACTCCTCCTGCGTGGCCCCATCACAGGTGTTGTTGTTGCTCTTCTGAGTCCATAAGCGCCTCCACTTGTCCACCGCGAGCCCCGAGCCCTTGACTCTGCGTCGCTGGTGTTTGGATAAAGGAAGCGGCCAGCAGGTGTCACTGGGGAGTCAGGTCCTGTGATGGGGACGCAGTGGACCAGTCAGCTCCATAGTTTCACGAGGCCAAGGAGACAGGGTCCCAGAAGGGAGACGCTGGCTCTGCAAAGCCAGGACTGAAGGTGCACCAGGCACCAGGACCCAGGCTCTGGAGTCCCGGCAGATGGGGGTGCCTCAGGGGTCTGCCCGCTCACCTGCCGCCCATGGGAGCCCAAGGTGGGTGCCCACCCGCAACCTGTTTGCCATCAGGCAGGCCTGGGCTTCCAGGTGCTGCCCCTCCTGGGGGAAACCCTGGCACCTGCTCATAGGAACTTACATCAGCATCCGACAAGGCCTCGGAGAGGGAGGGTCGCTCTGTCCTCTGCAGGAGAGGGGGCGAGAGGAAATTCTTAGTGTGGACTGGGGAGCAGAGCCCACCTGTGCGACTGACCTGCACAGGAATGGAGCCCCTCTCTCCCAGCCACACGTGCACCCCAGCCCCCTTCCCCTTCATTTGCTGGAGACGGATGGCCCGGGGCTGCCCGGCCCAGGAGCCACCCTGCACTGGTCGCTGGTCACAGGGGTAGGGACACTGGCAGGCTCTGGAGCGGGGCACAGGACCAAGAGTCAGCTACCCAGCCCCCTTTTAGAGGGGAGGAGACAGGCTCAGAGAGGCTCCGTTACGCACCTGAGGGCTGGGGCCCAAAGTGGCCGACCCAGCTCTTCTAATACAAGGTGTGGTCTCCAGACCTGGGGACCTCGAGCTTGCTTGATGTCACTGCCTGAGAGCCCCGGAGTCTCTCTGGTGAGGTGCCCACCACATGGAGGCCTGTCTTCTCTGAGGGGCCCCCTCCCGCCCCCTCCCCATTGTCCCCCCCCCACCCTGCGCCCCTGAGCTGCCTGCAGACAGACACGCCTCTGCCTTCTGGTGTCTCTGGGTCTTCCACTGTGTGTGGGCCACCCCCACGTTGCTGTGGGAGTTGTGGGCTCTTCCCTTTCACTGATGGGTACATCCTGCTTGCGGACAGATGGCAGTTGGCTCATCCATTCTCCTGTCCACGGGCCTTTGGACTGTTGCTAGTTTCCAGCTATCATCATGCTTTCTTTTTTGGTGGCCATGTCCACTCTCTCAGCTAGATTCCTAGGAGTGGAACTGTGGGTCATGTGGCGGCTGTGGGCTTAATTTCAGTGGACACCACCAGTCAGTTTCCGCCGTGGTTTTACCCATTTACCAGTGGCCCCACATCCTCGCGAACACTGCTCACTCTCTTTTTCTTTTCTAACCCTTCCAATGAATCAGAAACAGTGTCACTGTGGTTTTTAGGCAGTGAGTTTGAGCACATTGGCCACTTACTGACCATGAATACATACCTTTCTGTGAGTTGCCCAGTCAAGGTTTTGCCCATTTTTAACTGGATTGTCTTTTTGTTATTGATTTTCAGCTGTTCTTTATATATGATATTATGAACTCTTTGTCAGAAATGTGGATCATGTGTATTTTTCCTGATCCATGGATTACTTTTCACTTAATAGTATCTTTGATGAGAAGTTTTACATTTTTTTTTGTTTGTTTTTTTGGCTACAGAGTGCAGAGGCTTAGTGTGGGATCTCAGTTCCCAGACCAGGGGTTGAACCTGCACCACAGTGGTGAAAGTGCTAAATCCTAACCACTGGACCACCAGGGAGCTCCCTGGAGTTTTACATTTTGATGAAATTAAGTTTGTATTTTTCTTTATGATCTCTTTTTTTATGTCTTCTCTAAAACTCTTTGCCTGCTCCAAAACAGTGAGGATATTTTCTCCTGTTTCCCTCTAGAAGATTCATTGTTCTGCCTCTCACTTTTTGGTGAATGATGAACCTTGAATGACTGGTGTGTGTCTATGGGGTGAGGGAGGAACTGTTGATTTTTTCCATATTATCAGCCAGTTGTTTCATCACTGTTTGTTGAAATTGCCCTGGGGCCTCTGATCTGTTTCTGGATTCTACTCTATTCCATTGACCTATTTGTTTATCTTTGCCCTAATACCACACACTTTGATTAGTGTAACTTTATGGCAAATCTTGAAATCAGAGAATGTCCTCCAACTTTATCATTTTTTTTCAAAGATTTTCTCAGATATTCTAGGTTCTTTACATTTCCACGTTATTTTATTTTATTATTTTATATATTTATTGTTTTGGCCATGCCCAGGGCATGTGGAAATTCCTGGGCTAAGAACCCAACCAGAGCCATAGCAGTGACAACACTGGATCCTTAGCCCAGTGAGCTACCAGGGAACTCCTCCACTTTTATTTTATTAATTAATTATTTTTTTTGTCTTTTTAGGGCTGCACCTGTGGCATATGGAGGTTCCCAGGCTAGGGGTCTAACAGGAGCTCTAGCTGCTGGCCTTCGCCACAGCCCCAGCAACACGGGATCCGAGCCATATTTGTGACCTACACCACAGCTCACGGCAATGCCAGATCTTTAACCCACTGAGCGAGGCCAGGGATCGAACCTGCATCCTCATGGATACAAGCCAGATTTGTTTCTGCTGCACCACGGCGGGAACTGCCCACATTAATTTTAGAGTCAGCTTTCCAGTTTCTTTAAAAAGCCCACTGGGATTTTACTTGGATTCTGTGGACTTTATAGACCGGTTTGGGGGGACTGACACCCCAACATGGTGACATTTTCCAATCTATGAGGTGATACCGATAACATTAATTCTGCTCAACACGTTTTATAGCTTAGAGACCTTCTCCGTGAATCGCATGCAATTTTCAGTGTGGAACCGACCTGGCATCTTAGTTAAATTCGATTTGTTCATAACACAACAGACACATACACGCTTTGGTTTGCTAATACTGTTCAAAGTTGCTCATACTTTCCCCATGAATTTAGGAGATAACTGTTCTGTAATGTTGCCTAGTGCTAATTTTACACCATCTGACAATCCTCCTTGCTAACTGGAGTGTCTATTCCATTTCCATTTAATTAAATTACTGATAAAGTTGAGATTACATCTACTGTCTTGCTATTTGTTTTCTATTTGTGCCATCTGTTCTCTGATTCTTGACTGCTTTCTTTCGGATTCAGTGAATATTTTAAAATATGTCCTCTCTTGGCCTTGTAGCTCCTCTTTCCTTTAAAGTGACTGTTCAGGGTGTTACAGAAGAAATCCTAAATGACAGCAGTCTACATTTCAGTAATGTGATACCCCTTCAAGCACAACACGAGCCTGTTCCAGCAGTGCAAGTCCCTTTTTCTCCTCTCCCCCTCTGCAGTCATTGTCCTCCATTTCGTTTCTACATGTCATAAACCCCATGGCGGAATAAGATCATTGCACTAAACAGTCAGTAATCTCTGCTCATTCATTCTGAGGATATTTTCCTCTAAATTAGTTAACAAGCATGTAATAAAAATTTAAGGTTATTGCATGCTAATCCCAACATCTAGGCCATCTGCACGTTTACCTCTATTAACTGTTTTTTCTCTTGATTATCAGTCGCATCTTCAACCAAGAGTCCAGCTGAGCTGGGGCTGGCCTCCCCTCTTGGAAGTTTTAGCTCATCTCTGGTTTCAAATGTGTTGAGGGTGGGGTCAGGCCCTTTCCTTTTGTGGGGACCAGGAGGCTCTATGGGTCTCCTTTAGGCCTCAACCCCAAACTCCAGTTCCTCTTGCATCCTCCAGGCAGGGGTCGATCTCTGTGGTCTTTTGAAATTTTTTTATCTTTTAAATTTAAAAAATTTTTAATTAATTAATTTATTGCTTTTTAGTGCCACACTTGTGGCATATGGAGGTTCCCAGGCTAGGGGTCGTATCTGAGCTGTAGCTGCTGGCCTGCACCACAGCCATAGCAGTGCAGGATCCGAGCCAAGTCTGTGACCTATACCACAGCTCACGGCAACGCCAGATACTTAACCCACTGAGAAAGGCCAGGGATCGAATCTGCAACCTCATGGTTATTAGTCAGGTTTGCTTTTGCTGAACCACAATGGGAACTCCTTTTTTAAAATTTTGAAAAAATTTTTATTTATTGATTAAGAAATCTGCAAACTTACTGAACTTACTAGTTCTAATGATTTCTAATGATTTATTATTAGATACATAATAATTTTCTATATAAAAGACCCCATCATGTCTTTAGACAAGATTTTTATGTCTTCCTTTCCAATCAAATTACCATTTATTTATTTGTTTGTTTATTTAACTTTATGCCTGTGCCCCTGGCATATGGAAATTCCCAGGCCAGGGATTGAATTTGAGCCACAGCTGTGGCAATGCTGGGTCTTTGAACCCACTGCGTCGGGCTGGGGAATTGAACCTCCTATGGCTCCACAGCAACCTGAGCCTTTGCGGTTGGGTTCTAAACCCACTATGCCACAGTGGGAACACCCTCTGTTGTCTTATCAGGGATTGAGCTCATTGGGAATCAGTTACGGCTTTGATTATTTCCTGTTCACCTGTGGACTCATCTCTTTTGAGAACAAGGTCGAACACCTTTTCATTGCCAGCAGGGCACTGGCATCTAAACATCATGAAATTTCGAGATCTTGCTCTGCCTTCCAACCGCATTCCCATCTGCCTCTAACTTAGCATCGTCAGGTGAGAGTGGTTATTTTTGTCTTTGGGGTTCTTTCAAATTCCGATATGTATAAAAAACTGAACCATTGTTCTGTACACCTGAAACTAACTCAACATTGTTAGTTAAAGAAAAGAAAAAACTTCCGCTCTGTTACAGGAGCCCACAGTACCGAAGAAGTTGGGCTAGTTTCTCCTTGAGCCTGAAGTCTCCTGGCCCATGGCAGGCAGACTAGTGAGGTCCCAGCCTTGGTACCACCCGGATATCACTGACGTTGGCCTTCACTGACTTATGAAGGTCTTGTTTTCCTCTGGAATTTGGTTCATTTCCAGCCTTTTGCGACCTGGGAAGGGCCACATAAAGTCATCTTGTCCAAATTGCCCACTTTACAGGAGGAGACAGATGACAGGAGGAGGACACATGGCAACCTGCCCCTTACTGGGGGCTGGGGCAGGTCTGGGGCATCCAGCTCCTGATCCCAAGACTGAGAAGCCCAGGAGCTTTGTAACCAGGACTCGGGCCTTGGGGCTTTGAGTGACACGGGCAGCTAGCTGAACTTTGTGGAGTGTGAACGCCGACCTGGGGAGAGGAACAGACTTTCTGGAGGAGGGGCAATTTGCATGGGGCATTGAGGAACGCATAGGAAGCTGAGGGGGCGTGGAGGCACCACTGGCCCTGCAGTGGCCAGGTGCCAATGCAGCGTCTACAAACACGAGCCTCCTCTCGCCCGGGTGCGGCGTAACATGGTGTTAACGGCGCTGTCCTTGGGGCCAGGCAGCTTGGCTTCAGGTGCTGACTCTGCCCCTTCCCAGCTGGTGGCCCTGGACAGGTCACTAGCCAGCTCTCTGCCTGGGGCCCGCTCCAGCTCCACCTCCTGCCCGCAAGGAACATACTCAGCATGTGTGTCCCGGGGCCAGACTGACTGTCCTGGGGGCGACATGCAGAGCCCACCCAAGCCCTGGAGCACTTTCGGTTCCCAGAGAAAGCTTCTTGCTCTGCTTGCGGCCACCAGATGCTGAAGCGTGGGGCTTGGCCGTTTATATCCTTGATTATGCTTCAGAGGGAAGCTTTTGGGGGGCTGGAGGCATGCGTTGGTGGCCATCCTCCATGGAACTAGCGTGACAGCTTTACACCCGCGGGCAAGTTCTCAACTCCGCAGCAGCCCCAGGCAGGGGCTGAATCCCAGCCTGCAGCTCTCGGGGAAATTCTGGAAACTACCCCTTGCCTCTCACAAGAGGAGGCAGGCCTCGAACCCAGGCCTCCTTGGCACCAGATTTCCACGAGTGACAGTCAGCCGGACTGTGCAGAGCCCGGGGCGGGGCAGGGGGCACCCAGGATGGAGGAGGAAGGGAGCGGGAGGGCGGGGTGCCGCTGTCAAAAAAACGCAAACCTCAGGTTGCTTCTCGCTGCTCTGGAGCGACCGTCGGCCGCGTCCCGAGGCCCACGGGTCCGGACGGATCTGGCTGCTGAACCGCCTCCAGCGAGGACTCCCAGCTGGTACCCCGCCGGGCAGTTCACTTCCTCCGAGGTTGTCCGACAGTGTTTTGGCTTCAGGTGTGAACGGATGTGACGCTGGCCACGCTGGAGTGGCAGCAAACCCAACGCAGACACTTGTCCTGGGAGGTGTGGGGGGCACAGAGGGAGTGAGAAGAGAACTGAAAACCTTTCCCAGTGGACGGGAGGCCCTGCAGCTCGCGCATCCTCTCGGCGTCACTGTGTGGGAGGCGAGTGACACCCGGCTCTCAGTTCTTCTCCCCTCAAAGGCAAACAATACCTTCTGTCCTGGTCTGAATTAGGAGTAAAAGCTCCAAAGCAGCCCACCCAGAATCTGGCCCCGAGATTGTTTTTCTCTAATAATAATGACATCTCTACTACTTTCTGAGTTTATTCGGTGCTCACGGCTCGTGAGGAGGGCACGGCGGAGACGCGATCGTGTCTGCTTCGCAGATGAGAACAATGAGGCACAGAGGAGGCAAGGCGTGCAGCTGGCAGGTGGCAGAAGCTCCATGAAAACTGGGAGTTTGGGGCCCTGGCGCTGCCTCCTTTCTCCGGGGACCGCTGCACCCGCGTGCCCCGGACAGCCCCATCCCTCAGCCCCGAGTTCCCAGAGGCACCAGCAGGAGGAAAGCCCGTTCTGGGACCCAGGAGGTGGCGTTGTCTTCTGAGCCAAGCAGACAGGAAGAATTCCAAAGTGGGTCGCCAAGTTCAGACGCCCTTCTGTTTGCATTCGTTGATCCTCTGGGGGCTGGCGTAGGAGCCCAGGGGTCACGCCAGCTGTGGCAGCCGTCAGACCGGAGCCCAGGCAGGGCCATCGGAAGAGACAGCTTCTCCCTGGGGGTCGGATAGAGACGTGGGGCTGGGCGCCTGCTCAGAGCGAAGCTTTGTGGCTAATCAACCTTCTGTCCCTTGCTTTTGGTGCGACTGGAGGGGGCTGAGACAGCTGATGGGGGGCCGCGGGGGTTTGGAGAAGCGGGACCCAAGGCGGGAGTGCCTCCCTCTCCCTCTAACTCTGTACCAGCCCGGAAGGTTGACTTATTTCTGCAGACGCTCATTCCAGGGACGAGCTGTACCGAACGATCGAGCGACGAGAAGGCCGGGACTCGGGGCCATCCTGGGCCTGCAAATAGCCTGCGTTCTGAATAGGCCTTTTGTTCGGCGTGGCCGCAGTGAGGGAGGGAACCTGGCAGCAGAGATGCCCAGAGAGGGCTGTGACGGAGGGTCCGTTTTAAGTGGAGCCTCTGAATCGAAAATCCATGTAATTTATCTGAATCCAAATGTGTGCTCTTTCACAACCCAGCTCCCTCCCCAGTCTTTCCATATTAATAGATCATTAATACTACTTGAAAGGATAATCATCTTCTTGGAAAACAAATGCAAGAGCATAAAAGGGAAATCATGGTTGTTTAAACCTCAAAAAAGTAATTGCTGGGGAGGGAGAGCGCACAAACAGCCAGCTCCGCCTCCAGCTTTGGGAGCTGTACTCGTGGTGGGTACAACTCTGAGCCCCCAGACCCCCCTGCACACCCAGACCTGCCGAGGGTGCCCTAGGACCCTCGCCCACCACAGCTGGATTTGGTGCGCAGTCAGCCGCCCCGAGCAGGTGCTGCCGGCGCGGGTACAGGTGAGCAGGCCCCCCCGGAAGGAAGCCTGCGGTGGGCCAGGTTCTTGCCACAAGGAGTCCGGGGCGTCCGGGCTCACCCTGTGCTCTCTGGGATCCCCGTGTCGCAACCGCACCTGCCCCCTGCCACCGGGGGGGGGGGGGCGCTGTTGGTCCAAATGCTTTTTCTCTCCGGTTTTTGAACCTTAACAGTGGGAGAGGACCTTGGCCTTGAGCCCTGACACCTCTGGCCGGAGCCTCCAACTCTTGCGAGGAGTTCTCTGTGATTCGAGAGGAGGCTTCCCGCTTGCGGGCCTCAGTTTCCTCACCTGTGAACTAGGGCGGTTGGACTGGACCGTACGTTTGTGAATTCATTTCCTTGTTCATTCGTTCCTTCATTCATTCATTGGCTCCTCAGTGAAATCAAGCTCCAGGCTGAGCAGTCAGGACTCGAACAAGGGGACAGGGAGCACTGGAGGTAGGACGGCCACATTTCAGACTAGCTGGCCGTGTTTCTCCACAGCCTGGCGTTGGTCAACCCAACTATTCACTTGGAACCAGGACGCGCCTGCCCGGCCGCCCAGCTCCTTCGGGTCTCTGGAACCCGGGGTGCCTGCAGTTCTGCCAGGACACCGTGCGCCTCCCCGCCGTGCAGATGGCCTGGGGAGGGGTCTGGTGAGCCTTCCTTTCCGCTGGCGCACAGCTCTCGCGGAGCCACTGGCCGTGGGGCACACCCAGCAGCTCAGTGTGGTGACATCTCTCATGCTGGGTCAGAGTCTTCTCCCCCAAGCATTGATCAGGCATCTGAGGGTGCCAGGTGCAGGGATGGGCCTCTGAGATGGGTAAGAATGGAGCTTCCAAGGCCAGGGCCTGGTCTGCTCTGCCCGTGCTGTGTTTTCAGCAGCTTGCACTGCGCCCAGAGCCCCGGGGGCTCAGGAAACACCGGAATGAATAAACAAATGAGAATCTCTAGTTCCAGGAGTTCCCACTGTGGTTTAGTGGTTAACGAATCCGACTAGGAACCATGAGGTTGCGGGTTCGATCCCTGGCCTTGCTCAGTGGGTTAAGGATCCGGCATTGCCGTGAGCTGTGGTGTAGGCTGCAGACGCAGCTCAGATCCCGCGTTGCTGTGGCTGTGGCGAAGGCCGGCAGCTACAGCTCCTGTTAGACCCCTAGCCTGGGAACCTCCATGTGCTGCGCGTAAGACTCTAGATAAAGGCAAAAAGACAAAAAAAAAAAGAAAAAAGAATCTCTAGTTCCATCCACGTGGTCGTCAAGGGCGGGGAGAGGGAGTGGGGTGGACTTGGAGTTTGGGGTTCATAGATGCAGACGGTTGCGTGTGGAGTGGATAAGCAATGAGGTCCTGCTGTACAGCACAGGGGACTCTAGCCAGTCACTTGTGATGGAACATGACAGAGGGTAATGTGAGAAAAAGAATGTGTGTGTATATATATAGGACCGGGTAACTTTGCTGTACAGTAGAAATTAACAGAACACTGGAAAGCAACTATAACGGAAAAAATAAAAATCATATAAAAAAAAGGAGTAAGTGGATGAATGAATGGAAGGCTAAGACCCGGTCCCCGTCCTCAAGGCCCTGGTGAAGGGGAGCCAGAGAAGCCGTACAGCGCTGATGCCCGGGACCCAGGTCTCAGCCCTCCCCCGCGCCCCTCCCTCCCCTGCCCCCTCCTCCCCTTCCTTCCTCTCCCCCCTTCCCTTCCTCTGACTCTGCCAGTTGCTTCCTCTTTGAGGCACCCCCCAAATTTGGCATCCACCCGGGCTCTGTGCCGCTCTGGGCATGGATGCTCCTCCTGGGCGTTTGTCCCTTAGAAGGGACCCCACCCCCTGGAGGGCTAGTCCCCTCCCTAATTGATTTCCTTGGCCCCAGTCTCCTGGGCTGACAGCAGCGTTTCTGGCTGTGCCAGCCTTTCTGGGGCTTGAACACAGAGTGCTTCTGAGCAAGCTGCCATCGCCCATCGTGTTGGGATTTATCGGTGGTGAGTATTTACACAGCCTGGATGCACAAATAATTAGGTTCTGGTCCCAGCTGCTAAGGCATCAACTAGGGATTGGCCTCTGGTCTGAAATAGTGTCTCCTCTTGAAATACATCGGCTGAACCAGTCTGCGGTGAAGCCTGTAAAGGTGGCTCCAGGCCCGCGTGCTGCCTCCCGTCCCACCCTGACCAGCCCTGCAAGGACAGTGATGGAAACTGGGGCTCAGAGAGGTGTGTCCCTGGCAGGAAGGACTGGGGCCCCGGAGTGAGCGCCGAGGTGCCCAGATCACGACCAGCCCTCTTCTCTCGGCAGGACCATGGGGTGGGGGCTGGTGGTGAATCCTGAAGCTGCCGGGAGGTGGTCTCGGGGGAGCCCCGGCCCCCGCAGCCTCCCCGCAGTTCCAGGCACCGGGCTCACTGCAAAGCTGTCTGACCCCTACTGGCCGCCTGGGTGCTCTGGGCCCCCCGCGAGCATCATGCCTGCCACCGGCCCTGGGGCTCCTCTCGGGGGGCGGGGCCCGGTTACTGGGCTTGTCTGTGCATCAGAGTGGGTGCCATAGGGTCCACAGCCCTCTCCTGCCAAGTGGTTGCACCTTAAATGTCATTTGACGTGGAGACCTTGGAACAATGCCTGGTACCCAGTGTGGTCTCGTAGGGCCGCGTGCCCAAGTGCCATGCCCGGGGGCCGGAGGCTACAGCAATGTACTCCCTCTGGAGATCAGAAGTCCCCAGTCAAGGTGCTGACAGGGCACTGCGCCCTCCGAAGGTTCTAAAGAGACTCTCCTTGCCAGCAGTCCCTGGCTTACAGCCGTGTCGCTGCAGCCACCACCTCCTTCCCCGTGTCCCCACGTGGCCTTCTTAGAAGGATGTAGGGCTTCTAATCTGTACAACCTTGTCATATGGACTCAGTACGTCTGTAAAGAACCTGCTTCCATAAAGGGTCACGCACTGAGGCCCAGCTGGGCATGACTTTGGCAGGGGAGCACGGCTCAGCCCAGCCGGCCCCCTTAGGTATAACCACTCAGAGTGTCAAGGGACAGCCCTGCAGAGCCCCCGCAGACCTGCATCGGGCAGAGGCGGTGGCTGGAGGGGCCGGAGGGGCCTCCCAGTGGCAGGAATCCTGGGACAGGCAGACGCAGCGCAGGCCGGGTCCCTGGCGACCGAGGACTCTGCAGGCCCTCCCGGGGCCTCCCCCCAGCCCCTTCACCCTTGGGCCGGCCCCCTCTCCGTCTGTATCTCTTTCATCTGCTCTCTGCACCCAGGCGCTCCCAAGGGACTCGTGCTCGCCAGGGGCCTTGGACAGATGGATGGGTGTGTGCTTCTGATAAACCGCCCGGGGGACGCAGCAGAGCGCGTGCAGACCAGGGAGAGCAGACAGGGCGTCAGAGATGTGGCGGGGGCGGGGGGGGGGCGGGGGCTGGGCTCCCTGACGCGCGCCTGGAGGGAGGAGCCGCCGCCCAGTTCGCTGGGCGTGTCCGTCATATTTCGGCCTCCGCTCTCATCCACGTGCTCAGTTACTGCTGCGCAGGTGGGCGTCTGATCCGGCCAGGACTTGCTTTCTGCCAAGTGACGCCCTTGCGGCAGGCGAGGGGGAGCCCCAGGGAGCAGGGTGGGGACTGGAGGAGGGTCCTCTCCGGCCAGTTTCCCTAAGATGCAGGGAAGGGATGGTCCTCCCGGGAGACCTGCCCGGAAGCCCAGCGCCCAAGGGCCCCTGGAGCTCTGAGTGGGGGTCCCGGGCCTCCTCGGTCATCACTGGCGCTCTGCAGGATGGACCGCGTGACGATGAGGGAGGCAGCTGGCGGGGCGGGCGTGGTAGACCCCGCGAGCGCTCCCGGGACGACCGGGCCGCCACCCTGCCGGCTCCACCATCCGAGCCCAGGGACCGCGCTCCCTGCGGCGGGCAGCACGCCTCTCCTGGAAGCCATAGCTGTGGGCGTGTTGGCTCCGTTAGCAGAACGTGGAATCAAGGAAATGATTCCAGTTTTCTGTTGTCGTTGCCAGATGCTTCGAAAAGAAAATCCGTTAATTCCAATGATGGTTCAATTGTTTTCATCTAATTTATGGAAGGAGGTTATGCTTATCACTGTAGCACCAACCCATGTGCTCATTTAATTTATGGAATCAAAGTAAAGCCTTTGAAAGTCTTCCTGTTCCTTTGGTGAAGCTGGTGTCACGGTCAAAGCCATGTCCTCTGAACAGGCTCACAGACATAGAGAACGAATCTGGGGTGACCAGTGGGGGGAGGGGAGGGGGAAGGGAGTGAGAGAGACAAACTATTACGCATAAAATAAGTAAGCTACAAGGATGTATTGTGCAACATGGGACTAGAGCCCATGTTTTATAATAATTATAAATGGACTATAACCTTTCAAAACTGCGAGTCACTATATTGTACCCCTGAAACTAATGTAATATTGCACATCAACTATGCTTCAGTAAAAAAAAATGAAGAGAAAATGCAGAAACGTAAATTAAATGCAGAAACGGTCTAGGGTTCTGGTGGTGCTTTGAAATAAGATGCGATGACATGCCAACCAGGCAAGCGGTAGCTGTCAAAATTTGTAATGCCTATGTGTGTGCCCAGAATGACTTGGAAAAAAAAAAAACTTGAAGAAGCTAAGGTTAAATTCTCAAAACCCTACATTTTCGTTTTTTTTGGCATGGCAGACTATACTGTCTTTCCCTTTTCTCATCATTCAACAGATTTGAGAAATGTTTGCGCCTTTGCTCATTTACTTGGTAAATCAACTCAGGTGTCCTTATTTAAAAGTACCCAATTTTTTAATACACAATCCTCCAAATATTGGATGCCGTTGCCTAAATTCAGTTCAGAATCTCTAACTGAGCCATTTCACTGATGGAAGCTGCCCGGTGTCGTTATGAACCTTTTCTCCAAGTTGGGATTATTGCAAAAACAAAGCTAGCAACAGGAAGACACTGAGATGTTCCCTTCCAGAATTCGGGGGAGCTGGACGTGACGTAGGGTGAAGCTTAGTATACAAGTTTTTATTTTGAGATTCTTCCTCAAACCACGGCCTGTCTTGCTACGCAGGGGGAATCTTTAAGCTCCTGTTTGTTTGGATAAATTGATGATATGGTCAGGAGCGGACTTAGCGGTGAAGCCTAGGACTAGGACATTACAGCATCTACGTTCAGGAAAACATTCAAAAGGATGATGAGTAGAGAGGGTGTATTTGACATGTTCGGTTGTGAGAAAATACGCACTGGGACACGGTACCGTGAATGGAGGCAGAAGCGGTACCCGTGCCAAGGCTGTGCCAGAGGCTCTCCACATTTCGATGCCAAAATATGAGAACTGCAAACGCTCTCCATGTCACAGAATTTACTCTGAGCTCACCAGGTACTTCGGTTCCTGGAGAGAGACTATTTTTAAATTAAAAATGTGGCCTATTAAGAGTCAGGTGGAATGTTAATTTAAAAATGCGATTTGAAGAACATTACATGCAATTTTAGGAAACATTTAAAGTGATAGAATCGTGTTAAAAATACTTTCTTCTGGAAAACACCGCTGACCCGGTACTGATACACAGAGGAAGGAAAATGATTAAAGGAAGTAAGCGTGTACCAGGAATAATTTTATTTGGGGAAAGATATTCAATGTCTTGTTATAAGCTATAATGGAGAAGAGTCTGAAAAAAGCACATATAAATGTACACACATAGATACCCTTGTAACATGCATCTGTAAACAGCTGATGTGCTTTGCTGTGCGCTTGGAACTAACGCATTATAAACCAACTAGTGTTCAATTTTAAAAAGAATGATTTTACTTTCATTTTTAATATTTAGAAAAGATACAGAATTTTAGCTTCTAATGTACTTAGAGATCTCTATTTTTCTATGTTTTCCCTAAATGTCTGTTGTTTTCTCATATTTCTTTCTCTTTGTTGTTTTTGTTTATTTTTCCTTTTTTATTTTTTTGTGTTTTTTAGGGCCGCACCTGTGGCGCAGGGAAGTTCCCAGGCTAGGAGTCCATTCAGAGCTACAGCCGCTGACCTACGCCGCAGGCACAGCAGCGCGGGATCCCAGTCGCATCTGCGACCTACACCACAGCTCACGGCAATGCCGGATCCTTAACCCATTGAGCAAGGCCAGGGATTGAACCCGCATCCTCATGGTTGCTAGTTGGGTTCGTTAATCACTGAGCCATGATGGGAATTCCTCTTTGTTGTTTTTAAATTAAATAAAATCAAAGTCATGTGAATCCAGTGACTGCAGAGTACCCAAACAAGCATGTCACTGACAGCCTGGCAGTAAGTGTGACCTTGGGGAATTAAGTATGACCTTTGCAGATGCAGGCTATTCCATTTAGGATGGATAAGCAGTGAGGTCCTGCTGTGCAGCACAGGGAACTCTAGCCGGCCTCTTGGGACAGGCCATGATGGAAGGTAATGTGAGAAAAACGATGTATATATATATGTATGACTGGGTCACTTTGCTGTACAGCAGAAATTGGCACACTATTATCAATCAATTATACTTTAATACAAATTTTTTAAAATGTGACCTTTGCAGCCCCTGGCTTGGCTGCACGCATGCTGCCCCCGCCTCCGGCCCCCAGAAGTAAGCTCCCGCCCCGAGTTCTGTATTTATCATCCTCTTCCTTCGCTCCTAAGTTTTACAAGCGTGAATCCGTCTACCAGCCTCGCTGGTTTTGCGTGTCTCAGGCCGTGCGGAAGGGGGATTCAGAGGCATGCAGTGCTAATATTCCAGGCCCGAGAGCCCGCCCAGCTGGCGCCTTAATTCTGCCCGTGAACGGGATCCCGCCGAGGAACCAAAGTCCACACGTCCTTTCTCCTCCTGACGGGCACCTCGACAGAGTCTAGGTCTGTTTTACTCGGTTTCTTCTTCGGCAGCGGGCGTTCCGGCACTTGTGGGAGAAGCCCCACCTCGCAGCCCCGGGGGTGACTGTGAGCCCGTGCGTGTGTGTGCGTGCGCACGTGTGCGTGCGTGCGTGTGCGTGCGTGCGTGCGTGTGTGTGCGTGCGCACGTGTGCGTGTGTGCGTGTGTGTGCGTGCGTGTGTGTGCGTGTGCACGTGTGCGTGCATGCACGCGCGCGCGTGTGCATGTGTGTGCGCGTGTGTGTGTGCGTGTGCGCGCGTCTTTAACTTCTAGGTGATGCCAACCTGCTCCCCCAGTGCTTGTCCTGCATCCTCAACACTTGATGTCATCAGATCCTTACATTTCTTTCCAGTTCCGTGAGAGTGAGATGACATATTACTGTTGTTTTAAAATATATTCTCAGAGTTCCCGTCGTGGCTCAGTGGTTAATGAATCCGACTAAGAACCATGAGGTTGCAGGTTCGATCCCTGGCCTTGCTCAGTGGGTTAAGGATCCGGCGTTGTCGTGAGCTGTGGTGTAGGTCGCAGACGCGGCTCGGATCCCGCGTTGCTGTGGCTGTGGCGAAGGCCGGCGGCTACAGCTCCTGTTAGACCCCTAGCCGGGGAACCTCCATATGCTGTGGGTGCGGCCCTAGATAAGGCAAAAAGACAAAAAAAAAAAAAAAAATATATATATATATATATATATTCTCATCTTTGCAAAAAGAAGCTGACATTTAGTCTCAAATGTTCACTGCCCCTCTGGTGAGCCTCTAATCAGAGCTCTGCTCACAGCCTCCCCACCCCCCGCTGCCCCAGAAGCCCTGGCCATTTAATGGGCTGGGGTCAGGAAGGGCACCCTTTGTTCAGACTCACTTCTCACTCCCTAACTTCCGCCCCTCAAAACGGGCATCCACGGACCGACCGTCCCCCCGGTGCCGTGTTCTCGCCACACGCCCCCACCCCCAGGACTCGCCTGAGTCGTTTGCTCTTCCAGATGGTTCTTCCAGAGCACCCCCCCATCCCTCCAGTCTCAGCTCAGGGGCTGCCTCCTTCAGGAAGCCCTCCTGCACTGCTCCTGGGCCGTTCTCCCTGGGCCGAGCCCGCATCTCAGGCAGCTCAGGCCACCGCATCAAAATGCCCCGGGCAGCGATTTAAATAATGGACTGTATTTTCTCCAAATTCTGGAGATGAGAGGTCTCAGATCAAGGTCGAGCTGATTCTAGCCCTGGGGCAGTTTTTCTTCCCGGCTTGTAGACAGTCCCCTTCTCATCGTGTCCTCACAGGGCCCTTCCTCTGGGCCGGGGGCCACCCTCCAGACCCCAATCTCCCACCCCCACGCAGCGCCTTCTGGCGTGTCTCCTCACACGACACGACACTGGCCCCACCAGCTCTGCGCCCCATGCACGTGGCCTCATTTACCCTCAGTCACGGCCCTGGAGGCCCGTCCCCAAATGCAGCCGCCCTGGGCGTTAGGACCTCTGCCCCTGGATTGGGGTCCGTGCCCGTCGGCTCCCTGTGTGGCAGCTGCCAGCTCGCCTGCCCCCCCGCCCGGCTCTGCGCTGAGCTCCCCGGGGGCAGGGCCCCATCTGACCCCTCCCGAGTTCTCTGATGTCCAGGGAACGGCTCCTGCTTCCACGTGACTTTGCGGCTTTGCCGGGGCTGGCTCTGAGCGGTGGGCTTAGCTCAGCCATGTGACAGACGGGATGTGAACGCGGGCCAGTGGCCCCCAGCTCAGGTGGTCCTCAGGCGGGTGGAGCGGCCGGGTGCTGGAACTGCTGCCCAGCCCCCGCTCCTGGGTTCCCGGGTTCCCAGGTTCCCGACCAGCCCTGGGCGGCTGTGTCCAGCTCCTCTCTGCTTCACCAGCCCTTCCAGGCTCCCCTCGGCTTCCTGGCGGGGGCCGTCCCTGCTGGGCACCGTGAGGACGGACACCACACCCATCTGGTTCACGGCCGTGTCCTGATGCCACCTGGTGCCAGGGACATGGGAGGGGCTCCAGGGACACGCGCTACAAGGTCCAGAGGGCTTCTTGGTCCTGGCGAGGCTGAGACGGGTCAGGTGGGCTCCGTGTGCCCACCTTCACCTGCAGCAGCGCATCCCAGGCCAGCCGGTGCTAGCAGGGGGGGTGACCTTGACGGACCTTGAAGGAGGCCACCAGCTAGCGGTGGCGGTGGCGAGCCCGGTGGGAGGGGGCCCTCTGGGGGGAGGAGCGGGGTCGGGCGGTGGATACGCAGAATGTTCTTTCTGTACTTCCTGCCCTGTTCCTCGGCAACCGCGGGGGTTCACTGAGTTCCCCACAAGGTGCCTCAAAAGTCATGGGGCCCTCAAGAGCCCCTCCGTGCCTCCCTGCCCAGGCCTCCCCCCAGGAGGCCCCTCACCACACGCAGGACCGTGGAAGGTTAAGCATCTCTCCTGGCTCCCGGGCCCGCAGCCAACACGCCTCGGCTCACCACCGCTCCCCCGGCTTCGCAGGCAGCAGTGAGGGCTTCGCGACTCTTCCGCTGTCACGGCGTGGGCTGACTACAGCCGGGACAGGTTTTCTGGTTTCCAGAACTCATGGGATGTGACCGGGTCCCCTGAGCAGGTCCAGGCCACCCTCCCCGCGAAGGTCCTGATCTCCCACTGTTAAAGCTGCACGTGCGCGGGTTTGAGGGATGCAGGTGTGGACGTCTTTGGGGACCAGGATTCAGCCTTGCGTAGCCACAGTTAGAAATATTTGGAAGCTGCTAGACGGGTGACCCCGAAAATCTTTTCAAGCCCAGAGCTTCTGTGACTAGACCCGAAATGAACCGGCCAGCGGGCCCTGCCATTGTGTCTGCTCCTTTTCCCGTCCACGCGCCGTGACAGTGGCATCAGTAAGCCTCAGACCCAGGACTCTCAGACCCTCGAGGACCTGCAAAGCCCCGGGCAGCCTCCCTGTTAGCAAATGAAGGCAACCAGCCCAGAAATGGGGGAGCCCTGCCCCTGGCCCCCACTGCGTGAGGCGGGCTTGGACTAGTGCCCAGCTACCCTGACTCCAGGCCAGGGTGAAGGCAGTGGGGATGCTGGAGTGTTCTAGAAGCAGACTGGTGTGTGTCCAGCCACTCCTTAACTGAATGACCTCGGCCAGTTTCCTTCTCCGAGTCTCAGCTTCTCCATCTCTGAAATGGGTTGGGACCTTCAGCTTCCGTGAGATGTTGTGTATAAGGACACGCAACACAAAACTGGAGTGCCCGTGGAAGTCTGAACGCCCAGCCCCGCCTCTGCCCTCCTTCCTGCTCCCACACCCTCGCCACGCCCAGTCACCGGTGTCCCCCTCACACCTTGACTTGATACTAGACAGGTGGCTCGCCTCGGCCCGTGACGTAAGCTGCCAACCCTCAGCGTCCCCTGCAAAGAGTTCAGGGTGGATATCAGGAGCGAGGCGCTCTGTGCTCTCAGGGGCCCATGATGCTGTCTGTGCGGAGGCAGGTATCAGTCTCTAGTTCACCGGTGTGGGTGGCGGTGTGCCAGTCGCACGCCACCCCCCAGCCTGCTTCTGCTTGTCCTCTTGGGCCTTTGCCATCGCCACTGGGAGACCACGTCCCGGCCAGCCCCCGGGACTTGGCAGAGGGGTGCGGCGCAGAGCGTGTGGCTCCTCGGCTCCTGCGGCTGGAACAGAACCCCCAGCCTGGGCCGGGCGGTCCCAGCCGACCTGCAGACACAGGAGCAAATGCAGCCGAGATTGGCGGAGCCACCCCAGCCCACCTGCGGTTGCCCACAAAACCCAAGGTCACGACTCCTGCACTCCTGAGTCTGGGGAGTGTTGTTATGTAACAGTAGTTGGCCACTGCTGTCTGCTTCTTCAGACTGAGAAGATATTCCACTTTGTATTATGATATTTGAGAATCGGCAGCATCAAGGGCCCCTCCTCCCACTGCCGATGGGCACACAGATGACGCGGCCGGCTCGCTGCCCGGTCAGCCTCGGGGACTTGGGCGGCTGCGGCCCACTCACCCCACACCCTCAGCCCACAGTGGGCTCGTGAAGCATCTGCTAAGTTGGTGAACCACAGGCTTGAGCAACTCATTTTCACTTCTAATTTAATTATTGATTGATTCTGCTTTGATGGCAAAAAGGTCTCCGTGCAATGCAATTACTTCCTTGTAGTGAAGCATTTTGATTGTCTAATGATTGTCTCCAGTGCTCGCCGAGCATCCGGCCCACTTTTAATTAAACTAATCTGTTAGACTTCCCGACCCGGCCCGCTTCAGCTACGCGCCAGGGAGAGAGCGGACCGGCTCCCTGGGCACAGGCTGTGCGGACCTTGAGTGGCATCTCTGAGCCGTGAGAACACTCCAGAAATGAAACCCCAAGGAGACAGCCAGTGTGACCGCCCTGTCCCATCCCTTCCGCATTTGCCTTCACAAGTCGGGGGTCGTGGCTGGGGCCTCACTGCTCCCCAAACTCACAGGTCATGGTGGCGTGTGAAAGGCGGGCCGAGGCGGAAGGAGGACTTGGAGGAGGAGCAGGGGGCTGGGGTCAGAGTCCAATTTCTTGCCTTGTCCTTCGGCAGCCCTGCCCCAGGGGAAAAGCGGTCGCCACCCCTGCGTCTTCATTCCTATCCCCAGGGAATGGGGCAGGTCTGCAGCCCTGGCTCAAGCTCTCAGGGCAGGTGGGTTTCCGCTTCCGGATTTTGCTTCCGGATTTTCCAACCATCACCCAGTGCAGATTACAGATGCCTAACCTTGCTGGCTGGCCCAGGGCAGATGTCCCAGAACCAAATCTGTTATTTTAGCAGCAAAACGTGAACCCTCCGATGAAGGCGGGGAGCAGATTATGAATGGCCTCGGGAGAATCTGGTGTAGATTTTGTTGCCAGATGAATTATGAAAAATCTTCGGGTTTGTAGAGCTCTCGGATTTGGGGATTTGGGGGTGAAATGAGACTCGTGCCTAAGTCATAGGTCCCCGTGAATGTCGAATGAAACTCCTGGGGGCAAATTGCATGTACCGGGTGGGAGCACCTAGCAAGTTTTCAGTAAATAGTCATTTCTGCTCATCACCCCCCCTGGGTGCGCCAGCCCTGCTGGGGCCGCGGGGAGGGAGACGGCTGACAGGCACCACAGGAGCCCTTAGACTCAGATGGAGGTGCGAGGCCACCCCAACCGACCACCCGCCAGGAGGAGGGGTTTGACTCAAGACATACGGCCACTCCTCACAAAGACAACGTCAAAGGACAGGAATCCTGGAGAACAGGTACAGCCTCAGCAATAATTACCAAATGCAAATGAAAACACAACGGGAGGAGCTCCCCTTGTGGCTCAGCAGGTTAAGAACCTGATGTTGTCTCTTGAAGATGCTGTTCGACCCCAGGCTTCTCTCAGTGGGTTAAGGATCCAGTGTTGCTGCAAGCTGCAGTGTAGGTCACAGATGCGGTCACGGATCTGGTGTTGCCGTGGCTGTGGTGCAGGAGTTGCAGCTGCAACTCCGATCTGACACGTAGCCCGGGAACTTCCACCTGCTGCAGGCACAGCCATAAAAAGGAAAAAAAAGTAAGAAAACGCAATGAGATGTTATTTTCCTGCTCTCAGATTGTCAAATTCTAAACATTGCTGACATCAAGGGCAGGTACAGTCGTGTGAAACGGCTTCCTTATGCTGTGGGTGAGCCTGGAAGTCAATCCAGCCGGCGTTGCTTTTGTTTGGATGGATAGTGTTTTAGTTTCCATCAAAACTCAGGACATGCATTGGATAGTCTCAACCCCACAGCCGCACGCTGCGCTCCGCTCACAGAAAGAAACGCAAAGCCCCGTGCGGCAGGGCAGTCGCTGCCGCGTGGCTTGCAATCCCAAAGCAGTGGACGTGACTGAAATGTTTATTGATAGGGAACGGGGGCCCTTCCTTAGCGGCATTCATACCGTGGAATATTACGCAGATGGTAAAAGGAGGCAGATTGACACCAGAACAAAAGGACTTGGACCCCAGTCGTCTCACCTGTGAAAAAGGGGTTCGGATTTCGCCTCCTTCAGGGGTTCACTGTCAAGAGCAGATGAAAGGCTATAAAGCGTCTGACTGGGTGCCGTCACAGAGAAAATGCTCAGAGCTCGGCTGTTGGCTATTCTCACTGTGGACACTCAGGGGCTGGCTCACTGCCGTGCTGGACTTGCTTCTGTGATCCTGCATCCTGGGCTCCTGTCTGTCCGTCAGCATAGGCTGAGTTCTGCTGCCGTGACAAACACCCCCTGCATCCATGCCCGTCATGAGCAGCTCAGCTCTTCTCCCTGGGAGCCTGGCTGAGCCTCCCTGGGCACGTCTAGTGTCAGGGCAGAGGGAGAGAGAGAGAGCGAGAATGAGAGACAGCACAGGACCCTGTGGAGGCTCCTAATGCCTCTTCACGAGGACCGACAGTTTGTCAGATCCCCACATTTTTTTTGTTGTCATCTTTTTGTCTTTTTAGGGCTGTACCTGCGGCATATGGGGATTCCCAGGCTAGGGGTCTAACAGGAGCTGTAACCACCGGCGTACACCACAGCCACAGCAACGCGGGATCCGAGCCGCATCTGCAACCTACACCACAGCTCACGGCAACGCCGGATCCTTAACCCACTGAGCGAGGCCAGGGATCGAACCTGCAACCTCATGGTTCCTAGTCGGATTAGTTTCTGCTGTGCCATGATGGGAACTCCCCCACATTTTTAATTAATGAGGAATATGTTCTTACATCTTGGAGGCTATTTCTTTTTTCTTTCTTTTTTAAATTTACTTCATGAATTTTATTACATTTATAGTTGTACAAAAATCATGACAACCAAATTTTATAGCATTTCCATCCCAAACCCTCAGTGCAATCCCCCACCCCCCAACTTGTCTCATTTGGAAACCATAAGTTTTTCAAAGTCTGTGAGTCAGTATCTGTTCTGCAAAGAAGTTCATTATGTCCTTTTTTTAGATTCCACATGTAAGTGATAGCATTTGATGTTAGTGTCTCGTTGTCTGACCGACTTCACTTAGCACGATAATTTCTAGGTCCATCTATGTTGCTATAAATGCTGTTATTTCATTCCTTTTAATGGCTGAGTAATACTCCATTGTGTATATATACCACATCCTCTTTATCCACTCCTCTGTCGATGGGCATTTAGGTTGTTTCCATTGGCTATTGTATAGAGTGCTGCAGTGAACACTGGAGTACACGTGTCTTTTCGAGTCATGGTTTCCTCTGGATAGATGCCCAGGAGTGGGATTGCTGGATCAAATGGTAATTCTATTTTTAGTTTTCTGAGGAATCTCCATGCCGTTTTCCACAGCGGTCGCACCAATTTGCATTCCCACCAGCAGTGTAATAGGGATCCTTTTTCTCCACACCCTCTCCAGCACTTATTGTTTGTAGACTTTTCGATGGTGGCCATTCTGGCTGGTGTAAGGTGGTTGGAGGCCATTTCTGATCTTGGTTCAGATTAGGGTTTGAAGGTCTCCGGCCAGCTCTTGTTGATTCTGATGATGCAAAATAACAAGCACCCTTCATTTGGCTCAGGGCTGGGTCTGTCCTGGGATCTCTGAGCCAGCGGAGCTGTACCGGCCCCAGGATCTGGGGCAGTGGCGGGGGCCAGGGCCTGCAGGAAGGCACCCTGGTCAGCTAGGGCTGCCTGGGGTCCCCCAAGGGTCCTGGGTTACTGCGGGGTGGGGGGACTGTCATCACTAGAGTCCTGATAAGTGGGAGGCGGGGGGTCAGAGGCAGAGGGATGGAGCCTTGCGGGCAGAGGTCAGACGGATGGAAGAATGTGGGGTCAGAGGTCAGATGGATATGGGGGCAGAGGTCAGATGGATGGAGGAATGTGGGGGCCCCAGGGAAACTGGTTTTCCCTGAGCTTCCAGAAGGATCACGGCTCTGTGGAGCCACTTTGACCCCTGATCCCAGAGCTGTGGGACAGTAAATCCCTGTTGCTTTTTTTTTTGTGTGTGTCTTTTTAGGGCCACAGCCATTCCCAGGCTAGAGGTCTAATTGGAGCTGCAGCTGCCGGCCTACACCACAGCCACAGCCACAGCCACACAGGATCTGAGTCGCGTCTGTGACCTATACCAGCTCATGGCAATGCTGGATCCTTAACCCACTGAGCAAGGCCAGGGATCAAACCCTCAACCTCATGCTTTCTAGTCGGATTCGTTTCTGCTGCACCAAGACGGGAACTCCAGTCCCTATTGTTTTATGGCCGTTTTTACGGCAGCCATAGGGACCTAATCAAGGAAGATCCGGCCAGAACCAGGCCCAGGCGAGGCCGGATCTGAGTAGGGCTTGTTCTGATCCCCAGGCCCCCCGCGCGTGGACTCCTGTCTCAGCCTGGGTTTCTGGCCCGCAGTGGGCAGTGGACTTCTCGGTAAATTTCCAAGGATGTGGCACGTCCCCTCCTGGTACCGGCTGGGATGAGGGCTGGGATGATCACCGGCCAGTGTTCTAGCACCTTCTCCTGGTGCAGTCCCGAGCCCTGCTCTCTGTTCGCTGGGGACCCAGTGCTTCCCACGGGCCCTGTTCTGTTCTATCCCATCCCCTGGCATTCCTCAGGAGGGGGCTGCAGCCTTTCTCATCCCCCATGGTGGCGTGGCCCCCCCACAGTAAAGCCACTCCCCTTAACTCTGTCCGGCTGGAGTCGCGGGAGGCCGAGGCACCTTGTCCATGGCCAAGGGTGCTGTGCTCTCTGCCCAGTCCCAGCAGCGCTTTGCCCGCCTGTCTATGCCCTGCGCTGCAGTCGTCTTCTTCTCATGGGAATCTGTCCCCCAGGCCATCAGTTCCCCAGTGACAAGGCCTGGCCTTAGCTCACCTTGCAGCTCCTGCACATAGTAGGTGCTCCATGAGAAGCTGATGAGTGAATGAACTGCCCTATTTCTGGACTTATCTTTCTCCACTATTTTAAAATCTGTGAATCCTCTTCGCTCTAAGACCAGGTGTCACCGCCTTTGGGAAGTCCTCCTTGATTGCCCCCTGGGCTGGGTCAGTGGCTTGATGGGCCCTGCGCCACCCTCCTTGGCATCTCGCGCTTTCCTGTGGGTCTTGGCCGCTTCCCACCTGGCTCGCTGTCATTGTGTGCCCCCCTCCCCAGCCCAGGCCAGGGCCTGCACATAGTAGGTGCTACAGGTTCATTTGTGGGGTGAGTCAGTGTTCATTTGACATGTCCCTGGCAGGTGCCTGCTTCGGGCCGGCGACTGTTTTAAGCCTCAGGGACACAGCTATGACCCAAACAGAAGCTCCTGCCCCTGAGTTACCTTCCCGCTAACGGGTGGACGTGGCCACAGCAGGGCCTCTGTTGGCGTGTGGCATCGACGGACGGGGCCCAAATACAGATAGAACTTCTGTTTTGTCACCGCGTCTGGTTGTAAAAAGCTACATGTTGATATATTTCTGCTGGCTAAAGATTTAAGATAAAATCAATCTGCCAGCCCAGAGTCTGAGTGACTTCAGGGTTTAAATAATGCCACTGAATAGACAGTGGCTAGTGGAGGTCGCTAGTTTGCCTGCTGTGGGCTGGTTCTCTTTCAGCCCCCTCTGCTTTCTGAGAGCCCTGCGCTCGGATTCCTCCACAAACCCCAGACCAGCCTCTGTCCCCTGGGTCACCAGGAAACCCATTGGCCTCGGTCAGCCCAGGCTCCCGCCCAGAGCCAGTCTCTGCAATGCCTGTGAAGGACTAGAGACGCCTACAGTCCTGTCTGTACCTCTCCTCCAGTGATTTCATTTTTAAAGTTAGCACAGCGTTTTTTTTTTTTTTTTCTCTTTAGGGCCGCACCCGTGGCATATGGAGGTTCCCAGGCTAGGGGTCCAGTTGGAGCTACAGCTGCCGGCCTACACCACAGCCACAGCCATGCAGGATTCGAGCCGCGTCTGCGACCTACACCACAACTCACGGCAATGCTGGATCCTTAACCTGCTGAGCGAGGCCAGGGATCGAACCTGCAACCTCATGGTTCCTAGTCGGATTAGTTTCTGCTGTGCCACGAGAGGAACTCCAAATTAGCACAGTTTTGAGTTTGAGATACCTCTGAGGACTGGACACAGCAGGCAGTTGTCTACACCGCCTGGCTAGGATTGTTGAAAACCAAGCCCTTCATCTAACTCATATTCAGCCTTAGGAAGAACCCCGTGCCAGATGGTGGTGCCCAAACCCTGGATGAAATGAAGGAAATGAGGCGTGGAGATGGGTTTGGGGGAAAAGCGACGGAACTCACTGTCCTAAACGGAGTGCCGCCCCGGGGCCTCCGTTTCCCTGTCTGTCAAAGCTGATGGTGGGCGAGATCTTGAGGCTTTTCCCGCCCTAGCCCTCCACCAGCTCTGGCCCCATGGGAGGGGGCGTCGGAAGGAGCTGAGTCTGCTGTGTTATAATGGGGACTCCGGAACGGCCGGGAATGCCCTTGACCCCCAGCTGAGCCCAGGAACGCTGGCGATGCTGAGGGAGGCAGGCTTCCTTGCTGATCCCAGCTCTGGCCCGGCCACCCCTGCCTGGGCTCAGACTTAGGGCCCAGGGGGTCTTGAGCCAACTGGCCTGAGTGGTTTCCTTCATCTATTTCCCTCAAACCCTGACCTGAGTCCAAAGACTTGTCACCTCCAAGGGAGGAGCAGAGAAGTGGGCACGGGCTCCACAGCTCCTGTGCCCGATGGGTGGCCTGGAAGCGGGACTGGGAGGGCCCAGGTGGGGGCCCCCTGGAGACCTGTCTTTGTGCAGCCGAGGGCATCATGTGAGAGCCGCATCTGCAGGTACCGAGCCAGGGGCTTCCAGCCTCTGCTAAGCATTCAGATCTTCAGGGATCTTGAAAAACTGGTCCCCGGGAGTTCCTGCTGTGGTGCAATGGGATCGGTGGCGTCTCTGCTGCTCTGGGACGCAGGTTTGATCCCTGGCATGGCACAGCGGGGTAAAGAATCTGGCATTGCTGAAACGGCGGCTGGGATCTGATCCCTGGCCCAGGAACGCCACATGTTGTGGGGTGGCCCCAAATGAAAAACAAAACCATAAACAAAAACACACCATCCCGGAGCTTCATAAACCCAGGTCCCTGGGTAAGAATCCTTGCGCTGGGGCCTGGAGGTCTGTGAGGGGCTAGGAGCCCTGTGCCTGGCTGGCCCAGCCTGTCCCGCTGTCCGTCACTGGGGGACCAGCCACCTTGAGTCCACCTGGAGTTCATCCTCCATCGCGCCCTGTGCAGGACCCCAGGGACAAAGAGCCGGAAACCCATCCTTGGGCATCCGACCGCACGCGGGGGCTGCAAGTTACGCAGGCAAATGGCTACAATAAGGGGGACCACGTGGGGTTGACAAACCCTGTCCGCCAAGCTCAGGCTCCTCCCAGCCCCGTTCTTGGTGAGGCCTGGGCCCGGGCCGGTAGGGACTGCAGAGTCTCAGCGCGGGTGATTTTGTCCATCCCTCACCGAGAGTCTTGAACCCGCACTGGCATCATTTCTAACAACTCAAGGCCCCTTCGGTTCCTGCCCGGGGAGAGTCCAGACAGCCACGAGAAATGACTGTTTGCCACCAGCACCTGAAGACAGCCCGTCCCCGGCGCCGAGGGGACAGGAGGAGCCTCAGGCGGATCAGCCCCAGGTGGCAAATCCAGATGGCTGTCACGTGGACCATCGCCCTGCTTTTTGTAAATTTCCACTTCTCCGCCTCTGCTCCAGCCCTGGCTCCAGCCTTGCGCTGTCCCGCTCGTCCCTTTAGGACGCCCAGTCACCTGCGCGCTGGTTGAAGTTGTGCACGGGGTACGGTGGACCCTCCTCTCTATTGCAACAGATGGAATGAAATCTGCCTCCGTCGCCTTCAGCTAGTGCTGTCCCTGCCCACCGGCGCCAGGGTCCAGGGAGCCCTCTCGGAGGAGCGGCTTTGGGAGCAGCCCGGGGTTGGAGGGCCAGCTGGCACGTTTGCGTCCTAGCTGTGAAGTCCCTGGCCATGGCTTCCTAAGGGAGGCACCGGTCTTCCGAGGTCGGGAAGCCTTTGCCTCCTTGAGCTGCCGGACTCGCCCCTTTCATAGACCTGCCCGTGGTTCCAGCCTTTTCAGGTTGGAAAGACTTTCAAGCTCACTGGGGGCCCCTGCCCTCCCGGTCTTGAGACTCCTCCAGGCAGCCAACAGCACACTTCTGGCTGTTTCGCTTTGTTTTTTACCCCCGTCTAAACACTTACTAGGGGGATTATTCTCCCATGCCCATGTGGTCCCCAGGGGGCTGACCAGGATCCCAGCCCTTTTCTGAAACGTCAGCACGGGAGGCGTTTTTATAGATGCCCCAGACACCTGTTGTCCAGACCCTCTACCCCATCTGGTAGTAGAATCCATCTCTGGGGAACCCATGACTCTCAGTCCTTGTAATTCAGATGGGCTCACCCCACCTCTGCCTCACCATCAGGATGAGCAAGACACCCAGGCTGGCCAATCAGAGCTAAGAGAAGGGCACATGACTCCAGGCAGGCCAATCAGAGCCCACAGTAATTGGCTCAGAGAAGGGCACATGACTCCAGGCAGGCCAATCAGAGCCCACAGTAATTGGCTCAGAGAAGGGCACATGACTCCAGGCGGGCCAATCAGAGCCCACGGTAATTGACTCAGAGAAGGGCACATGACTCTAGGCTGCCCAATCAGTTTGCTCTTGGACTTCTTCCAGAAAAGTTAGGAAAAGGGCACTTTAAAAAGTTTAGCCTTAGTCACCCTTTTTTGAGTGCTGCTGCGTGCCAGGCATTGGGCTAGGTGTTTGCCCATGCTGTTTGTAATCCGCAGAGTACTGCACCTGGTCCTTACGAGTCTATCTTTGTCTCAGGCAAGGACGTCAAGGCTTAGGGAGGTTGTGACTGCCTGAGGTCTTCCAACAATGCCTGCAAAGCCAGGATGGGATCCAAGTCTGTCTGCTTCCGTGTGGCTTTTAGACTCACGTAGTAGCTAACGCTGCCCTCCAGGGTGCCAGCACGTCCACTGCCAAGTGAGAAAGGTCAGTGAGACTTACCTACGACATAAATGTCTGCAAGAGCCAGGCACACCTGGAATCTTAATAACTCTCAGGACCGTTTCTAGATAGTGCTCCTAAGGTGAGAACCCGGAGTCCACACAAAGACTTTGGAAGAGTACTGTTTATTCATCACAGGGTAATTTGTGAGAGCAAGAAATTAGAACCTACCTAAATGTCCTATAATGAGGAAATGATTAAGTAAATTATGCGGTCAAAGATGCTTACAATGAGTTTGTAATAACATGAGGAACAGTCTAGCATATTAGCTGAGAAAAACAACCAGGTAAAAAATTACATTTAGAGGCAGATCTCAAGCACACAAAGTTACAGATTGAAAGATAGACGTATTTTTTTCAAAGATTAAAACATGCCAGGGTCCCCACCGTGGTTTTCTTTGGGTGGTGAGATATGTGCTTGCTTTTTATTCATAGCTTCCAAATTTTCCAAAATGGGTTAAGTATCGTGTTTAGAGTCAGTGCAGAAGAAAACACTGCACTGATATTAAAAATTCTGGTAAGGAAAACGTCAATAGTATTTTCATTCTTGACTGAGCTGGTAACATCCAAGCCCCCAGGCTGGAGGCAGATTGACAGTAAGGGCAGTTTGCACTGGAGTAAGGTTTGGGGTTTGTAACGCGCTTTCCTGTCTGTGACCTTGTGTGGTGAGCCGCCAACCTCTGTTTACGAAACAGAGTAGCTTCTTTTTCTCAGCCTTATTTTAATTTTATCTGTTACTGTCGTATACAGCGTACATTCGAAAGTATGCGTAAAATATAAATACAGTTTACAGATAAGTAGCCAGACAAACACCCATGCTTCCACCCCCTAGGATGGGAAATAGCATATCCCGGTATACGAGCCTCTGTGCAATTCCTTCCTAATTCTTTCTCCCTCCCTCCCTAACATTTGTGGGGCTCCGGGCAAGAGTGCAAACACAGCCCCACAGACCATATGTCGAAATATTTATAAATTATAAATCAAGTTAACGAACTGTTAAATAAAAAATGTTCTAGCCTCCTGCTTTGACAAATATACCTTCATAATAACAAAATTGAAAAGATGTATAAAATTACGGGTTATTTTTTGATAACTGAAGCCTGGCAAAATATCAAAAAGAACCGAAATTTAATTATTATTGCAGATGCCTGGGTGTTCTGTTGATGGGCCAATAATGCTTGGATGAGTAATAAAACAAAAGCATGCATAATTTATAAATTATTATATGTTTATTCTATAAAATTAATTTTCTTGCCTTCATTTCAGCAATATCACTAATTATGTTGTTATAATTAAGATTTTTACATAATTTGCATTTTATTGACAGTGGTGACAAATCAGACACTTTTTCCTGAGTCATTGTAGTTCTTAGATAATTTTTGAAAAAATAGTTTCAGTTTGCGGAAACATTTTTTTTTTCTTTTGAGGGCAGCACCTGCAGTATGTCCCCAGGTCAGGGGTCAGATCGGAGCTGCAGGTGCCAACCTGCGACACAGCCACAGCAATGCTAGATGTGAGCTGCCTCTGTGATCTACGCCACGGCTCAGGGCAAGACCAGATCCTTAAAGCACTGAGCGAGGCCAGGATCGAACCTGCATCCTCACGGAAACTATCATGGGTTCTTCAGCCGCTGAGCTGCAGTGGGAGATCCCATGGAGGAAGTTTTTGATCTGCTGAGGCAGTAGTAGCTGGGACGATTAATTCATCTCTTAAAGAAATGTGCTGATAAAGAAAATAATAACAAAAAAGGGAGAGGGGTAATGATTGGGAAATTCACCAAATTTTCTTGAAATTTTATCTAAAAGTTTGAATCGCTGGAATGGGGTTGTTTATTATATATTGTAATTAACGTAGGAAACATCCTAACATATTTTAATTTCATCATATAAAATCACCATCACTTGTCTATGGTTTTTATCATGTTTCATCGTCAGCATCAAGATTCCTGCAACAATGCAAAGAACAGACACCAAGCTTCATCATGTTCCGTCTAAGTCTACGTAAACGTACACGGAGAAGCATCATCCAACCTTGGAAACGCTCTCCAGCTTCCGTGTGTGTCCGTCGCCTATGCCTCCCGCCGGGGGAGGGCCTTGGAACCAGAGATCCTATTCAAGGAGAGGCAGGAAAAGTGGTCCCTCGGCCCCTCTGGGCAGGAGGACTTCCTAACAGCCACAGGGAAGAGATGGAGAAAATGCCGGTTGTATGAGAACTGACTGCATCCTCGCTGTTTGGGGAAGAATCTGACGGTTCGCTTTTCTTCCTGCCCTGAGCCTCCGAGCCTTCTTTCCCTGAGATCAGTGTCTGCCTCTCCTGGCCGTGGAGGCGAGGAGGTGGGAGATGCTTCTCTGGGGGCTCGGGGCACTGGGCTTTCTGGGCTGCAGTGAGGGGTGCCTCGAGGGGCTCTCTAATGAATGCACCTGTTGGGGGGGGTGTTCCTTTTTTTCTTTTTCTTTTTGGCTGCATCTGGAAGTTTCCGGGCCAGGCACTACATCTGAGCTGCAGCTGTGACCTATGCTGGAACCTTAACCCGCTGTGCCAGGCTGGGGATCGAATCTGCGTCCTGGGCCTGCAGTTGGCTTCTTAACCCAGTGGGCCCCAGAGGGGACTCCTGGGGGGTTTATTTCTGATACCTGGGGCCACAAAGCAGAGAGCCCAGAGTAAGGACCCCCCCGGAGGGGTATTCTGGGGTGCAGGAAGCTGTCTGTCTCATTCCTTCCTTGCTTTTCTGGATGGTCCAGGACCATCTGTGTGACGCGCTGAGGACGGTCAGGGTAATATAAGAAGGGGAGTGCCACCCCCTCCTTCACCCCCTCAGATGAAGAAACCTCAGAGCGGCCCTCTGATTTCGTCTTCCCTGAAGGGTTACAAGCTGTTCTTGCGGCCATCAGTGGGCCAGGCCTGACCGGGGTACCCAGGGCTCGCCACCTGCGCAGCGTCTGAAAATGCTGCAGATGGGCAGGTGCTTCCGTTCCGTGGTTCTGGCTCAGGTCCCCGCAGAGCGCGGTGTGGACGGCCCCGATGCCCTAGCGGTCCGGCAAGCACAGCGTGGAGGGCAGGTCCGGGCTCCTTCTGTTGGGTCGGTGTCTGTCCTTAGGTTGGCAGGACAGGCGGCGTCTTGGTCTGTGCCTCTGAGCATGTCTGTCTCTTGGGTGGGACCGTCCCAGCTGGGGTGGTGCCCCCTCATGCCCATCCCCCATCTCCGTCTGCTCCCCTCTTGGGCGTTTTCTGCATCGAGCCCTCCCCCCGCCCCGCCCCCATTTCCCGAGGCCAAATTGCTTTTCTCATTTTTCTACGCTTTGGTTTTGGTGGAGCTGCCTACTGAGAGCTGCTTGAGGTTCAACGCAGGGGGAGTTCAATTCTGAGTCCCTGCGTGTCTACAACGTCACCACGCCTTCTGCGCGCTTGCCCAGCCGTTTTTCTGGGTAAAGAATTCTAGCTGCGAACTGGTTCCCTGAGAAGTTGGGAGGCTTCGCTTCGCCGTATTCCGGATTTCAGGGTTGTTGCTGAGATGTCCGATCCCATCTTGCTTTCTGATTCTGTGCATGTGACCTGTTTTCTGGTCCCTTGTGGGCCCCGTCTCCAAGGCGGCAGAATCATCCTCGTACGCCCTGGACTCTGAAATTCGCGTCTGTGTGTGTCGAAGCCTCAGTGACCCTTTACATTTGTCAACGGTCGCTCCCCTTCCTGGGAAATTCTCTGGTCTTTTTTTCCTTTTTTTTTTTTGAGTCTGCAACCCGGCGTTTTATTTGACTGTTCACTGGATACAGTGGGTCAGGGGAGAAAGTAAAGAGCTGTCTGGTTTCCATTCCGAAAAGAAGTCAGATGTGTAAAAAAAGCTAGCATCTTCCTTCTATAAGATGCGTGCTCCTTGGGGCAGCGGTAGATTAGACTTTCCACTCGGGCCTCGTCTGTCCTGATCCTCCCGAGCAGGGCCTCGTGCCTCTGGGTCCAGGGGCTTTTCACCTGCCAAGCCGAGCTCCAGTCTACAGGCACCAGTGCTGAGACTTCCCAGGCCAAAGAACTAACTGGGGGTGGGGGGCGGGGGGCGCCAGCCCTACGGGGCAGCAGACAGGCTGCCCTAAGACCCTCAACCTCCCCTCCTCCCACCTGCACCCGCCCCGGCTGCCTCTGGGTGGACCCCTGTCCACCCTCTCTCTCCTTTTATTTTTATTTATTTATTTAGGCCATAGCCACAGCACGCGGAAGTTCCTGGGCCAGGGACTGAACCGGTGCCGCGGCAACGACCCAAGCCACAGCAGTGACAGCGCCGAATCCTTAACCCACCCAGCCACCAAACTCCCTCTCTCTGCTTTTAAATGCTGTCCTCCCCTCTGTTTCCTGGGGAACTCCGGGTTTTGTTTCCTGGACGTAGCAGCCCTTTCTCTGAGGATACAGAGGGAAATCGTCTTCTCTCTCAAACCTTGCTTGTGCCCCGGGGACCTTTCCCTTGTTGGGTTTTGGCGTCTGTATTCTGTGCTGCAGGCAGGTCTCTGCCATTCCTCGGAACTCAGCTCAGAGTCAGGAATGAGGGGCCAATAAGCATTTGGAAACTCTGAGTTCAGGTGGGCTGGTCTGTGTTGAGCCTCCTTGCGGGGCAGTCTGGGTGGACCGCGTCTGGGGGGTCCCCTGACGTCAGCGGTTGTTGGACTTTCCTCTTGGGCTGGTCAGATTCCTTTCTGGGGTCGCAGGGCTGGCTGCCTCTCTCTGAGTGGCCTGAGGGATTTCTGTGTTCAGATTCCCATGCCATGCCCTCTGCCAGAGCGCCCAGTTCAGAATCCGCTTACCGCCTCCAGGGGGTAAATCTCTAGCCTCCTGCCAGGCGGACGTGCAGTGGCCGTCAGCCCGGCGGTGCGTGGAGGATGCAGGGCTTGGCTGCTTCTCGCCAGGCGTCCCCTCGGTCCCCTTCATTTCCATGGGCCCTTCCTTTGTCTCAGCTTCCACGAGTGCCTGGTTTCTCAGTTCTCAGCCGTGTTGATCCAACTGGTTCTTGAATTTTCAGACCGCAGGTTTGGGGTTTGGTTTTCTCAGGCCAGCGAAGCCACTTACCAGTCAAAGATTATTCTGCAGCTTCCGGCATCTTACTGTGGAGTCTCCTCTCTCGGCCTCCCGTACCTCGAAGCCCCTCTTTACTAACATGTTTTGGTGGAGTTTTGGGAGGCAGTGAACTATTTCCTTGGCATTCTAAGCTTCGGCTGCCAAAAGTCCACTTGCTCTCACTGAGAATACTAGTGAGGATGCTGTGAGTCCAGAGCTTCCAAAGAGGGTCTCATGGGAACACGAATGTGGAACAGAGAGATGAGAAAGGAGACTTCTGACAAGGCACTGGATCCAGCCATTCCTGAAGCCATCTCACTCATCCAGTGTCCCATAGATGTGAGCCAGTGAAGCCCGTTCGAGGTTATTCTTTATTTAGTTTAGCTTGACTTGCTGTTCTGCCAGGTACAACCAAAAGATCCCCGAGCGGTACTTTGTCTTCTCTAAATTTATCTGCTGGCCGTGCTATCTGCTCCTCTTCCTCACCAGGGCTATTCAAACAGCACCTTTTTAGAGAGGCCTCTCTACTGACATATCACCCTGGTTCTCTTCTGTCTCCTCACCTTGCTTTATTTTTCTGTTCCCCCTACACCCTGACCAAGCCAGGACCCCTCCAAGGATGCCAGACACACTCAGGGAACTGCAGATGCTATGGGAAGGTGGTGCGGCGGGGGGTGGCCAGGCATGGCCTGTGGGCTGAATCCGACCTATGTCCGTTTCTGTTCAATAAAGTTTAATTGGAACACAACAGTATTCATTCTACCGTATATTGTCTTAGCCAGTTTCACCCTACAGTGATAGAGTCAAGTAGCGGTCTGCAAGGTGTGAGGTGTCTGCTGCTGGGGTCTTTATGGAGCTAGCTGGCCGATGTCTAGAATCTAAGGGGACAGCAATCAGACAGGCTTGGCTCACTTCTTGGCTTGGTCACTTATGCGCTGTGTGACCCCGGGCAGGGAAGCTAGCCTCTCTGAGCCGTGGTCTGCCCAACTTCAAGCAGGTGCCCCCCTGTTCTTGTCGGGGAGATTCAGGCTTATGGCAACAGACGTGTAGCCCTCGGCCCCAGGAGCGAACGTCCATTCATACCCAGGTCCAGTTTCTGGGGACGTCTGTTGGCACCACGTGGGTGGCATCTCTGCCTTGTTTGCTTTGGCCCCTCAGTGTCTCATCCACTGCGTGAACTGATGGAAGTGACCAGCTGGTCCGGCCTCCCTGTGGCCCTGGCTGCAGGCGTGCCATCTGAATCCTCCCCTGTGCCAGATCTGGTGCCCTCAGGGCTGGGGGGTGGGGGAAGCCGGCATTCTCACCTCTCGGATGGGGACGGAGCTGGATGGGGCTGTGGGCGGTGGTGTGGAGAGGCAGGGGCTGGGCTGTGCAGGACGCGGGGAGGTCGCTGGTCAGAGTGACGTCCACGTCAGGCTTTGAGCTGCACTCAGTCGCTGAAGACAGCCGTCCCCAGCCGCTAAACAGTGAAGACTCCGCTTGCAAGCTCTGAAGGCCCCCTCCTCGTCTGCTGGGAGGACATGCCCTGGGTGGGCTGTGCCCTTGTGGGAACGGCCCTTCCCGGAGACCGGGTAGGGGTCCCCCTGGAGGTGGCTAATGAGAGCTTAAGGTCCCCACCGGCCGTGGAAGGTTCTAGATGCCTGAGCTGTGGCTCAGTGGCTCCGCCTCCTGAGTGTCCTTGGCGGCCTTGGCACCCCAGTCCCGCGGCCTCCTTGCCCCATGAGTAGTTTTCCTGGGGTACGTTGTTCCTGTGCCGCCTGCAGCTCGGCCCCCAGCCGGGCAGAGGCTGCCTAATTGCATGTATGTAAATACGCTCTGTTCTTTGCTGGGTTATCCTCCTACGGCTCGAAATTTCTTATTCTTTCCTTCCAAATAAGACTGAAAGCAGTTTAAAGTGAAGAAATTATTCATTAAGGGAACAGTGACGGTGTTTGGTCTGGGCAACCACCTGAAGTCAAGCAGGGATCAACAGAAATAATTATTCTCTCTGGGCTGAAATCGGGAAGTGGGAACCGAGAGAAATGGGTGTCTTTGACTCACAGCAGGCGACAGACGGGATTTTAATAGACCCGGGGGGTGGGGGGCAGTCCTGGGAACGGTGTGTTATCAGCTCCATGCTAAATGGCCAAACCAATCTCAGCTAGAAACGGGCTCCAAAGGGGAAACTCGGAATGGGACCACAAGGCATACGGAGACCTGCACCTCAGGCACAAAATTAAGAGGGCTGATAAACTCCATCATTAAGATAAAGAAAATTACAAGGTATATAACTTTAAAATATATATTTCTTTCTTTCTTGCCTCACTCATAGCATGCAGAAGATCCTAGACCAAGGGGTCAAACTCCAGCCACAGCGGGGACAACACCAGGTCCTTAACCACTAGGCCACCAGGGAACTCCTTCAGTGCAGCGTTTTAACACATGTTGGTGAAGATGTGGAGAGACTGGAGCTGTGCGCCCTGCTGGTGGGAATCTTAAACGGCACAGTCGCTGTGGAAAACTGCATGGCGTTTCCTAAGATCAAAAATGGTGCTCCCGGAAGATTCAGCAACTCTGCTTCAGGGTGTAAACGTCCCCAAACTGAAAGCAGGATCTCAGGGAGCTGTTTGCACTCCCGTGTTCACGGCAGACTGTTCACAAGTGCCGAGCTGTGGAAAGCGCCGAGATGCCCGCCTGCAGATGAGCGGACAAACAAAAGGTGGTCTCCAAGCCAAGGCAACGGCTTTCGGCCACGAGAAAGAAGGAAATCCTACCTGTTGTGACAACGTGGACGGACCCGGAGGGCGTTACGCTTGTGGACGGACCCGGAGGACGTTACGCTGAGCGAGCTAAACAGACACAGAAAAGGGAAAATGCTGTGTGATTCCACTCACCCGAGGAATCGGAAGAGCCAGACTTACAGAAGCGGAAAACAGGACGGGGGTTGCCAGGGGCTGGGGGAGGGGACCGGGGCTGCTGGTCCGGGGACGAAGTGACGGTGACACTCAGCGCTCTGCTGTGCACCCTGGAGCCTGCCGTCAACAGCCCCGCATTGTGCATTTTACGTTTTGTTCGAGGGCAGACGGCTTGTGAAGGGTTCCTACCGAAAAAACAAAAATAAAACAGAGAGAGAAACTGGAAAGCCAGGGACACAGGGAAACTTGGCTTTTTGCTGCTACTGTGATCACGGGAGAATTTCCTGTCCAGACTCATCAAACTGTATTCATTAAACATGTCAATTGCACCGAAAGCTGAAAAAAACATTTTAAAAAATCAAAATGAATGCAAAATGATCCCTGATGGATATCATATCAACATTTTAAGGAAAGACAGTCTGCGGTTCGTTGGGACCTCGGGTGGGGCACAAAGGGAACACGTGTTCCCAACCTGCCTGCAGCTCTGGGCTGGCGGCCGTTGTGTCACCTGGTTTATAAGGGTTGACAACGGTGCGCCAGCAGATTGCAATACGGACCTTTATAGAGAGCCCACGTCTTTGCCTGTGTTCACCTTTCTTACTTGGTTCCAAATATGAGAGGAGGTTTTGGTAAGTGTGTGTACTGGATCAAATGTCCCGCTTGCCTGGCCGGGCCCGGGCTGGCCTCTCGCCTCCCAGGCTGTGCACCCTCGGGCTTGCTCCATGCCTCTCTGGTCCTCAGGGCTTATAATTAGAAAAGCTGGAGCAGTCCATCCCTGATGGAGCCGTCGTGGGATCGGATGACGTAAGAGCTGGGAGGTGCCTCAGCGGCAGTGGGGCCCCTTCTGTCTCCTTTGGTCACCCCTGGGGACAGGTGACGGCGGTGGTGGCAGTGATGACACTGCTGGGCCTCGGGGGCTGAGCCTGGACGGCACAGGGCCTGGCCCGGGTGAGCTCTGGAGAGGCCTGCTGGTGCGGGGTCGTGGGCTTTCTGACCTCACTAAGTGACTGTCAGCCGGTGCGGGCGGGAAGGTCGAGAGCCCCGAGGTTGGCCACGTGCAAAGAGGCCCAGCAGGCAGGGCCGGAGGGGCCGGCGGGGACGCAGGGAGCTGGGCCCCGCTGGAGCCCCTGCCAAAGGCTCTTCAACTGGAAAAGCCCCCCCCCCCCCCGGGTAGAGGGAACTCAGGGGGATCCCTGCCCCCCGCCCCAGCCCCGGGCCTGGCTCTGGTCCCCCAGGGGCCTGCCTGGCCTGAGACTTGGGGGGCTGGACGGAGGGAATGGAGCCCCCACAGTGCATGGCCTCCTCTGGGCTGCAGCGAGACCCCACACCAAAGCCGTCACGGGAGCCCGTGGTGTGTGTGTGTGTGTGCGCGTGCTCACGTGTGTCCGCTCATGCACACGCATGCCTGTGGGTATATCTGCACACACGTGTGACCGTGCCCACATGCCTCTGCGTGTGTACTCACGTGACGTCTGCATGCACACACGTGCAGGTGCCCACGCGTGCCCTCGCACACCCACACATGTGCTCCCCTGTAGGAACACAGGGACCCCACATGCCCTGCACGTTCGCATGAGTGTGAGCAACCCCGTCTTCTCTTTCCCCTTCACTCAGGGAACCCACCCGCGGGCCCTAAGACCCCTGTTTGTCAGTCCAGCCCCCTGGACTTTGCAGTTTCCAACAGAAAGTGCACTTGCTTTCGGCACCTGCTGCAGGAAGAGGCGGGGGTCCGCTCAGCGCACATCCCAGGGGGCTGTGGGCTCCTGGAGGGGGCTGCGGGGGAGGTGTGAGGCCAGGAGAAGCTGAAGCCTCCCTCCTCCTCCCCCTCCCTCCTTCCCCTCCCCCACCCCTCCCTCTCTTCCTCTCCCTCTCCCTGCCCCCCACCATGGCCCTTTCTTCCTCGTGCCAGGATCCCCTGTTTCCCAGCCTAGGTCTCTGTGGGGGCAGCCTGAGGAGGCCATGGGCAGCGCTCACCCAGGTACCCAGGATGCCCCTGGAGGGCACATGCTGCTGAGCCTGCGAAGTAGGTCAGAAAGAGAAAGACAAACACCATATGATATCACTTACATGTGGCATCCAAAATATGGCACAGATGAGCCTGAATGTAGACCAGAAACAGACTCAAAGACATGGAGAGCAGACTTGAGGTTGTTGGGGCGGGGGGCGGGTGGCCAGGGAGTCCCGGGTTGGTAGAGGCAGGCTCTTACATTTAGAATGGAGAGCAATGCGCTCCTGCCGCACAGCACGGGGAGCTCTGTCCCACCGCTCGTGATGGAACAGGATGGAGGATAATGTGAGAAAAGAGTGTGTGTGTGTGTGTGTGTGTGTGTGACTGGGTCACTTTGCTGTATAGCAGAAATTGACAGAACCTTGTAAATCAGCTATACCTTAATAACAAATTTGACATAGTAAAAAAAAAAAGTAATTTCTAAACATATTCCAGCTGGGGCTATAGCGGAGGTTAAGGCAGGGAGCCGCTCCTCTCGGTGGTGGGTACCAGCAGGGCTCCAGCCCCAGACTTTGGGGGTCGCGTCTCAGTTCTGCTGCCTCCAAAGTGCAGGACGGGCTCCTTAACCTCTGTATGCCTCAGTTTCCCATCTGCTTGCAGGGCATCGCAGTGACATCTCACGGCGTGCTGTGACTGTCAGATCACTTAGAACACCACCTGCGGGTACCCTTGGGGCTGACAAATGTTGAGTCAGGGGGAGCTGCTCTGTCTTACCATTTATCCATGTGTGTTTTGCACAAGGACTAGCCTGATAAATCGCTCCTATAATTTATTTTGTTTTATTTTTTATACACTTTATTTCCTTATGTAAAAATTTTTTTATGATTTTTATTTTTCCCATTATAGTTGGCTTACCGTGTTCTGTCAGTTTCTACTGCACAGCAAAGTGACCCAGTCATACATATATTTATACATTCTTTTTCTCACGTTATCCTCCATCATGTTCAATCATAAGTGACCAGACATAGTTCCCAGTGCTATACAGCAGGGTCTCATTGCTTATTCATTCTAAATGTAGTAGTTTGCATCTATTAACCCCAGACTCCCAGTCCATCCCACTCCCTCCCCCTCCCTCTTGGCAACCACCAGTCTGTTCTCCAAGTTCATGAGTTTCTTTTCTGTGGAAAGGTTCGTTTGTGCCTTATATTAGATTCTAGATAAAAGTGATATCATACGGTATTAGTCTTTCTCTTTCTGACTTACTTCACTCAGTAGGAGAGTCTCTAATTCCATCCATGTTGCTGCAGGTGGCATGCTTTTGTCCTCCTATAATTTAGAACCACAGAAGAGCTCACCGATTTGAAAAAAGAGCCATCTTACATTTTATTCCAAATGTGAATTTAATACAAAAATTATTTCTCTGGGAATGTAAACTGGTGCAGCCCGTATGGAGAACAGGATGGAGGATCCTTAAAAAACTAAAAACAGAGCCACCATAGATCCAGCAATCCCAGTCCTGGGCATCTATTTGGACAAAACTCTAATTCAAAAAGATACATGCACCCCAGTGTTCACAGCAGCACTAGTCACAGCAGCCAAGACACGGAAACAACCTAAATGTCCATCAGCAGGGGAACAGGTAAAGAAGATGTGGTACATACATACGATTGAATATTACTCAGCCCTAAAAAGGAATGAAATAGTGTCATTTGCAGCAACCATGGATGGACCTAGAGATTATCATGCTATGTCAAGTAAGTCAGATAAAGGCAAATATATGATATCATTGTATGTGGAATTTAAAATGATACAAATGAACTTGTTTACAAAACAGAAAGAGACTCACAGACATAGCAAATGAATTTATAGTTATCTAGGGAAGTGGTGGGGTTATAAACTTGGAGTTTGGGATCAGCAGAAACAAACTACTGTATTATAAAATGGATAACCAACAAGGACCTACTGTGAAGCACAGGGAGCTCTACTCACCATCTGGTAACAACTTCTTATGGAAAAGAATCTGCAAAAGAACACACAGAGATGTATTCTGTATATGCATATGTATGCACGCACACACGTATAACTGAATCATTTTGCGGTACACCTGAAACTAACACAACATTGTAAATCAACTAATACTTCAATAAAAGCAAATGAAAAACGATTTCTCTTTTTGCCCTGGCCTCCAGGAAACTCAGAGCTAGATTTTGGCCACCTCTCAGTTTGCTGAAGTTTTTTGCAGTTTTAATTTCTCGACTCATCTCGATTTTGATTATTTTAAAAGAGCCTCGATGAAGGCTGTTTTTTATGACACTCAGTCTCAAGCCCTTCTCGGGAGCCCTGGCTTGTACGCATCCCCAGATCCTTCTTACAGAGAAACAAGTAAACAACACGCAGTTATTCAAATCCTGCTTGTTTATAGATGCGGCGGGTTGAGTGAACTCCCGTTGTCTGGGTGAGACGGAGCCCCACGGAGGGTGGAGGATTACGGCCCAGTGCACAGCACCGGCCCTGCCTTCATTTTTATTCACCTCTAAATCAACATTAGAAGTCTCGGGACTACCAGGAGGAAAGAAAAGACTTAAAAAGACAAAGTATATTACAGGAAAGCAATGATTTCTCGGGCTATTTGTCACTTCAAGTGCAATACATTAACAAAGTGCAGTAATAAGAAGAGCTACTAAAAAATGATTTATTGATACTTTAGACCTGTTAAAACAGGTTAATGTCAATACAATTAGCTCCCAGATCAAGGCAGTCCTCTGTAGAGGGGACGGTGACAAAACGGCATTAAATGCCACTCCGTCGGGGGCGGGGGAGGGGCCGTGAAGACTTGTAACCACATGGAAGGGAAGCGAGAACTGCTGTCTTAGGGTGTTCACCCCGAGTCCCCTCCTTGGTCCCCACAGGCCTCGCCCCCAGGGCTCCACGGGCCGGAGTCAGGCGGCTCTAAGAAACGGCCAGTTTCTCTGCAAGGCACAGGGTTCTGCTATCGCATGGGTGAATGACTCCTGGGCTACTTGGGAGAATCTGGAGCAATTACTATGCTGGGAAAACGGGCCGGGGAGCGAAGGGGACCGCCATGAGCCCCCCGGCTACGAGCAGAGCTCAGGAGGCCACACCGCATGGGGCCTGGTCTCCCCTTTGTCTGGGCGTCCCTGGGGAGCCCCGAGCAGGACCTGTGCCCCACATGGCCTGGGGGCCCCTTGGCACCCACCTCTGCTCCAAGGAGCCAGACTGAGGCCGTGTGGCCTTCAGTGTCCCCTGCCTGTCATCAGGGTCTCCCTGGCACCGTTGGAGCTGGGACAGCCCTGGTGTCACCGGCCCCATCCTCAAAGAGGCGTTGAAAATGGTGGAGGTCAGAGTGCGTGAGATAATGGCTCAAATGGCAGTCAACCTCTGATCCGGAATGTCCCCGAGTCTGGGCATTGTGGCTGCTGTCCCCTCCCCCGGAAGCCAGCTGCACATCCAGGGAGCAAGCCAGTGCCAGAGCTGGCATCTCGCCTGCGGGCAGGATGACCCTGGGAAGTAAAGTGGACCTGGTGGCAGCAGGTGCCTCTGGGGGAGGAGGGGCTGCGACATGGCAGGGGAGGGGGCGTCACGCACTCTCCAAAATGCCATTCGAGCCCCGGGTGGCGGCCTGGCAGGCAGCGGTGGACCTGTGCCAGGGGCTCGACTCCAGTCCTGGCGGGGGGCGGGGGCAATATGAGAGAATCCCGCCCGAGGGGACAACGCAGGCGGGCTGAGCAGGGACGGAAGGCTGTGCCCCCTGCCCTCTTCCCAGCCCAGGGACGGGACACTGCGCCCAGCTGGCACTTGGCGAACCAGATGACCAGGAAAACCTCCTGGAGATGATGGTGGCAGCTGAGTCGGGTCTCAGGAGCCCGGGCGACCTGAGCAGGGGGGCCGAGGTGGGTCTGTGTGTCTAAAGCACCGACCCCCCTTGTGGCCCAGGCGTGTCGAGGGAGGTGGTCCAGCGGAGGCCTGAGGGACGGTGGACGGCTTTCCCACCAACCCCAGGGCCTTGAGCGCCATGTGAGTGTCCCCTGAAATATCTTTGGACTGTCACCATTCTTGCTTTGAGCCGAGAACCTGGAGAGGCCGAGGGCTTTTGCGCCAGAAGCTTCGTTCTTCCGGGCGGATGGACAGGCTGCAGGAAGAATCTGAGCTTAGGAGGCCCTGTCGGTGGCTCCAGGGAAGAAGGATCCAGAAGGGGAAGGGTCAGTGGTGCTTCTGAGATTGTCACCTGGGTGACCTGAGGCTGGCGTGTGGCCAGCGGTGAGGATTCTCCCTCTGAGAAGGGTGCTGTGATCGCCTCGTCAACTGTCCGACTAATGAGCATCCGTCAAACAGCTCCTCCAGGAGCAGCTCCCTCACAAACCCGCGTCTCTCAAGGAGTGGCCTTCTGGTCTACCCGCTCAGGGGCCTTTGGCCAAGGTGCTGCCCCCACCCCCAGCTTGGGCATCTATCTGGGTACCAAGGTGAGGGATGCAGACTGGACATGTGGAAGGACCCGCACCTGCTGAGTGGAGTCGGTTCAGCCCAAGTTGCCCCTGCCCTTTGGAGTGTGGGGTTCGCCTTGGAGAACTCATCTGAAGGAGATATTTCTCTCCACTGCCAGAGGGATTTATTGGCAAAACTCGCCATCTATTAACATTATCTGGGGACTCTGCCCTGGGGAGAATAGATACTATAAATCTCAGCTGTGTAAAAACCCAGGAGCTGCAAGGCTTTAGTGGACGGCAAATAGAAAAGTCCAAGGAGTTCAGGCCTGTTTATTTTACTTAGAGGGAAAGACCATTCGGTGCCCAGCCAGGCAGGAAATGGGTTTTGGGGACAGCCACTTAGCCGAGCTGCTGGCCCTGAAACTGTGGGAGTAATCGCAGCGTGCAATTAGAGCTCAAAGGACTGCGTTCTGCAGACGCTTCTGGAAAAGCGAGGCTTGAAACTTGACGAAGGTGGCCGGGGTCGGGGGGGCTGCCTGTTGGGGAGGAAGGTCCCGGGGTTAGGCCGTGAGGTCAGCTCCAGGCCCCAGGGGTGTGTTCCGGCAGGGTCAGTAAGAGCGACCGTGAAACCAGTCGCCCTGGCGGAGCCGGGATGAGCAGGTGCCTAAAGCTCGCTGCAGCGACGCTCTCTGCCATGTTTCGTGTTCCGAGTGGCTGGGAGCAAGCGCGGGAGAAATGCTGGGCTTTGTCTTTTCACGGTTTCCTGCTGAATCCCCAGTGCCCAGGGTGAGGCTGGGTGCAGGGAGCGTCCTGGAACTCTGACCCGCCTCTTCAGCCTCCCGGTTCTAGATGCCCCACATCCTTGGACGGGTTTTCTCCTCACTTTGATCCATCAGCACTCATTTTGGCCGAAGGTGGTCAGAACCTCACCACACCAGCAGGAGCCGGGGGACCCTACATTCCTGGCACCCGGACACAGGGGTGCCTGGGAAGTGTGAGTTATAAGGATGGAGGCATGAAGGATGAGCAAAGGGAGGGGGCTGGCCCCCCTCCACGTTGGGCATTGAGCAGCTGCCTCCCTGAGGATGGCCCCGCGCCCCCGGCTGGGGAGGGTGAGCTGGGGGCCAGCCGCCTGCAGAACCCGCCGCCGTGGAGGACGCTCACGGCCCCGGCACCCTCCAGGTGACGCGATTGGGGTCTGGCCCTGGGTCAGCCTTTGCCGTGGCCCGGAAGAGACCTAACGCCGGTGCTTTGGGACAGCGCGGCTGCATCTCAGTCACTCAGATTTACATGTTGAAGCCTAACCTCCAGTGTGAGGGGCCTTTGGAAATGAACAGGTCACGAGGGAGACACCCTATGATGGAGTTAGAGCCTTATGATGAGAGGACACGGCGAGCTCGGTGCCCTTTGCAGACACAGAGGGAGTGGGCTCTCCCCCAGGAACCGATTCTGCCGGCGCCTTGAACTTGGACTTCCAGCCTCCAGACGGGGAAAAATCCAGGCTGCGCGTCAGGCCTCTGGTCTGGGGTGTTCTGCTGCAGCGGCTGGAGCTGAGAAGGGTGGTCACCGGCCTTTCCTGATCACGTGGCTCTCTAATGTGTCCTGGGTGGCAGGGGGCCACGGGGCCGCCTTGCTGGGTGGCGGCAGGGAGCATCCTTAGTGGCTGGAGTGCCTGGCGACCCCACTCGGGCCCGGAGAGGCCAGGCTGCTCACTGTGCTGTTCCCACTGATGAGAGATGGGAACGGCAAGACCCCCCGCCCAGGCCGGGCCTCAGGCTTCATGCACTTTCAATATCTCCTCCTGAAAGAGCAGGTGGCCGGCGCCCGGGGGGCAAAGTTGACTTGCTGTCTTGAGAAACATTAAGAAAGGGTGCTCCCGAAGCTGGGGGATCGGAAAGCGAAAACGAGTGGCTTTGTCCCTCCCCAGACTTTCCCTCCATCCTGCCCCCCCGGCCCCACGGACTGCAGATGTTGTCAGGAGCTGGAACAGAGCAGCGGGGTGCAAGTGCCAGAATCAGGGTGCCACCAGGCCCAGGGGAGGCACCGTCTCCCCGGGGCCTCAGCTCCCCACGCTGGATTCTGGAGGCGGAGTCTGCAAGTTGCCCTTGGCCTTGCTCGCAGCAGCCGCCTTCCTGCCTTTGAGCAATGGACCTGCCCTTTTCCGGGTGAGAGGGGCCTCCGAAAGAGGCAGCCGTAATTAATATTGATGCGGCTTCAAATGTTAAAAGCTAGAATTAAATAAGAAACAAAGGGAGAGGGTTGTCTGTAACCAATTAAACGGTGACTTCTCCATGGCCCCTAGCCCGCTTTGGAGGCGGATCGAACCTCGCTGGCTCAGCCCGGGGATCCAAGTCCTCTGCAAATTGAAGCGAAAGGTGAGATGGGCCGGTCGAGACGCACAGACCGCCTCCCGCGGAGCAAATGCCAAGCAGGCAGAGGCACCCGTCAGTTTGCAGGGCTGGGGCCGCACGGGCCCTGGGAGCAGAGGCAGCCCTGGTGCCCGCGCTGGGTGCAGGATTAATGAAGGCAGCTGGGAGGATGAAAGGGCCGGGCGTCTGAGATGAAGCCCAGTGGGCAGCGAGCGTTCACGATGAATTTCAAAAAGCGGAGACTGTGGGTTGGGACTAATTACCTTGCAAGGACCCGATCGGCGGTTGGGGCTGTGCTGCTCCAGACAGATGTCTGCCCGGGCAGAAGGAGGGACCGGCTGTGCCCCAGGGGCAGGTCAGCCGGGCAGAGGCGGTGAGGGCTGGGCCCCCGCGTCTCTGCCAGTCCAGATTCGAACACTTGTTCTTTAAAGACCTCACCTTGGGAGTTCCCGCCGTGGCGCAGTGGTTAACGAATCCGACTAGGAACCATGAGGTTGCAGGTTCAATCCCTGGCCTCACTCAGTGGGTTAAGGATCCGGCATTGCCATGAGCTGTGGTGTAGATCGCAGATGCGGCTCGGATCCCACGTTGCTGTGGCTGTGGCTGTGGAGTAGGCCGGCGGCTATAGTTCCGATTAGACCCCTAGCCTGGGAATCTCCATATGCCGTGAGTGTGGCCCTAGAAAAAGGCAAAAAGACAAACAAACAAAAAATAAAGACCTCAACTTAGAAATCGGTGGTTTTGGGAGGGACCCGTAATCCGACTAAGATTCGGGCCTGGAGGGAGCCAGGGATGGGCCCTCAGTCTCAGGGTTTACCCCCCGCCCCGTCAAGCGTGTGCCACGTCCGAGCCAGCACAGGCCTTCATGTGGACGACCCACTCCTGACAACACTGGGAACGCTCCAGAGTCTCGTCCGTGTTACGGATGGCGATGCGGCTCAGAGAACACGGGCAAAGGCCCTCAGGTCACGCAGCCTGTCAGTAGCAGAGGCGGGGCCCAGCCTGGAGGCTCACGTGGATCCTGACCCCTGGGGAGCGCAGTTGCCCACGAGGGACTGGGCAGGTGGCCTGCTGTGGTGGGGGCAGCTGGGTCTGAGGATGGAGCGGGCATTTGCCGGGAGCTGGATGTTTGGGAGGAGAGCGCGCCCCCCAGGCAGAGGGAACAGAGTGGGTGAAGGGTACGGAGCCGGGCGGGACGGGACAGCTCTGGGGGCAGGTAGGGAGCGCGGGGTAGGGCTCCGTGCGGGGCCCGGTCGGGAAGCGGCCAGTGTCCTGCCGAAGAGGTGGGTCCCCTCGCCCAGGGCCCACGGTGCCGCTGCAGCAACCTGAGGCATGTGTGGGGTCGAGGCCAGCGCTGCGCTGTGGAAAGCGCTTCCGGGGTCCCTCAGGGGGAGGCGGTGAGACGGGCTGGGCTGGAGGGATGTGGGGCACTAGGTTACAAGGCCTGGAGACTGCCTGCTGCGGGGCCGCGTCACCGTCTCCATTTCACAGATGGGAAAGCTGAGGCTCAAGTCTCTGGAGCCGTTGGCTCTCAGCACGTGACAAGCTACCCTCACGTTTGATCCCAAACAGCAGTAGCTTCTTATTTCTGCGTCTGCAGCCAGGCCAGGGGCCAGGCTGGGCTGGGCGGGGCCCCCTCCTGCCTCAGTGGTCAGCGGGCGGGCCAGCTGAGTTCCCCAGGCCTGCGATCGCTTATCTCTGCTCCTTTTCTGGCCTCTGGTCCTGCAACAGCCTGGCTTGGGCCATCTGCCCGGCAGCTGGGAGGGAGCGGAGTCCTGCGAGGCCCCTGAGGCCAGGCTCAGCACAGGGTGACGTCACCTTTGCTGGATTCTTTTGGCCAAAGCAAGTCGGAAGTTCCATCCAGATTCAAGGGGAAGGATCTGCCAAACTACATTTCGAGGGGCACGTGTGCGCGTGCGTGTGTGTGTATGTGTTTGTGTGTGTGTATGTGCGTATGTGCATGTGTGTGTACGTGTTTGTGTGTGTGCATGTGTGTGTGTGTTTGTGTGTGCGTGTACGTGTTTGTGGGTGCGTGCATGTGTGTGTGTGTGTGTGCATGTGTGTGTGCATGTATTTGCACGTGTGTGTGTGTGGAGCTGAGGGGCTTTGGGCCGTGGTGCAGGTTCTGCAGAGAAGGGAAGATCCACCAGGCTTGGCTGGTCAGGGAAGCCTTCCTGCAGGAGGCGGCACGTAGCATCTCTACCCACCAGTGTGTTTTATAAAGTTTGTTTCTTTGCTCAAATTCAAGGCTCATTAAACACTTTTTTTAAAACCCAGTATGGCAGAGGGCTGGCTGCCTCGTGTCTAAGATGATGAGTTGATGAACCGGCCAATTGCAAATTCATAATTAAAGGAATTTGATGAGAATCAAAGAGGACTGGTTTGCACTGGAGGCTTGGGGAGTTAGTTACCAGATCGTACGCTGCCCGGCGATGTGTGTGAGACAGGTGACGTGGGGAGGGCTGGAAACCGGCTGGGAAGACACAGGAAAGATGCGCGTGCTCATCTGATGCTGTCTGTTGAGCCCCACACCCCCCCCCAGCTCCCACTGGACGTCTCAGAGATGAGGGAAGCTGTTTGTGCCTGGCTGCTAACGTGTTCGGAAGCCTCTTTCCACGAGGCCCCGAGGGGTCCTCTGGCAGCACCCCTGGCGTGGAGCAGGGCGCTGAGCAGGTTCTAGGTGGGCTAGCGGTGACAATGGGGTCCTGGATGGGTAGAGGAGGTCCCTGCACTGCCTGGGTCTCTGGCCCAGGGACCACGTGGAACAAATCTGTCCCCGGGCGTGGAAGAAAGTCAAGTGCGAGGATGTGGCACTCAAGGTCTGGTTCCTCCCGACCCCTCCAGGCCCCCCTCTCGTCCTCCGGGCCTCTCCCACTTCTGGGCTCTCCCTCATCTTGGGCTTTCAGCCTGGCTGGTTCTGCAGCTGGGACATGCTGGGTCACTCTGGAACGTTCTGGAACCTTCCTCCCAGTCCCTCCCTGCTTCTCCCCCAACCCAGGAACATCAGGCTGCAGAGCGGATGTGTCTTCAAGCAGATGAACGCCTCTGTGCTCACAGCTCATGTGCCTCAGGCCTTGGATGAATGAACACTCCGGGCCCAGCCTGCAGCTCGGGGCCCTCCAAGCCCAGCCCCACCCACCTGTCTGCAGGTGACCTGTAGATCGGGGCATGAAAAGGAAAGCCTCTGGCTGGAAGCAGCGGGGTTTGGGAGTGATTTGTTATGCGGCAAAGACTGACTGACACACCCGGCCACCCCCAGGCACTCGCTGTTGCATGTGACATGTCACCTACTCCAGGAAGGCTGCCTTCACTTCAGTCTGGACTGGGTATCCCCTGCTGGACTGGGTATCCCCGTCACCTGGCCCTTGTGCTGCTGGGTCGTCACTGTGTGTCTCCCTGGCCATGTCCCGCTTGTCTTCATGCTCACAGCCAATGAGCACCCCCGAAGCCCCTGCTTGTGCTCACGGCCTCCCCACATGATGCAGGTGTGAAGCCCCAGGCCCCCAGCTTGGAGTGGGGCTTGTCCCCTCCTGGGCCTGACACCTGACACCAGCCATCAGTGTGATGGGGGCAAGTCATATGTCCTCTGACAAGTCAGGCTCCCTCTTTGCGTCATGCACCCCTGCTTGCAGCCCCCCCATATACCTGTGGGGTCACCCTGCCTGCCGTCCCTCTGAGCCTCAGTCTCCTCCCGCCCCCGCAGGGTGGGGAACGACCATCGCAGCTTCCTGTGGCCCCTGCAGGGGTGTTCTGCTCCCTGGTCTCACCCACCTTCCTGCTGCTGGGCCTCTGTCTTCTTGCCGCCCCGCTTCCCGGCACAGACAGGGCTGCCCGCCCCGGTCTGGGCAGACGAGAGGGCGTTTCTCTGGCCCTCTGGCCGCCGCCCAGGCTTCCCTGAGCCCCAGTCCTGCGAGGGTGAGGGCCGTGCCCCTTCCTCACCAGCATGTGAGAGGCTGGACTCCCCACGGTCCCTGCAGGGACGTCTGAGCTGCAGGGACCCCGGGATGGGACTGACCGGGGCCGCCTCTGGGGCGGGTCTCCAAGTCCGTCCCCATGGGGTCCGCAGTGGCCAGTAGCCCGATGCTTCCCAAAGACCCTCCCCGCGCTGAGGGCCCCGGAGGAGAGCAGGCCCACCCCTCCAGGCTGGTGGGGACGGCAGGGGCGTGGTAGTGGGACTCAGTGTCCCCCCAGCATGGCTGTGTACAGAGAGTAGGGGAGCTGGGGTCATTTCAGGCTCTGACACAGCTACCCCCCAGGACTCCCTGGCCTGCAAGAAGTGGGCCGAGCCCCAGCCTGGGGGTCTGGACGGGGGTCTCAGCCAGCCTCTGCCCCGACCGGCTGACTCTCAGGACAAACACTGCTACCTAAAGGCCGGGTTGCATGGGTCATGGGGCTGCTCCTGCTGGCAGCCAGCCCGGGTCTGCCTTTCTGGCCTGTCTGCCCTCCTTCTGTGAGGTTGTTTCAGACGTAGATGGAGGGCTCATTTGGGGAAAGGGTTTGCCTGTTTTCATTTTTTTGGGATTATTTTATTTATTTTTGTCTTCTCAGGGTCATACCTGTGGCACATGGAAGTTCCCAGGCTAGGGGTCACATTGGAGCTGCAGGTGCCGGCCTACACCATGGCCACGCAGTGCCTGATCTGAGCTGGGTCTTCGACCTACACCACAGCTCACAGTAAAGCTGGATCCTTAACCCACAGAGCAAGGCCAGGGATCAAACCTGCGTCCTCACGGATGCTGGTCAGGTTTGCAAGCTGCTGAGCCACCATGGGACCTCCAGGATTTGTCTGTATAATGCTGATAAAACCATCTTAGGTTATTCGTCCCATTTTACAGATGAGGAAACCGTGGCCCAAGGAGGCCCGGTTCCTAGCCTCTGGCTGGAGTGGGGTTTTCCACATTGTGCCCCTTGTGTTAAGAACCCACTTTTCTGACCTGGACCTGAGATGGAAGAGCCTCTGAGCCCTGTCTGTGTCCCGCGGACAGAGCCTGCCGGGCCTGCTCGCCAAGCGGAGGCATGCTGCACGGGACTCTGGGCTGTGCACGTGGGGCTTTGGTGAGATGCCATGTGCTCTCACGTCACCTAATTTTAAGAAAAAAGTGCAAGGTTGTAGGACAGGTTGAATACTGAATTTATGTCACACTGCAAGAACAAACCCTCTCAAAAATTAATCTGAAACAGAGCTTGCCACATGGCCATCCTTTTCTTCTTCTTTTTTCTTTTTTTCTCTTTCTTTTCTTTCTTTCCTTCCTTCTCTTTCTCTCTCTCTTTCTTTTCTTCCTTCCTTCTTTCTTGTCTCTTTCCTTCTTCCTTCCTTTCTTTCTTCCCCTCTCTCTCTCTCTCCCCCTTCAACCCCCTTTCTTCCTTTCCTTCCTTCTTTCCTTCCTTCTTTCTTTCTCTCCCTCCCTCTTCCTTTCTTCCTTCCTTCCTTCCTTCCTTCCTTCCTTCCTTCCTTCCTCTCTCTCTCTATTTCTCCCTCCCTCTTTCTCTTTCCTTCCTTCCTTCCATCCATGCATCCTTTCTTCCTTCCTTCTTTTCTGTCTCTTCCTTCCTTCCTTCTTTCCTTCCCCTTTCTTTCCCTGCCCTGCATCATAGGAAGTTCTCGGGCCAGGGATCTGATTCAAGCCACAGCCAGATCCTTAACCCACTGGGCCAGGCTGGGGCTCGAACCTGCATCCCAGGGCTGCAGACACCACCAATCCCATTGAACCACAGAGGGAAACCCCACGTGACCTTCTTTTTATACCTCAAAGACCCGAAGCAGCTCCTGAGTGGAGCAGCTCTGAGGCCGCCGGCCAAGGGCGGAAAGACTGCCAACTGCATTTCTTGCCGGGCAGAGCCACCTTGCTCCCCATTAACCAGCGTTCGGATCATTTCCTGTCTCTAAATTGAACTCCAAGGGAGCCCTCCCTCTTCACTTCCAACAACCGTCTTTTTCTCTAGTTGACAAATGTAATGTTGGAATTCTTGGTGATAATGCAAATGGATTTTGAATCTAATTGAACTTTTTATATCAAATATTTCAAAATAACGATGACGCTCTGCTCAGCAGCCACAGATGTTGCTCCCAGACTCTTAATAATTCTTCTTTAGGATTCAAATTATAACCTTCACTAAACATCATGGGTGAGCATTTCTGATGGTTTTGCTTCAAATCCATCAACTTTATCATGAAATGTTACCATATTTTCATATAGTTCTTGCAATTTTCAAATAAGTCCGTTTCAGGGCTCCAAAAATGGCCGTAGAATAAGCCATTTTGGAAGCCGGTGACTTTGCATCTAGAGATCTGCCGAGTGAGAATCTGTTTTAGCTCTAAACTCGGCACTGCGCCTCCCCGCGGGCAGTGGCCTCTGTGCCCCGAGGGAGTGGTGCTGGGGCTCCGAGCGCATTCTTTCCCAGAAAGCCGAAAACTGCTGGTGTTTGCCACATTCCTCAGTTTGCTCTTTTCAGACACACAGGCGAATTCTGCACACAAGAACTCGAATTCGGGGGCTTTCAGGACAAACTTCCTCCTTCCTCTCATTGCAGCTATGCTGTGCCCGATGGATGCTCTGTAATGTTTTCAACACAGTCATCAACCACGTGGAGAATTTCATTTGCCCAGCTGGTTAGGTCCTTTTTTTTTTTTTCCAACACAGATGGTGTTTTTCTTTAAGCCTTTTCCCTCAGGGATTGTTTTCTGCCGTGTCAAAGGACAGACCCGAGCCCTGTGCTCTGTTGCCTTGATGCAGTGGACAGCATAGCTGTTAGATGCCTCAGTGCCCTGTGGTTTCTGTGTGGTCCCCTCCGGTTCCAGGTGAGACTCTGTGGCCATTAGCACAGGTGGTGGGAGAGGGACCTGCTGACCTCGTCTTGGGCTCAGCCAGGGATGCTGAGAAACCTAGGTGGTTCCAGAAACTCTGGCATGGGGAGTTCCCATTGAGGCTCAGCAGAAATAAATCCCACTAGGAACCATGAGGTTGCAGGTTCAGTCCCTGGCCTCACTCAGTGGGTTAAGGATCCGGCGTTGTCATGAGCTGTGGTGTAGGTCGCAGACGCGGCTTGGATCTGGTGTTGCTACGGCTGTGATGTAGGCCTGCGGCTCTAGCTCCGACTGGACCCCTAGCCTGGGAACCTCCATATGCGCTGGTGCGGCCCTAAAAAAAAAAAGCAGAAGCTCTGGCATGGAGCCCCCGACCCGTTTCCTACTCCTCTGAGAAAGAAGGAGGATCCCGACTGTCAGTCCCTTCCACTCCCCCGACTAAACCCATCAGCCTCCTATCCTGGGCCCGTGTTCCGCTGAATGAACTGCCAGGCACCCGAGGTCCGCCCTGCCCTGTGCACAGACTCCACCCCTTTGGCCCCTCCTCCCTCCTCCATCACCATCTTCCACCTGCTCCTCTGCCCCGTGACGGCCGGCATCCAAATGGACCACACCGGCTCCCAGGTCAGAATTATGACTCTGAAGCACCTCCGTCTTCTCCGCTCCTCCCCTCCCCACCAGACACCCACCCCCACAAATGACCCCTCCCTTCCCAGGCCCTGTCCTCCCTGAAAGTGACTGTAACCCCGACCTTTATGCCATCAAGTCCTTGTCTTATTCTGTGGCTTCGACGTTCTCAAACGGGTAGCTTAGGTAGTTTCTTCTTCTTCTTTTTATTTTTGGCTACACCACAGCTCACGGCAATGCCGGATCCTTAACCCGTTGAGCAAGGCCAGGGATCAAACCCACATCCTTGTGTTTGTAAACAGCTAGTCAGATCCTAGTCGGGCTCGTAAACCGCTGAGCCACGAAGGGAAGCCCCTAACGTGGCGCGGTCGTGCACGTGCTAAATGTTTATGCCAAGGAAGCCACTGAGCACGCGCTTTTGTGTTTGGCTGCCTTGACCCAACACCATGTTTTACAAATCAGTCCCCGGGGCACACTGGCTCTCATCGCTGATGCCCAGATGCGTCCATCTACTTGCGGGTAAAGAACAGTGGGGTCCTGGTTCGTTCGCTTGCGTTTTCTGCTGGGTGTGTGCCCAGGAGTGAAATCCTTGGTCATCATTCCCGCGCATTTTTAAATTTCTCAGGTCATGGTATTGTTCAGGGTGAAGAGCGTCCTAGGAGGGTCCCCAGTCACTGTAGTTCTCTCGGTGGCTCGTGGTCATTTCTCACCGAGGTTTAAAATGAGCATTTCCCTGCTGGCTCACGGGCCACCGTTGTCCATGGGAACTGCCAGTCAGTTTCTTTTTGTGACGTTCTTGTTCCCCAAACATCCAGCCTGGATTTCTTTTTGACCGGATTTTCAAGGGGCCCTTTAGAGATTTCAGACACGAGAGACTCGTCGGTTCTACATGTTGCAAACATTTCCTGCCGCTTGTCTTAACTTTTCCCCTTTTGAGGGGTGTTTTGGACATATTGAAATTCTTCGTCTTTACGTGGCCAAACTCCTCCAGTTTTCCCTTTATGGTTACTGCATTTTGAATCCTGTTCAAAAAAATCTGTCCACATCTGAAGGTCGCGAGGATGTCCTCTTCTGTCCTTGTCTGAAAGTTTCATTAAGAGCTTTGACTGTCTCTGGAACTTCCTCGCCGAGGAATCGGCGCTCGGGGCCCTGGGAGCTGGAGGGCTCAAGTTCCACGCTTTCCCTCGTCAGTTGTCCCAGGACCGTTTCTCTCCTCCAGTGCTCTTCAGAATCACTTTGGTTCTAGAAGCAATGCCGCGTACTTATGCTGCGAGTCACGTGGGAAGTCTGAGAACCACTTTGGTTCTAAATCAAGTGTCCACATACTTGTGGATTAGAAATAAGGCCTGGCATCTGATGGGCCAAATATGCTTGTGATTTCCTTGCTCGTCAACAGCCTTGGCTATTTTTTCAATCTTTTCAGGGCCACACCCACGCACATGGAAGTTGCCAGGCTAGGGGTCGAATCGGAGCTACAGCTACCAGCCTATGTCACAGCCACGGCAACTCGGGATCCAAGCTGCCTCTGTGACCTAGGATGCAGCTTGCAGCCACGCTGGATCCTTAGCTCAGCGAGTGAGGCCAGGAATCGAACCTGCATCCTCACAGACACTAGGTGAGCCACACTGGGGACCCTGTTTTGGCTATTCTTGCCCTTTGAATTTCCAAGTACACTTGAACGCTGGTACACCAGGATCCACAGACGTGCTTGTGGGGGATTCTGACTGGTACGAAAGAGAATCTGGGGAGTTCCTGTAGTGAAAATAATCCGACTAGGAACCATGAGGTTGTGGGTTCGATCCCTGGCCTTGCTCAGTGGGTTAAGGATCCGGCATTGCCGTGAGCTGTGGGGTAGGTCACAGATGTGGCTCGGATCTCGCGTGGCTGTGCCTGTGGCGTAGGCCGGCAGCTGTAGCTCTGATTTGACCCCTGGCCTGGGAACCTCCATATGCCGTGGGTGCAGCCCTAAAAAGCACAAAATAAAAATTAAAAAAAAAAAAAGAGAACCTATATGCGGGGAACATCAACATCTGTCTAATCTTTGTGTTCACCAGTCAAAGCAAACTGTATTTTCTCCCTTTTAAGAGCTTCTTTTAAACATGTCAATCACATTTTATAGTTTCCTGCGTAAAGACCTTTTACGTCTTTGTTAGATTTATTCCTTCTTCATATTTTTAGATGCAATTGTAAATTTTTTTTTTTTTTTTACCCTGAGCTCTTCTCACGGAGGTATCATTTGCGTACAATAAATTACACAGAATTTAAAGCACAGCTCAATGAGTTTTGACATATGCATGCACTCAAGGTAACAAGATCTCAATCAGAGAAGTTCCCCAGTGCCTCTTTGCAGGCAACGGTTCCAGCCCTTTTGCTGAGGCAACCACTCTTTAGATTTCTGTCACTGTGGATTAGACGGGCCTGATTTAGAACTCTGTAGAAAGGAGTTACAGTATTTGCCCTGTGGCGCCTGGCTTCTTTCATTCGGCACTTGTGAGGTTTCTCCTTGTAGTTTTGTGTAGCTGCAGTCACTCCCTTTCGTTTCAGAACGGTATTTAGTGGGACGAACGTACCATAATTTATTACCCACCTGTTGATGGTTATTTGGATTCTTTTTAGTTGGGGGCAATTATGAAAGAGGCTGCTAAAAACTCCCTGTAGGAGTCTCTGTGTGGCTGCGTAATTCGCTTTTCTTGGTTACGTCTGGAAGTGGGGTAACTGGTTTGCAGCATGGGGTTATGTTTCACTTTCTGAGAAAGAGAAAAGAGGGTGCAGAGTGGTTGTCCCGTTTTGCTCCCCACCAGCCAGCGTTTGAGAATCTCCACCACCGCCACCCTCACACCGTTTGCTGTTGTCTCCCGCTGTTCTCCCCCTCCCTGAGTGAGCCCGATCTTAGCATGTGTTTCCCCGAAGCCTCATGATGGTGAGTACCTTTTCCTACGCTTTTTGGCCACTGACGCATCTTCTTCTGTGATGTGTCTGGTCAAGTCTTTTTCTTCTTTAAAAAATTGTTGTCAAGTTTTAGTGAGGTGTGTTTCATTTGCAAGGCTGTGATAATTTCTGCTGTACAACAAAGTCACCCAGTTATACATACACATGTCCATTCTCTCTCAGATCCTTTTTTTTTCTTTTTATAGCCTCACCCGCAGCATATGGAAGTTCCCAGGCGAGGGATCAAATTGGAGCTGAAGTTGCAGGCCTGTCCCACAGCCACAGCAATGCCAGATCTGAGCCGCACCTGCGAACTATGCCACAGCTTTTGGCAACACCCAAGACTTAATATACCGATCGAGGCCAGGAATTGAACTTGCATCCTCGCAGACATTATGTTGGGTTCTTAACCCACTGGGCCACGGCGGGAACTCCTTTTCTTCTTTTCAAAAGCAGTTTTATCAAGTCGTAGCATACTTGCGATAAATGACAGCTACGTCCAGAGCACAGCTTGATGAATTTTTTGACAGATGGATGCATGAATGTACCACCACTGTCAAGACGTAGATGGTCTCTGTCCCTCAAAATCCTCTCCTGCCTCTTAGCAGTCTGCTGACCCCTGACCCCCAGCCCTATGCACCTCTGATCTCTTCTCCTAACTAGAGGTTACTTGGTTGGTTCTAGAATTTTATATAAATGAGATCAGGCAGCAGGCGTTGTTTAGTGTCTGCATTTTTTCATTTAGCGTGAAGATTTTAGCTACACCCCGTGGTTGCATGTGGGTTGTATGTTGCATGTTCATTCATTTCTGTGCTCTTCTGGGTGTGGGTTTGTGGGATGTGTTTTTGCAGTATTTGTTTGTCTGCATCACAAGGTGTTTACCCACGCATCTGCTGGTGGTCATTTGAGCTGTGTTCAGTATTTGGCTCGCTTGAATAAAGCTGATTTGAACGTTTACGTAAAGACTTAGTAAATGTTTTTGCTTATCTTAGCGAAGTACTAGGAGTCAAATGTCTGAGTTGTAGGGTGGGTATGTGGTTATATTTCTAAGTGATTATAGCATTTAATCCTACTAGTAGTGTTGTGTGTGGCGGCCCAATTACTCCACATTCTCTCCATATTTTATATATATATGTGTGTGTGTGTGTGTGTGTGTGTGTGTATAAAAACATGTATATTGTAAATATACATATTATATTTTTTCCATACCCTGGGATGTATTGTGGTCTCTGATTGTGGTATTAATTTGTTTATCTTGATGGCTAGCAATGTTAAGCCTCGTTTGTTCGTGTTTGTACTATTTTTTTTATCTTCTTTTATGAAAGGTCCTTTCAAACTTTTCTTCCGTTTTCACTTGTCTTCTTATAATTGAGTTGTAGGAGTTCTTTTTATGTTCTGGGTGCCAGTTCTTTGTTAAGATATATGGTTGCAAATATCGCCTTACAGTCTGAGGCTTGCCTTTTCATTTTCTCTGGGATGTTTTTGAAGAGTAGAAGTTTTGGATTTTATGAAGCTCAGTTTATCAATAGCTCCTTTGATGTTTGTGCTTTTGGGGTCATACCTCAGAAATCTGCTATCTCAAGGTTGCAAGATCTTTTTCTAGAACTTTTAGAGTTTTAACACTTACATGTAACTCACTGATTCATTTCAGTTAATCCTATCAGATACGAGCCTGTTGTCTAGGAATAAAAACATTTTGCTTCTTCTTTTCCAGTCTGGATGCTTTTTATTCCTATTTCTTGCCTCATGGCACTGGCTAGGCCTCCAGTACAACGATGAGCAGAAATGATGAAAACAGACACCCTTGCACCGTTCTCATTCTTAAGGGGAAAGTGTTTGTTTTTTCACTTTTTTTTTGTCTTTTTGCCTTTTCCAGGGCTACACCTGGGGCATATGGAGGTTCCCAGGCTAGGGGTCTAACAGGAGCTGTAGCTGCCGGCCTTCGCCACAGCCACAGCAACGCGGGATCCGAGCCGCGTCTGCAACCTACACCACAGCTTACGGCAACGCCGGATCCTTAATCCTCTGAGCGAGGCCAGGGATCGAACCTGCAACCTCATGGTTCTTAGTCGGATTCGTTAACCACTGAGCCATGACGGGAACTCCTGTTTTTTCATTATTAAATGTTATGTTAGCCATAGGTTTTTGGCAGGGGCTTTTATTATTTTGAGGAAGTTCCTTTCTATTCCTAGTTTGCAGACAACAGTTGACATGAATGGACCTGAAATTGTGTTAGATGTTTTCATATCTACTGAGAAGAGCATATTGTTTTTCTCCTACATTCTGTTAGTGTGTTGAATTGTCTGATTTTTTTGGATGCTAAAATATCCTTGCATTTCTGGAATATACCAACTTTTATATTTTGGTGGATTTGATTTGCAAGGATTTTGTTACAGGTTTTGCACACACATACATGGGAAATGTTTGTCGGTAGTTTCCTCCTCTTGGAATGTTTTACCAGGCTTCAGTAATTGGTAATGCTGGCTTTACAAAATAAGCCATAAAATATTCCCTCCTTCACCGTTTCCTGATAATAATTGCATAGCATTGGTTTTCCTTTTTCCTAATGGGTTGTATACTTCACCAGTGAAGCCCTGGTAGCCTGGAGTTATTTTGGTGGCTAGAATTTAATTTCTTCAATAGCTATGGGCTATTCAGATTTTCCATTTCTTTTCGGGTCAGCTTTGGTAATTTGAGTCTTTCAAGGAATTTGTCTTTTTCATGCAAGGAAGTTGACTTCATGGGAATAATTTTTTTCCATAATGTTTTCATATTATCCTTTTAATGATGTGAGGTCTCTGACATGTCACATCTTTCCATCCTGATGGCAAATTTACGTCTTCGATCCCACAGTTCTTATTTCTAAGAAGCAGATTTTGTTTTCATTGATATTCTCCGTTTGTCCTTTTTTCACTTTATTTCTATCAAATTTATGATTTCCTTCCTTCTAGCAACTTTGCATCTTATATACCTTTTTTCTTTGAGCTTCTTAAAGTGACAAATAGCATTATCAATTTTACACCTTTCTAAATGTCCAACATAAACATTTAAAGCTCTTAATTTTCCTTTATTTGCTACCTTAGCGGTATCCCACACATTTTGGGAATTTCCTGTTTATTTTTACAAGCATAAGTTAATTTCTCTTTTCCCTGGAGATTTTGAATCACGGATTATTTGGATGTTTGTTTAAATGTTTGTGGATTTTCAAAATATCTTTTTTGCATGGGATTGGGTCCCATCGAGAGGGACAATTAATGTAAGTCTCCAATACTTGTCTTAAACCTGCCACTTTCGTATTTGTTTGTGATTTGTCCCACTGATCTTTTCTTTTTTCTTTGTCCCTCTGTTTCTCTACTTTCTTTGGATTAATAATTTCTTATGATTCCATTTTTACCTGCATTGGTGGCTTTTTGACTGTGACGTTTATTTATTTGTAACATTTAATGATTACTTTAGGGCTTACAATATTGGCCTCCCTCCTTTCTCCCTCCCTCCCTCCCTCCCTCCCTCCCTTCCTTCCTTTCTTCCTAGAGAAAAGGCTGTGCAGCTGCTTGATGTGGGACCTCAGTTCCCAGACCAGGGACTGAACCTGGGCTGCTGTGGTGAAAGCACTGAGTCCTAACCACCAGACCACCTGGGAACTCCCAGCAATATATACTCCCAAGAATAGGTTTCATTGAACGTATTAATTCACCAGTCTCTGCTTTCAAGGGATAACCAACCACTTCGCACAGAGCATAGCGAACTTCCATCTCCTACTTCTGTTCTTTACAGTACTTGTCCTATGTTCCTGTGTATTTGATTTCTATATGTTACAAAACTCCAAATACGTGTTTAATTTTAAAGAAAAATTTCAGTTTAGGAAGAAAGGTTTTCGTCTTTGCTGACAGTTACCATTCACTCTGAAGTTAGTATACTTAATCGCTAGCCTTTCTTCTTCCTTCCTTTTTCTTTCTTTCTTTCTTTCTTTCTTTCTTTCTTTCTTTCTTTCTTTCTTTCTTTTTTTCTTTCTTTCTTTTCTTGTAAGTGCAAGTCTGCTGACTGCACACTCAATTTTTGTTTATCTGAGGAAGTGTTCATTTGGCTTTCATTTTTATAGGACTTTCCAGCTGGTTATAGAATTTCAGGTTGATTTTTTTTTTTTTTTCTTCCTGGGCTTTAGAGATGGCGTTCAGTGTCTTCCAGTGTGGTAGTTTCAGATGCTGCGTCTGCTGTGTTTCTGCTCTTTGCATAAAGATCTTTTCCCCACCTCCGGCTAGGTTTTTTTCTTTGTCACTGGCTTTCAGCAATTTTGATGTAATTGATTGTGGCTTTGTGTGGTGTTCTTTGCTTCTGTCTTGAGTTGTTTGCATTTGTACATGTGCAGCTGTCATCAAATTTGGGAAAATTAAAAATTATTTCTTTAATCTTTTCCCCTCTCTCTGTCTCTGCTCCTTCTGGGGTTCCAAATGCACGCATTGTAAACACATTGTACACTGTGTCATGTTGAGGCTCTATTCAGAGTGGCCTAGTTTTATTCTCTTTTTTCTCTCCTTGCTTCATATGTAGAGTTTTTATTGCTATGTTTCTGAATTAATTAATCTTTTGTTTTCCAGCATGTAATGTACTGCTAACCCTATCTAGTGAAATTTTTATTTGAGAAACTCTACTTTTTGGCATCTTTCTTTCTTTCTTTCTTTGGCTGCTCACCCACAGCAGAAGTTCTTGGGCCAGGGATTGAACCTGCACCCCAGCAGTGACCTGAGCTGCTGCAGTGCCAACATCAGGTCCTTAACCTGCTGAGCCACATGGAAACTCAGACTGTGCTTTTTTTGGGGGGGGTTCTAGATATTTACTATTGGCTCTTTCTATCTGATGCCTTCAATTTTCTTTATGTTCATGATATCCTTGAAATATATGAGCAAATTTAAATATTGACAATAGCTGTTTGTACGTCCTCATCTGAGTGATGAAGGTTTTCCTATAAACTGTCCTTAAGTGTTGATAGTTTGCAGTCTTTGTTTCCACACCGGGCTCTTTGAAGTTTACATCCTTCGTTGTTTCTATTTGATCGTTTCCCCGTAAAGCAGCGTGGATGCTTCAGCCCGCCCTTAGATCCGCTGTGATACAGTCGATCTCTTGGAGGGTCGTCTTTGCTTATTTGAAATTTTATTTTATTGAAGTATCATTGATCCGCAGCATTCTGGTTAATTTCTGCTGTGCAGCAAAGTGATTCAGTGACACACATATATATATGTGTGTGTGTGTGTGTGTGTGTATATATATATATATATATATTCTTTTTTTTTCTTTTTCACATTCTTTTTCACTATGGTTTATCACAGGCTATTGATTATAGTGCCCTGTGATGCAAAGTAGGACCTTGTGGTTTATCCATTGCATCTGCTCATCCTAACCTCCCAGTCCACCCCTCCCCCACCCGCTGGGACGGTTTTTTCTGAGCCTCATTGCTGGAATCTAGAGTAGCCGTTACCAGGGAAATCTGAGCCCTGCTACTGCGCCGTCACCCTTCTAAGGTCGTCAAGGGTCACTCCAGTCTTCCCACTCCTGAAGGGTGGAAGTAAAAAAAATCTCCCATCCCAAAGGCAAAGCACACCTTGCATATGTAACGGATGGTCAACCGGCACCTGGACGTAGCACAGGGAAACTGACCCAGTGCTTCGTGACAGCCTACAGGGGAATGCATGTACGTGTCTGTATGGCTGAGTCACTTTGCTGCACAGCAGAAATTAACACAGCATTGTAAGTCAACTCTACCTCAATACAATCAAATTACACAAAAAAACCCCTCCCATCCCAGTGTGAGGTCTGGGAGAGCTTTTCTCTTAAGGCCCCCAGCCAACTGGCTTTGCGCCGTCTACCGCGTGCCCGCAGAGACCAGTGTGCAACCAGAGTCTCCATGAGACGCTTCCAGAGGCTTCTGGAACACTTTCTCCGCTTGGCTCCATCTCTGATAATCTGCCCGGCAAACTCCAACTGCTGCAGCCTCCTCAAGGCCCTCCTCACTTCCTCACCACGCCGTGTCTGTGGTCGGCCCCTGGGCTGGCTCAGGACTTCACCACGTTTGCCGCCCTCCCTCAGGGACCTCCATCCTGCCCTCTGTTTTGCTCCAAAATACGAAAGGGTTATTTCATGGACGTTGAGCAGTTTTCAAGTTGCTTAAGGTGAGACGGCAGATCCTACGCCAATTAACTTTCATGCCCAATGAGCAGGTCTCTTTGGCTGGTTAAAATTTTTCTCTTTATTTTTTTCATCTGTTTGATTATGAGGTGCCCAAATGTGTGTGTGTGTGTGTGTGTGTGTTTTTCTTGATTGGAATTCATTAAGATTTTTGTAGCTGTAGGTTGTTTGTGGTCAAGTTTAGAATATTTGTTACCAATAATTCTTCAATTATACACTTTATGATTTATCCTCACCACCTGGCCTTTTTGTCTTTCTGGGGCTCCCATTCTATACTGGTTCTTTCTTTTCCTGGCATTTTCATCCTCTGTTTCCAGAGGCTCCGACGTCTAACGCACACTGACTCATCACCACGATGCTGTTTCTGCGTGAACTTCATCCCCGTGGGTCCTGCTGGGGAGACAGACCTCCCCCGCTGTGACCCGCTTCCTCCACGGGTGATCTCCCCACCTAGTTCCTGTCGAATCTTGTTTGCTCTCCTGTGACTCCAAAATGTTGCTTTTCACATTTTGCCCCGAGTCTATCATTGTTATCAGCAAGAGGATCAGTCGGAAATAGGCTTCTCCACCACCCCCAGAAAGTGAAAAGCGTGTGCACGACATCTGTAAAAAAATGTTTTCTGGGTATGCAGACATAAAATTGATTTTTCATATTGATTTATATGTCCTGCTGCATTAGAGAAATGTTATATGAACTGAAGTTACATAGTGCAAATTCCTCTGCCTTATCTTTATGCTATAGCATCTGCAAATACTGAAAATTTAGTTTATTTTTTGTTTTTTTCCCCCAGTTCTTGCATGAATTATTTATTTTCCTTGATTTAACGTACCAACAAGTCTTACTGTAGGATACTGGCTAGAAGTCATGATAACAGGCATTCTTGTTCCCTTCCCTATTTCTTTATTATTATTATTATTGTTATTATTATTATTATTAATTTTATAGCTGCACCCGTGTCAATTGGAAATTCCCAGGCTAGGGGTAGAATTGGAGCTGCAGTTGCCGGCATACACCACAGCCAGGGCAACGCTGGATCCCAGCCACATCTGCCATCTACACCACAGCTTGTGACAAGGTTGGATCCTTAACACACCGATCGAGGCCCAGGATTGAACCCACATCCTCACGGACACTATGTCGGGTTCTTAACCTGCTGAGCCACAGCGGGAACTGCCCCTTTGCTATTTCTAAGCCAAGATTTGAATAGGTCACCATTAGCAATGATATTTAGTGTAGGTTTTATTGGAAGACACCCCTTCTCAGATTAAGAACATTTTATTCTATTTTTAAATTGATCTGATTTAAAAAAACAGGAATGAGTACTGTTTTTTTAAATCCCAGTTTCTTTGTTTTGAGATGATGATGATCTTTCTCCTTTAACTGTCAGCGTGGCAAATTATATTGATCAATTTTCTAATGTTAGAACAAATTTGCATTCTGGGAATAAACAGATTAGATCATTAGGCAGTTGTTATCATTCTCAGAGAATTATTAAGGCAGTGTGCTAATCATTTAGAATTTTTGCATCGATGTTTATAATTGAGGTCTGCCTTTCATTTTCATCATCTTCCTGCATCCTTGTCAGGTTTGGGAGCAGAGTTTCACTAGTTTTATAAAACGAATTCAGAAATATTCCTTTTTCTCTCGGTCATCTGAAAGACTGTGTACGTTTGAAATCCTTTCTTCATTCCATGTCTGGTCGGACTTTCCACCGAATAAAGCTGTGCCTAGGGTTTTCTTGGTGGAGAGGGCTTTTATAGGATGGATTCAACCGTTTTATTATTTATAGGATGATTTTGATTTTCTCTGTTTTCTTCGGGCAGTTTGGGCAGGCTGCATTGTCCTAGAACTTAGTTGTTTTCATCTAACTTGTCAAGAATTCTTATCACAGTGGTAGGTTCTGCTTGCAGGTTCTGTAGCTCTCAAGTTTTTAATTCTTAATACTGTTTTTTTTTTCTCTCTCTGCCCTCGTTTCTTCATTAGATTCATCAGACATTTATCAGTTGTGTTGTTTTTTTCAAAGGGCTGTTGGCTCGTGACCCCCCTCAGATATTCCTGTTTTCTGTTGTGTTGCTTTGCTAGTTACGCAGTTGAGTCTTCTGGGTTCTCGTCCCTCCCCAGCCCTGACTGACGCATCAATTATAATAATTAGAGATTGGGCTTTTTTTTTTTTCTTTGCTTTACGTGTTTTGAGGTCATGTTTTAGGTGTAAACAGGAATTATTATGTATTCCTGGTGAATCAAAACCTGTATCCATGTAAACAGCCAATGTCTGTCGCTGGCGATCTTTTACTCTCAGGTGTATCGATCTGATATTGTTATTCATTAGCAGCTTCCTTTCAGTTCGTGTTTTCAGATATATCGTTCCCCATTCTTCCCTTTAAACCTTTCTGTTTTCTCATGTTTAGATATGTTTCACAGAAATAGCATAGAGATTTAAAAAAAAAAATCTTCCTTGGCGATCCCTGACTTTTCATGGAAGTGTTAAATCCATGTCTTAGCTTGGCCACCCTAACAAAATACCACAGACCCCGGAGGTTTCAACAGCAGAAATCAGTTTTCTCAAAGTTCTGAGGCTTTGGGCACTGAGGTTCAAGGTCGAGAATCCAGCAGGTGTGGCTCCCGGGGAGAAGTGTCTTTCTGACCCGTGGCTGCTGCCTTCACTGTGTCTTCCAACAGACTTTGCTCAGTACGGCCCCGTGGCGAGAGCCAATTCTGTTCCTCTTCCTAAAAGGCCACCTTACCCTGAGCGCCTCGTTTACCCTTAATTACTTCCTAAAAGATCCACTCCAGGTACAGTGTCATCGGGGGGTAGGGCTTCAGCAGGTGAATTTGGGGATCACAGCACAGTCCACTGCTGTCCATGTGCATTTAATGTGATTTAGGGTGTTTTAAAATTGTTTCCAGTTTTACTATGTGATTAAGTGTTTGTTACACCTGTTCTCGATTCTTTTCCTTGCTTTCTTTTGGACTGATTTGAGGTTTTATTTCTTTTTGGGAGGGTGCCTGCACCTGCGGCATATGGAGGTTCCCAGGCTAGGGGTGGAATTGGAGTTGTAGCTGCTGGCCTACACCACAGCTCACGGCAACGCCGGATCCTTAACCCACTGAGTGAGGCCAGGGATGGAACCTGAGTCCTTATGGATGCTAGTTGGGTTCTTAACCTGCTGAACCACAGTGGGATCACAGAGTTGTTTTTTTTTTCTCTCTCTCTCTTTTGCAGCTGCACCCGTGACATATGGAAGATCCTGGGCCAGGGATCGAATCCAATCCACAGCCAAGGCAACGCTGGATCCTTAACCTAACCCGCCACAGTGGGAACTCCTGATGTGAGTTTTTAAAAAATCATTCCACCTTTTTCCTCTTTTAGTTCAGAAATACACACTCTTTCATTTTAGTGATGATCTTAGAAACTGTAGTCTAGATCATTGGCACATCTAACTTTAATGTTAATCAATACTTTTACCCACCTCCTGGGAAAATATACGAATTCTAGGACATTTCACCTCTTCTTATCCTTTGCTGACATATATATATGCTATAGTTGCCGGGCATTTGATTTTTACATCTTTACTTATAAACTCACCAGACACTGTATTCTTGGCCCCTACCATCAATGTGTATTTGGATTTATTCCCCTCTTTAGTGCTAACATGTGTCTGGACCATTTCCTCCTGTCTGTGGAGCACTCTTTAGAATTTCTTCTTTGTAAGCTGCTGTTGGTGAAGACCCTGTTTGGTTTGAGAGCTCTCTCTTCCTCCCATCCCTTCTTGGAGAATGTCTAGTAGGCTATGGATTTTTAGGATGGCAATTAGATTTTGAGGTGTTGGTGTTACGTTGATTTATTTGGGCTTTCCACAATTGCTCTGGAAAAGTCTGGCCTGCAGTCTGAGATGGCTCCTTTGAAATCTGCTTTTAATATATTCTCCTATTTCTAAGACTTTCTCTTATATTATAATTCTGCAATGTCACTATGAAATACTAGGCGTCTTTTTTTTTTTATGCACTCTGCCAGGCATTGGTTGGGCTTCCAGAATTTGTAGTCTGATATCTTTCATCAGTTCTAGAAAATTCTCAGTCTCTGCCTTCTTAAACCTTGCCTCTGCTCCACACTCTCTCTATTCTCCTTTGGGTACCCCAGCTGAACATAAGTTAGATCTGATCCTTGCCATCACCTGTGTCTCTTACTAGCTACTTTTCATGAATTATCTTTTGTTTCCTCCTCATCTTCCTTTTGATCACTTTCTATTGACCTATCTTCTATTTTGCTAATTTTTTCTTCAGCTGGGTCTGGTTCACTGTTAAACCCTTCCCCTGAGTCCTGAGTTCTTACTTTTTATTTGCTTTTAAATTCTAAAAGTTTTGTTTCGTTCTTTTAAATTCTGACCACGGTGGCGGGGAAGGAGTTAGTGAAGCCACTTTTGGAGAAGCTGCAGCAGAGCCCAACCCGGGTCAGAGAGTCTGACCAAGCCGACGAGCCACTTGCCCTCCTCTGTGGGGGGAGGGAGAGCTAGGGGGGCAGTTCCAGCCAAACAGCAGAGGGCGCTGTGTTTCATGTCCTTTCTCCCTTGACTCCTGGCCATGCTCTCCCTGCAAGATGGGAAAACCGGCCAAATTCTGTCTCTGCTGCCGTCTTTCCACGGGCTCCACGGAGAAGCTTCCTTCCTGCAGTCAGTTCTGTTCTAAGATATATCGAATCACTTAGAAACTAAAAAGCTGGAAGAATGTCTGGCTGGCTGGGACCCAGCTCCCAGGGGAAAGGCTCTTAAATCAATTGGCAGTCGCGTCCATGTAATACGAACGGACATGGTCAGGGACGAGAAATCCTTGCCAAACCCCTACTCTGAATAGGATGAAAAAGTAGCTTAATCTGAAAAAAGCCGTCAGCGGGCGCTTGTGAGCCCTGTTTGGGATCTCCAGGAGGGCAGGTGCGGGAGAAGGACCAGGGCTCAGGCGTCCAGGCTGGTCCTGCCACTCAGGGCGGTGCAGCCTCAACACTCTGAACCTCCATCTGCTCAAAGCTGACGCAGGGGTGACAAGGCTGGCCTTGCTGGCTGCTGGGAGCATTACCAATAACGTGTGTGAAGCCTTTCACAGGGAGATAGGATCGATAAATGGCAGCCACAGGCACCCCCTTCCTGGAAGAGGCTTGCAGTCTGGGGAGCTGTCGGGGCTGCCGGCTGTGCAGGGCAGGGCATTGCACCCTGGCCGTGGCTCTCACGTAAATCATCTTTTTGCACAGACACAAGCCAAGCACACAACCCTTCCGGACCCCGGCTTTATTTCCTTTAATACTACAAGCATTTTTCACGAGGCTAGAGCTTGCAACCTTAACATGAGTAATAGCTGTGAACAGTAAAACTGCACGCAGCAGGTAACTGTTTTAACATGTACTTTGCTTCTAATTGTTGTTAGACGTACTGTTACCAGGGAGTGATAAAACCTCCTCCCCCTCCTGCCATTTTGGATGATGACGATTTTTTTTTTTTGTCCAGTTCCCAGAAGTGGCGTGAGAGCTCCGCTTCTTCTCAACTTGTCCATCCAAGTTGCTGCTCCTAAGTCTGGACCAATTTATACTGACACTAAGGATGTGTGACCGCATTGATTTTATTGAGTCCTTGCCAGGATAAAGACTCGTTTCTCAGTATTTTTTAAAGGGATATAAAACAAGACTGAATCAACCTTTTTGAAAGTGCAGGGGTTTTGTGATGTGTCAACTTGGCAAGGTGGACTACACTTCCCAGAGTTCCCTTCCTGGGGGCTCCTGGCAGAGTGGTGCCAGAAGGGGGTCTCATAGGAGCCCTGGAGGCAGATGTGTTGCAGGGGTGAGCCCACTTCCCGTGGGAGGGAGACTTATGTGGCCCAGTCTCCTCCAGCCTGACTCCAGGGCGCGCGGACTGCTCCTGGCGCCTCCAGCTCCTTCCAGCTCCTGGGCTGGGTGTGCATGCCCAGGTCCACAACAAAGGGCCAGATCCCGAGGACGCCCACAACACCAAGGTCAGAGGAAGCAGAGCGATGCAATTTCTGTCCATCCTCTGGGCTTCCCCACCCACAGCCATCTTCCTTCAATGCCACCTGCCCTATGGACATTAGGCTGCCTTGAGAGACCCTTTAACTAGCTCCCACATTTGTGTGAGGTCAGATCCCTA
>PVHT021183620.1:519887-638939 GCA_004024745.2 Catagonus wagneri | reverse complement strand
ACTAAGAGATATGCATGAACGTTTCCCACCGTAATGTAGCCCAGCGTCTTCCAGCCTCTCTGAGCTCCTGCTCCGTGAGCGATGCCACAGGATGATGCGTTAATGTCCAGAATTGCAGACTTTTTTGTGGAAGGCCCCCTTGGCTCTTATACGGTGTCCTTTTTGTTTTGTGTAACCTCTTTGTCCCCAGATAAGTCCTCTCTGATGGTGGTTGTCACTGCATTTTGTACATTTTTCCTAATGCATCAGCATCTATCATTTACCTCCCTGGGTCGCTTTGTCTTTGCATAAGCTCAGGATCAGCCTGAAGCTGCGTTTCCTCCCTGGTCCAGGTTAGCCCTCAAGTGAGCATGGATAACATTGGAGGTTCCTTCTGTTATTGTTACACTTCCCATGTGTGATTATGTCCCAAGCACCTCTTTCACCATAAGTTCTTCGTGTCCTTTACTTATCTGTTTTATTGTTTGGAAGTTTATTTGGTGACCATTTTATTTTATTATTATTTTTTTTAGGGCTGCACCTGCGGCATATGGAGGTTGCCAGGCTAGGGGTTGAATCGGAGCTAGAACTACCGGCCTAAACCACAGCCACAGCAATGCCAGATCCGAGCTGCATCTGCAACCTACACCACAGCTCATGGCAACGCCGGATCCTTAACCCACTGAGCGAGGCCAGGGATTGAACCTGTGTCCTCATGGATGCTAGTCAGATTTATTTCTGCTGAGCCCCTATGAGAACACCTGGTGACACATAGTTCTAACTTTACGTATTTGACTCAAGCCTTTACTGACTGCACGCGATGAGAAATTAAACAACACGTCCGCCTCAGCTTCCTCTGCTAATTTTACTGGTTTTCTTCCGAACTGTCCGAGTTTACCTGCACACCTCCCCACATGCTTATACTTCTAGTAATCGACTGATCAGATTCAGATCCATTTCTGTCTCTGGTTAGGACGGACGAGGAACTCTGTGTCCTAACCACTCTACAATAACTTGTCCCTTCTCTTCCGGTCTTTGAAAGTCACAGCATTTCTAAACTGTCCTCATAGGTAGCCTTTACAGGTTCTCAGGTGACTGAAGCAGCACGCTTGCTTCGGTCTTTCTTTTGTGGTTGAAATTGCGAAGGTGCTCACCGTTGACTTTTTGGCTCCGCCGTCTCCATCTTCCTCTTGGCAGGCCAAAGTTATCTTGTGGCAGTTTCTTCAGGATGAGCTCATTTTAAGGATTTTCCTCTAGATTTTGAATTTTCAAAATTTGTCTTTTGTCTTTGTATTTGAATGACTAATGGGCTGGTTGTGAAGCTCTGGGGTCATGATTTCCTTTTCGAGTCCTTTGTAGGCGTTAATCATCTGGACTCCAGCATCGGGTGTTGCCATGGTAACATCTGAGGCCAGACTAATGGTATCCCTTTTTACGTGACTTGATTTTTCCTTTTGGCTGCGGGAATAATTCTTTCTTTATCTTTAAAATTGAAAAATTTTACTAGCATCCTCTGCCAAATTTTTTCCCCCCTGAGACAGGTACCTTTCCACCTGTAAATGTAAGTCCTATTTTTCTGGTGACAATTGTTTTGGGATGATAGCAAACATTTTTCTGTTACATAAATTTGCTCTCGGTCTTCCACGTCTGTGTTTTTCTCCCTCACCCTCTTCGGTCTTCTTGGGATTTCCACATCATTTGCTTTTTTTTTTCTCAATCCCGTTCCTATGTCTGTTGGCTCATGCAGCGAGGGCAGAGGAGGCCCCCAGCTGAGGGGCTCCAGGGCTCACTGGGTGGGAGTTGAGGGCTAGAATCGGTCACCAGCAGATACTCTGGAGGGCCTGTCATGTGTCCCCTGTCCCGGGTCCCTGGCTTGACTGGCCCCCATGTGGTTACACCATCATGTACTGATGACAGACACGCTCACGCTCACGTATGTGTGGAATATGATGTCCTACGTGTGGAGACCGTGATGCGTCCGTGTGGAGGGAGCGCGTGGTGGCGTGTGAACACGGCACCCTGACCTGTGCGCGTGTGTGCAGGGGGACACTGAGGCTCAGTGCAAAGGCTGGGAGGCGCGGTCCCTGCCCCAGACCCTCGGGCCCGTGGCCAGTGATAAAAGTGCCAACTCTGAACAGTGGGGTGTGCGTCCATAACTGAGGGCCGCGGGGGCTGGGACTGACATGTCACCTGGCTCACGGGGGAAACTGAGTCACAGAAACGGGACGAGCCAGAGCCACATGCCCGGCTCCTGCCTCTTCACTGCTCGCCCTGTCCCATCTCATGGGGGGGGGGGCAGGGGACAGGGACGCCATCAGGTGACAGCGGGGCACCTGCAGTCTCAGGACCAATGCGGGGACACAGAGGGCCTTGCTGGAGGGAGAGGTGGCACCCGGCTCTCATCAATCCACTGAGCCTTCCTGAGAAATTCCCACGGGGAACTGGAGCCCCGTCAAAGGCCCAGGTGACGAGGGGTCAGAGGCTTGGCCACCAGCACCGGTGGGGGTCCCTGGGTCGGGCGGGGAGCCCAGGGCTTCAGGGCAGTGCTGGGGGGAGGGAGGGGTGGGCCTGGGAGGAGACGCCCCAGAGAGATCCCGGAGCTCAGGTGTCACATGGCAGATAGGCCCCTAAACGCAGGTGTGACCCCCACTGGCTAGAGCGAGGTGGAGGCAGCCAGTTGAGGGAGCAGGGATGGTGCCCAAGCACAGGAGGAGCTTGGCTACGTGTCCCCAGGGCATTCGTTTTCTGTGGCCGCTGAAGCAGATGACCGCAAATCAGGGGGCCTGAAGCAACAGAAGTGGATTCTCCCTCAGCTTTGAGGCCAGAAGTCTGAAATCGAGGTGCTGCCTGGCCGAGCTCCGTCGGGAGCCCCAGAGACGGTCCTTCCAGCCTCTTCCGGCTCCTGCTGCTTCTCGCTTTTGGCCACATCTCTCTGGTCTCTGCCTCTGACCTCTCGTCGTCTTCTCCCCATCTGTGTGTCTCTTCTAAAGACACCCTAACCCAGGACCGTCTCACTGGGGGGGCCTCTCCTTAATCACGCCTGAGAAACCCTCTTCGCAAATAATGTCACCTTCGGAGTTCCAGGTTTTTCTGGGCGACAGTATTTGACAGATGCCGGGGTCCCTTCTGGCTCTGAGTTTTGCAGCTCAGTTCCCCCGCTGTAAACCACCAAAGTACCAGGGACCCTCTCCTCCTCCAGGGCCCACCAGCCGCTCTGCACAGACCACAGCCTGTGCTTGATCTCCCGACCTTCAGCCTCGCAGCAGCTCCTGAGAGCCTGGCCACGCCACCTCGGGTTCGAAGTCACCCAGGGACTCCACTCTCCGCCCGGGAGGCCCTCTGTGCTTGGCCCCGTCGATGGCCCCCCAGTGCCACCTCTCTCCTGCATCCCGGCTAGATGCTAGGAGGTGCCCCTCCCCGGGCTTCATCTCGGAAAAGCCTCTTCTCTGCCCGGAGAGCTGCCCCCGTGGGCCTGCCCGGCTCCCACGCATCGGCTCAGCTCAAGTCAGCTCTGCAGGGGCCGCTCCCGGGCACCGGGCTCGCCCTCCCGCCAAAGCGGGGAGCGGGCCCGGCCTCTGGGTGCCCCCAGCTCTGCTGAGGATGGGTGGGTGGGCGTGACTTGCGGAGGTGACCTCCCATCACCCATCGGCAGCCCCCACGCAGACCCCGCACAGAGTGGGTGGGAAGGAGTGAACGGCCCCGCGGCGCCTCGCACCTGCCCAGCCCGTAAATCCAGGCGCTGTCCTGACGCAGAACCTCTTCCGTCACTTCTGCCGCGACCGGGCCACCCTGCTGCGTCCTCTCCCCGCCGCAGAGTAGCTGAACCCTCCCGGGAGGTTACCTGGAAAATGATGAGATACTCGAGAACCGTCTTTCCTGGAGCTCGGGCGCCGGCCTCCAAGATGATAAATTTTCCTTTCTGATCGCCAGCGACGTTGGCAGTATTTCGTAATTGGTGCGACGAAGAGCCTCAATTTTCTAAGATGCTTGGGAATAACTCAGTTTTAAAGACCACGTCCTAACAGGTGGAACGGGCGGGTGATTCCAGGGGCATCCTCTGAGAATGGTGGCTTCGAGATGTGAGAAAATGGGCCTGAATTATTGCTGAAAGTCTGCTGAGAGAGTCACACGGCCCGTCGCCAGGAGAGACACGAATGCCCGTTTATTAAACATGTTTTTGAGGTTTTATTTCCATAGAAGGATTTGTTTCACGTGTGTCCTCGGAAGGGCCTGCGGTGCAGGGCCGCAGGGCCACCTGCAGTCCCTCTGTCCCCTGATTCCGCAGGGGCTAGGTCCTCGTGGGGCTGAGAGCTGGTCAGGGGCGGGTCAGAGAGAAGAGGCTGGTACGTGGTGGGGACCAGAGGAGGTGTCTCTGCAAAGTGCTCAGCTGGCCTTTGGGCTGCAGGCATCATTTGTGCACCCTTATCTGTGAGGTCGAATGTTCACTGTATCTGTGGAGGAGCCTGGGGTGGAGTGGGGTTCATGACTTTCACAGAGTCAGGGAGGAGCTGGCGTATCAGGAATATGAGACCCTCGGGGCCTCCAGAATTGTCACAAGTTGTCTCACTTTCATGGGGGTCTCGGGATGAGCAGGCCAAGAGGCTCCCCAAGAGGGCAGAGGGTGACACGGCCAGGCTGCACGGTTTTCTTCCCACCCCGGTGGGACCCTCCACCTGTGCTGAGTCCTAGTTTTGAGAGTTGTTGAAACCCTTAGCAAGGCCTGTGTGGCCTCCACTCTGAACAATGCGAAAGGTGCAGTGCAGAATGAAATGGTGGCCTTGCTTGAGCAAGCTGTACCTGAAGGTGTCATTGCTCTAAAGGACGTTTTTTTCTGGGAAAGATGCTCCAGAGAAGCAAGCAGATGCCGGCAGAGCTAGTATGCTCCAATGGGCCTGACCTGGGTCCTCGAGATAGAGGTGCCTTTGGCTCCACCTTCTAAAAGGACAATGGCAAAGCTCCTTTTCCCCGTAAGGAAATGCAGTCACGGGTTCTGGGGACTGGAAATGTGACGTGATGGAGTTAAGGATCTCTTGGGGAGATGGGCCTGGGTCATCAGGTGGCTCCGACATCATCGCAGGGGTCTTCATGAGAGGCAGGTGGGAGGGGCAGTGTCAGGAGACATGGTGACAGAGGCCCAGGTCGCGGAGTCCGAGAGATTTGAAGATGCTGTGCTGCCAGTTCTGAGGACGGAGGCAGGGGCACCAACCAAGAAAGGAAGAGGTGAGGACGCCCGTTCTGCCCCCGGAGATGCCAGGATCCGGGCCCGCAAGGCCTAGGTCAGACTCAGAGCTGGTGGAACCGAAGCTGCTGTGCTTTGCTTAGGCAGCCCTGGAAGCCGGCGGCGTGCTTCTCGCTGTGTCACTCACTGCCGCCCCCTGGTGGCCATTCCCACTGCGCCCGGCCTCCCAGCCTTGCTGTGCTGCCTCCCCACGGCAGTGTCCCCTGGGCGCCGTCCCCACCCGAAGTCCAGTCCAGGCCTCAGATGAGAGACGGGCCGTTCCATCTCCATTGTTCTGAAAAGTCGAGTGGCACTGGGCTCCCCCGGGCAGCGAGTCTGGGAGCAGATTTGCACTCAGATCTGCTTGAACGCCAGGCTGGGGCACAGCCACGGGAGACAAGGGGCACCTGTGTCCTGGGGTCCCCAAAACAAATTGCCATGGGCCTGGGGGCTTCAACCACAGACACTGAGTCTCCACAGGTCTGGGGCCAGATCCCGCAGTGAAGGTGTTGGGACCTGTCCACTCTGGAGGCTCCAGGGTAGGACCCCTCCACGTCCCCTGCAGGTTCTGGCGGCTCCAGCTCCTGGGCTGTGGCCGCAACGTCCAGCCTCTGCCTCAGTCGTCACGTGGCCCCCTCTTCCCTCCCCTGTGTCTCTTAATCTCTAATAAGGACACTTGTCATTGGATTTAGGGCGCATCTGAAAGCATGGGACTTAATTGCATCTGCTCTGGTTTTCCAAGGTCCCATTCACAGGCCCAGGGATCAGGAAATGGAGACATATGTGTGTGTGTGTGTGTGTGTGTGTTTGGCCAGACCTGAGGCATGTGGAAGTTCTCAGGCTAAGAATCAAATCCGAGCCACAGCTGTGACCTGTGCCATAGCTGCAGCAATGCCAGATCATTAACCCACTGTGCTGGGTCAGAGGTCAAACCTGCACCTCTGCAGTGACCCAAGCTGCTGCTGAAATAATGCTAGATCTTTCCCCCCGCTGTGCCACAGTGGGAACTCAAAGGAGGTGGACAGACTTTTTGAGGGGCGACTGTTCAAGCTACTCCAGGCGAGCACTCAGGAATAGGGGTGGCTGGCGAGGCTGGGGGATCCTGGGCTCTGGACACTGAGGCTTGGAGCTTTCGGGATGGGGTCAGGTTCCCTCCGAATCTGTCAGCTCAGGCCTAGGAGTGAGAGCCGGGGCAACGCTCTGTTTGGGAATGAGGGAAGGATGTGGGCTAAGTATTTCAGAAAACCGAGTCAGCAGTCTGGGAGCAAAGGAGATGACAGCAAATGTGTCCTTGGGGACCAGATAGACTCGGTCCCCCCATCTGCACCGTGTGTGCCTGGCCACTCAGTGTCCTGAGCCTCCATCTCTGTGTCCCCAAGCTGGAGCGGCAAGATCGCCTGCTCCTGGAGTCTGTGAGAATTTGGTGAAATAAAGGCTCTAAAATGGCCAGCTAGCCACCAACAGAGTAGGCACACACACAGACACAAAGCAGGCACACAGGAGTGCACACACTGACACCTAGTAGGTGCACACACGGACACACAGTAGGTATACACACTGACACACAATAGGTGGATACACTGACATACAGTAGGCACACACACTGACACACAGGAGGTACACACACACACTAGATGCACACCGACACACAGTAGGTGCACACAATGACACACAGTAGGCACACACACACATCTGCTCCCCCTTTCTCCATTGCCCATTTTACAGGCTCTCTGGGCATGTTTCCCTCTGCCAGCTGCGTGGTCACCTCCAGGAGGGTGGGCCCCCAGCTTGGCTGGTTTCAGCACCCCATGGTCCCCACCTGGGGGGCGGGAAGGATGGAGCAGGCGTTGTGGTCCAGAGGGCGTCTGAGGGAGAGATGCAGGTGCGGCTGCTGGGCTTGGGCGTGGTGGCCAGGACGCTGGCTGGGTGAGCCAGGTGAGGCGGGCGTCTGCCGTCCAGGCAGAGGTGAGGCAGTTCCCGGGAGACCAGGAGGCCAGGAGAAGCTTCCAAGGGGGCCCCATGAGAGCACTGGGGAGGAGCAGCGGTGGGTGGCGGTGGGGTGGTGCCCCGGGGTGGGGCCGGTCCACGTGGAACTGTCCTCTCCTGTTCCAGGCCTTGCTCAAAAAGATGGTGCAGCTCCACCCCCCCGGGAACTTGCTAGAAATGCAGACTCTCAGGCCCTGCCCAGGCGGGCCATTTCGGGAGCTTGGGAAGGCACCCGGGGCTGCTCTCCTAGGTGCTGCCCCAGTCCCAGCCGCCCGTCATGACTGACGTCCAGGCCCCTCTGGGAGCTCCGCTGGCCTCCCGCACACCCCCCTTCGGCAGGTTCCTCCAGCCCCGCCAAGTCCCGAAAGCTGCAGTAATGAACAGCTTTATCCATAGGCCGTTCTCTCTCTGTCCAAAGCCAGGACAGCCTCTCCCGCAGTCTTCTCCAGAAAACGAGAGCTTTGCATTGCCACTTGGCCTCGGGGAAAAGAGTTGTTACCAAATCTGAAAAAGAAGAAAAGTGCAGGTGAGCGTGTTCACTCACTGGCCAACATTCACTAAATGCTGTCACTGAGGCCCATGTGCTGGCAGTGTAGACGCAAGTGGGTCCAACAGCGTCTCTCCCCTTGAGAACACAGTCAGGGCCCCTCTGTGCACATCGACCTGCCTGGCATCTGCCTGCTTCCCTGATGTGCCTTTCCTTAGCAAAAATTCTTTAGAGCAATGGCACCTTCAGGTACGGCTTGCTCAGGCAAGGCCACACCTCCATTCTTCACAGCATCCTTCCCATTGTTGGCTGCCCTGTTCACAGTGGAGGCCACTGGGGCCACTGTCCAACTGCAAACAACACTTGCTAAGCATTTTCACTTCTCAGACCAATGTCAAAATGCTGAGATGACTTCTCTAAACTCGGTATTTCTATTTGTTTTCCACTGAAAAATTAAGAGATTTGGTTATTCTTGACAGATGTCCAGGCAGCATGGCCCATTGGGAATAACAGGCCATCCTCTTGGAAGGGGCCAGCGGGCTCTTGTTCATCACGGTCTGACTGCTCTCTGTGCCCCTGGACTTGGGTCAGCCACTGTCTTGGGCTCTTGGGCCTGCCATGTCCCCTCCAGGAGGCTGGTGGCCAACCCCTGAGTGGGTGGCTCTGGGGCAAGGCAGACTGAGCTACAGAGGAGACTAGCTGGTGTGCAGGGAGAGGGAGGGTGGGCCAGGGGTGGGGTGGGGAGGGCAGTCTGGGGACACTCTGATGGTCCTGGGGACACTGAGTCAGGACAAGTGCCCATGTCTGTGGAAGTCCCTGACACATGTCGTGTCAGGTCTGGGCCCCAGGAGCCTGGCTGGGGGAGGGGACAGGTGGACCTCGTCCATCTCGCCTGTGCTGGTTACTGACCGCAAAGGCTTGGATGGTTACTCACCCCTCCCAAATCTCAGCCTTCTCGTCTGTAGAATGGGGTCGATGTTGAGTCAGAAATGTGTGAGATTAAGAGGATGTGTGTATGTCAGTCCCCAAGTCTGGTTCCTCAAGGTTGTAAGTGCTCAGAATTAAAAAAACAAAACAAAACAAAAAACCTTTCTTCAGGAGTTCCCACTGTGGCTCAGCCAGTTAAGGACCCAACATAGTCTCCGTGAGGATGAGGTTCCATCCCTGGCCTCGCTCAGTGGGTTAAGGATCCGGCGTTGCCGTGAGCTATGGTGTAGGCTGCTGATGCGGCTCGGATCCCAGTTGCTGTGACTGTGGTGTAGACCAGCAGCTACAGCTCCGATTCGATCCCTAGTCTGGGAACCTCCATATGCCACGGGTGCAGCTGTAAAAGAAAAAAAAAGCGACAACAAAATGCCACCCCACCCCCGGCCTCCTTCCCTGGATGATGGCGAGGCTGAGACTCCCATATGGTCCACGCCGTCCTCAGGACAGAGGGGACTGTGGATCGGCCGGGTTATTCCACCCAGAGGCCCTGTACCATCCCCATGCTCCTCCGGGGACCGGGGATGTGACCCTCCCAGGACGCACACTCACTCCTTTTCTCATTTGAAACCGTCCAGATGCCAGGCCAGGCGCTCAGGAGGCGAGGACCGCGGTGCTCGGGGCCCCAGGGCTCCTGGAGTCTCCCCACACGCAAAAGGAAAGCAGGTCCCCACGTGACCATCCATGGGCTCCTGGTTTAACCAGCACATGGGGGGGGGGGCGACGGCCCCAGGAGCCTTGGCTTTGGATGGCTGATGCTCGCCCCCTGGTTCCTGGGCCCGGAGGGGAGCAGACTCCCCCGGCCCCGTGGCCACATCCGGGTGCAGTTCGTCCACAGATGTGGGGCCACTCAGAGATGGATCAGCCTCAAAGCCAGAGCCTGAAAACAAATAAATATTTGTTCCGGAAAGTCTTGTGATGTCAGGTTTTATTGTGAGTACATTCGGTAAGTGACAGGCAGATCAATCTTGTCTGTGTTAAGACTCTCCCTGCTCCCAGCCCCGGCCCCGGACTGCTTGTCATGCCAGTGTGTGGCCCTGCCATCCAGACGCGGCCTCCCTGCAGGCTCGGCTCAGGCCCCCGATGGAGGGACCCCGTCCCCGCTGCCTTGGCAGGGACCCTTCTCCCCCCACCTCTCCCTGCTCAGGAGTGAGGCCGCGTTGGAGAAAGAGGCACCAAGGTAGGCAGTTTGCCCCTGAGCCCCCTCCCTGCCTCAGGCCAGGGGCCAGGAAGCTGTGGGTCCCCGGGTGTGTCCTGCAGGGCGGTGGGCCCCCACGTGTCTAGATGTTCACCAGAAAACCCCGAGGGGAGAGACTGGCTGAGCACAGAGACCCTGGCCGGGGCTCCGGAGACGGCGGCTGCTCTGGCTCTTAGCAGGTTCCTCATTCCCGGGCTCGCGGTTCGCCGGCTGCGCGCCTGCCTTTGATCCAGAAGCATTTGCTGAGACCCCGTGAGATTCTAGCCCTGGGATGCTGAGCTTCCATGAGCAGCGCCGGTGCATTCGTCTGCCGAGGGTCCGCCGTGTGAACGCAGGACCCGTCCCCGCTGGGCCAGGTTCTGCTCTCCCGGAGCTGATGTGCGCGTGCCCAGACCACGGGCCGGGGCTGCATGGGGGGCCTTGGGGTCTGATGCTGGTTGAAAGGGGTCTGGAGGCAGGTGGGCCTGAGGGTCACACCCCCTGGCGAGGAGCAAGGAGGGGGCTGGGTCTGGAGCCTGGCTCTGACCTCCCAGCAATGGGTGATCCAGTTTCCAAGATTAGGAGGGTGACCGTTCCAGCTTCTCCTCTGAGGACTCTGCAGGGGAGACAAGGAACATTCTGTGACCTTCGGGTGAAGGGCTGTGCAAACTCTGCCGAGCTGAGCCAAGCCCAGTCTGCTGGGAGCAGGTGGAAAGCCCTGGAGCCCGAGGGTCTGGCTGCCGCGGGGAGTGGGGCGGGGTGGCGGGCGGGTGGGTCCTGGTGACCTTGTTCTCTCTGTCTGTCTGTCTGTCTCTCTCTCTTTTATTTTTTTTTGGTCTTTTTAGGGCCTCACCTGCCGCATATGGAAGTTCCCAGGCTAGAAGTTGAATTGGAGCTACAGCTGCCGGCCTACACCACAGCCACAGCAATGCGGGATCCGAGCCGTGTCTGTGACCTATACCACAGCTCACGGCAACCCCGGATCCTTAACCCGCTGAGCGAGACCAGGGATCGAACCCACATCCTCATGGATACTAGTTGGGTTCGTTACTGCTGAGCCACCCCAGGAGCTCCCCTTCTCTCTGGTCTGGGTGCACTCTGCACAGCGTCCAGGGACGGGGAGTGGCTTCAGAGCAGAGAACTGACCGAAGAGAGCTGAAAAACATGAAAGTTTTTCAATCGCCGGGATAGCGGCTGGCACACTGCCGCACAGGAGCCACATCTGGCTGGCGGTCTGTTTTTGTGAATAAAGTCTGCAGGGCCAGGGCCACAGCCACTGGGCTCGGTGCTGCCTGCGGTCGCTTTCCCGCGACAGCAGCAGCTACAGGTTATCGGCCAACCCCCTAATCCAGGCAAGTCCGAAAGCCTTTACCCAACACCTCTGTACTTTCACCAGCCAGATTTAAAACTTTGACCGCTTTGCAACACCGGCTGCAGGTATTTGTTTTTGGAAGAATAAACTCGCCGTTATTTATTTATTTATTTATTTGGGGGCTGTACCCTCGGCATATGGGAATGACTGGCTCAGGGATCGAGTATCTGATACAGGGCTGCAGCCTACGCCTCGGCCAGGTCCTTGACCTGCTCTGCCAAAGCAGGAACTCCATCCCGTATTTTCTCTTATAAACGCGTGTAGCTTTCTTTTTATCAGGGAGGCCCTTCACCCTGGAGAAGCAGATGTGTGTGTGTCGGGTGAGGCGGGTGAGGCGGATGAGGCTGGGGGCGCCCCTGCCGGGGGTACTAGTGACGCCTCGCACACCTCAGGGCCAGTCTCTGGGTGGAGACCGCACACCCTGGGTTTCTGGTCAGAATCCCACACTCCATACAGAATGCAGCCCGGGGGTGGGCGGTGAGGGGAAACGGGAAAACGTGGCCCGGGAGAGGTTACTAGATTCTGGAACTTACCTTCTCAAAGGAGATTTTCTTTAACCACATGAAAAACTTGTGCCAGAATTTCAGCGTGGCGTCCCTGGAGATGTGAGAGGCCTTTATGAGATTACGGACCACACGGTGGCCCTTCCTTTGGGACAGGCAATGCAGTCTGCCCCTGTCCCTGCCGTCCAGGGCGTCGGTCCCCATCGGGCGAGCAGGAGGCCAGGATTTCCGCCGGACACACAGTCCAACCTGAGGTGCTGCAGGCTTGGCCGAGAATATATCACTTGAACTTATGACAACAGCCTGCTCCTGCCATAAAATATCACAGCCGAGCCTCCAGCCTCACACTCTGCAGGACCACGTCAGGGTTCAGGTTTTATTTTATTTTTTTGTGCATGAACATTCATTCCGGAGACGTTTATAGAATAATTCATTTGTTCCCCCACTGATTTGTGCTTTGCCTTGCTGTGCGCTTGGCCGATATTGATTGGCTGTTGGATGCTGTGTATGGAAAATGGTCAAAATAGTGTTGAGCCTGGAGTCTCTTTATCAGCTTCCTCTGGAGCAGGTTTTCCGAGCTTCTGGCTGGGATCAGGGCCCCTCAGAGCACTGGAGCGTCTTCCTTCTCCCTCGGCGCCCGAGCTGTTTGGAGCTGGGCTCTCGCCCCTGGCACGGCCAGCTGTTTCTTTGTTCCCAGGCATTGGAGAATGAGGTCCCTGTCGCTCGGTTAATTTCAGGTTCTCACTATACCCGTCATCGTGCCCCAGTGGCGTGTCCCATCCGCTGGCTTACTCCTGTCCCCGTGTGAGCGTCACCCTCTGGTGGGACAAAGTCCTGCCAGATTCCTACTCCGTTGTTCAGGAGCCAGTTCTGAGCCTCTGCGCCTCCAGATGGTTCCAAGGCGAGCTTGTCAGGTCCCGCGAAGCACGTGGCTGGGGTTTGATTGGAGCCGAGATAAAAGTATGCCTTGGCTTCGCAGAAATGACACTTTCCCGATGTCCGCCTTCCCTGCGTGAGCACGACACACTCCCCAGTTTAACCCCTTTGGCGTCTGTGTCCTGCCTATCTGTTTAGTAGAAGAATAGATTTTATTTTTAAAAACTGTTTGAGCTTTACAGAAAAATCGAGCAGAGGCTCCGGAGGCTTCTCGTATTCTCTCCCCGATTTTTCCTATTTTTATAACCTTGAGGTGGTACGTGTGTCAGCACTGATTATTATCATTTTAATTTGCATTTTATATTGGAGTATGGTTGACTTTCCATGTTGTATTAGTTTCAGGTGGACAGCAAAGCGATTCAGTTACACACATACATATATGTCCATTCTTTTTGAGATTCTTTCCCCATATAGGCGATTGCAGATATTGACTACAGCTCCCTGTACTATTCAGTAGGTCCTTGTTAATAATCTATTATGTGCAGAGCAGTGTGCATATGTTAATCCCAAATTCCTCATTTGTCCCTCTCCCCACGTTTCCCCTTGGGTAACCGTACGTCTGTGTTCAGAAGTCAGTGAGTCTGTTTCTGTTTTGCAAATAAGTTGCTGTGTATCATTTATCTTTTTAGGTCCCACATAGAAGTGATCTCACACAATGTTTGTCGTTCTCGAGAGTTCCCGTCATGGCTCAGTGGTTAACGAATCAGACTAGCAACCATGAGGTTGCGGGTTCGATCCCTGGCCTTGCTCAGTGGGTTAAGGATCTGGCGTTGCCATGAGCTGTGGTGTAGGCTGCAGACGCGGCTCGGATCCCGCGTTGCTGTGGCTGTGGCTGTGGCGAAGGCCAGCAGCTACAGCTCCTGTTAGACCCCTAGCCTGGGAACCTCCATATGCCACGGGTGCGGCTCTAGATAAGGCAAAAAGACAAAAAATAAGAAGTTTGTCATTCTCGGTCTGACTTACGTCTCTTTGATCATCTCTAGGTCCCTCCATTGCTGTTGATGATACATAATATTACTAGCTAAAGTTCATGGCTTACACCAAGTTTCACCCTTTGCTGTATGTCCTGTGGGTCTGGAGAAGTGAGTAACTCCATGTATCCACGGTCAGTCTCATTCAGACCAGGTGCCCTGCCCTAAAAACCCTCCGCTTAGCCCATCCATCCTTCCTCCTGTCCCCTCCCCCCAGCCCCTGGCAACCACTGACTTTTTGCGGCATAGTTTTACAAACTCTTCCAGAATGTTCTAGCCTTGGAATCAGTATGTAGTGTTTTCCAATTGGCTTCTATCTTGCCTTCTTGATTGAGTTACCCTTTCTAGTACAATGATAAATAGGTGTGGTGAGAGGAAGAATTTTTGCCAGGACCTGATTTTAGGGGGTAAGCAGGTAGTTTCTCTATATTAAGTACGACATCAGCTATAAGATTACTTTTTTGCGGGTGTACTTTATCAAGTTGATGAAATTCCCTTCTAAGTTTGCTGAGAGTTTTTATTCTTATTTATTCTTTTTATCATGAATGAAGGTTGGATTTTGCCAAAAGTGTTTTCTGTTATCTGTTGATATAATCACCGATCTTTTTTCTTTAACCTGCTGATGTGATGGCTTATATGAATTGAATGTGTACCTGGAATAAATCTGACTTTGATTGTGGTGTATAATTTTTCTTTACACATTGCTGGACTCAATTTGCTAATATTTTGTTGAGGATTTTTGTGTCTTTGTCCATGACACATGCTGGGTTGCAGTTTTCCATTCTGTTATGTCTTTTTTTTTTTTTTTTTTGGCCACACCCATGGCACATGGAAGTTCCCAGGCCACAACTGTGACCTACACCATAGCTGCAGCGACGCTGGATACTTAACCTGCTGCAGCACGGCAGGAACTCCTTGTAATGTCTTTATCTGGTTTTAGCCTAAGTGCAATGGTAACCGCATAGAATCAGTTAGAAAACTGTCTTTCTGCTTCTATTTCCTGGAATAAGCTGGAGAGGGTATCCAGCTTATATGCTTATATGTTTGTTAGAATTCACCAGCGAAAACATCTGGGCCTTCTATTGTCGCTTTTGGCATGTTATTAATCATTGATTCAATTTGTTTAATAGATTTTTATTCAGATTGTCTGTTTTCTTTTGGGTGGCTTTTGGTGGTTTTTATATTTCAAGGAATCAGCCTATTTCATCTATGTTATCAAATCCGTGGGCATAGAGTTGTTTGAAAAATTCCTTGATTACCCTTTTATGTCTGTGGGATCAGTAGTGATGACTCCCCTTCCAAAACTGATATTAAGAATTTGCGTCTTTTCCTTTTTTTTCTTTGTTAGCGCGGCTAGAGACTTATCAATTTTAATGCTCTTTTCACAGAACCGGGTTTTGATTTCATTGACTTTTTCCTTTTTCTTTTCATGTTTTGAAGCATATTTGATTTGCAATGTGATAATAGCTGCTGTACTACAAAGTTATTCAGTTCTGCATATACACACATCCTTTTTTTTTTCAGATTCTTTCCCATATGGATTATCAGAGAATATTGGACAGAGTTCCACTATACTGGTCTCCACAGTGGTTGTACCAGTTTACATTCCCACCAACAGTATAAGAGGGTTCCCTTTTCTCCAACCCTCTCCAGCATTTATTGTTTGAAGACTTTTTGATGATGGCCATTCTGGCTGGTGTGAGGTTTTTACCTCATAGTAGTTTTGATTTGCATTTCTCTCATATTTAGTAATGTTGAACATCTTTTTGTGTGTTTTTTTTTTTTTTTTTTTGGCCATCTGTATGTCTTCTTTGGAGAAATACCTGTTTAGATCTTCTGCCCATTTTTCGATTGTGGTTTTTATTTTTTTGAGATTGAGCTGCATGAGACATTTGTATATTTTGGGGATTAATTCCTTGTCAGTCTCTTCGTTTGCAAATATTTTCTCCTATCCTGTGAGTTTTCTTTTCGTTTTGTTTATGGTTTCCTTTGCTGTGCAAAAAAAATTTGTTTAATTAGGTCCCATTTGTTTATTTTGGATTTATTTTTTCGTTACTCTAGGTGGGGGATCTGATAAGATATTACTGCAGTCTATGTCAGAGAGTGTTCTGATCATTGAGCTTTTCTATTGATTTCTTATTTCCAGCTTCAATGATATCTGCTCTAAATTTTATTATTTATTTTCTTTTCCTTGTTTTAGGTTTACACTGCTTTTCATTCCATTTCCTTGGCAGATATTTATTTATTTATTTATTGTCATTTTAGGGCTGCACACACAGCATATGGAAGTTCCCAGGCTAGGGGTCAAATAAGAGCTGCAGCTGCCAGCCTGTGCCACAGCTGCATCAATGACAGATCTGAGCCTGTGACTTACACCACAGCTCACGGCAATGCCAGATACTTAACCCACTGAGCGAGGCTAGGGACTGAACCTAGGTCCTTATGGATCTAGTCGGGTTTGTTACTGCTGAGCCATGACAGGTATTCCTGGAAGCTTAATTATTGATTTTAGATTTTTCTTCTTTTCTAACATGCACTCAATGCCATAAATTTCCCTCTGAATACTGTTTTTACTGTATTCCACAATTTTTTTCTTTTCTTTTTGGCATGTGGAAGTTCCCAGGCCAGGGACTGAATCTGTGCCACAGCAACAACTCGAGCCACAGCAGTGACAATGCCAGATCCCTAACCTGCTGAGCCACTAGGGAATTCTAAGATCCCACACATTCTGATAAGTTTGAGAATTTTTTTCAGGAATCTTTCTCTTACTGATTTCTAATTTGATTCTGTTGTAGTCTGAGAGCATACTTTATATGATTTTTATTTTAAAATTTTTTCTGAAGGTGTATTTTATGGGCCAGCGTGGGATCTATCTTGGCGAATGTTTCATGTGAGATGGAATAAAATGTGTATTCTACTGTGTTGGATGACCTAGTCTATAAATGTCAATTAAATGCAGTTGATGGATGGAGCTATTTAGCTCCACTATATCCTTGCGGATTTGCAGCCTGCTGGATCTGGCCATTACTGAGAGAGGAGTGTTGGACTCTCCAACTAAAATAGTGGATTTATCTATTTCTTGTATCAGTTCTGTCAGCCTTTGCTTCACATATTTTGAAGCTTTGTTGTTAGATGCGTACATGTTAATCTTTGTTAGGTCTTCTTAGAAAACTGACCCCTTTGTCATTACACATTGCCTCTCTTAACTCCTGATATGTTCCTTTTTTTTTGAAGTCTGCCTTGTCTGATTTAGTTTCTCCAGTTTTCTTCTGATTAGTCTTAGCATAAAATATCTTTTTCCATTTTCATTACCTTTCCCAATGTCTTTAAAGTTAATTTCTTAAAGACAATGTATACTTTTTTTTTTTAATGCCCTGTCTTTTAATTGGTGTACTTAACCATTCACATTGGAAGTGACTAGTGATGTCACTGGATTAATATCTACCATGGTTGTTTTCAATTACTTGCACTTGGACTTGGCTGTTTTCCCCCTTTCAACTTTTTCTGCAGTTTTAAGTGAGCATTTCATATGGTTCTATTTTCTCTCCACTATTAGTATATAATTATACTTCCTAAATTTTGAGGTGGTTGCCCTAGAGTTTGCAATATACTCTCACAACCAAACTTAGCCTACTCAAGAACACTAAACCTCTTTGCAATTTTCAGCAACTTTTTTTTTTTGCTTTTGCTTTTTTAGGGCCACAGCTGTGGCATATGGAAGTTCTAGTATTTTTTTCTTTCAACATTTTAAATATTTCACTCCACTCTCTTTTTGTTTGTCTGACTTATGATGAGAAGTTCTATATAATTCTTATTTGTGTTCTTCTAAAGGTAAGCTGTATTTATTCTCTGGCTTATTTCAAAAAAATTTTTTGTGTGTTTGCTTTATATTTTTAAATATGGTATGCCTAGGTATAGATTTTGTGATATTTATCCTGCTTGGTGTCCTTTGAGATTCTTGGATCTATGGTTTGATGCCTGTCATTAATTTTGGAAAATCTTCAGCCATTACTACTTCAAATATTTCTTCTGCCTCTTTCTTTCCTCTCCTTTTGTGATCCCCGTTACACATGTGTTACGCCTTTTGATATAGTGCCATGCTTTTTGGTGGTTCTTTCTTTTCCATGTTTTCTTTGCATTTCAGTTGGGTGAATTTCCATTTACATATTTTCAAGCTCACTGACTCTCCTCAGTTGAGTCCAGTCCACTGATAAAGTGTTTTTCACTTCAGTACAGGGCATGTGCGTTATAACGTTTCTCTCTGATTTATTCTTAGTCCTCCCATTGCTCTGCTTCCATTGCCCATTAGATCTTGCATTTGGTCTACTTTTTCACCATTAGAGCCCTTAACCTCTTAATCACAGTTACTTTATTTTATTTCAATTATTTTAAAAATTATTTTTGTCCGTACCCATGGTATGTGGAAGTTCCCAGGCCAAGGATCGAAGCCACGCCACAGCAGTGACAATGCCAGATCCTTAACCACTAGGCCACCAGAGAACTCCACAGTTATTTTAAATTCTTAATCTTATTATTCAAAAATATCTGTCATATCTGAGTATTGTTTTGTGTTTTTTGTTTTTTCTTACCTTTTGGCATGGCTTTTTTTTGTTGTTGTTCAAAGCCAGACATAATATATTGGGTTGGAGAAGCTGAAGTAATTAGGCTTGAGGTTTTACGTTAATCAGGTCCCTGCAAAAAAACACAAGAGGAGGGAACGCATCCCAACTTATTTTGAGGCAAGTATTATTCTGACAACAAGAAGAGACAAAGGTATCAAACAAAAATAATCTACAGATTGATATATATTCCAAATATAGACACAGAAATTCTATCAAATATTAGGAAACCAAGTTTAGCAACACATAAAAAGAAGTAGTGAACACGGCCAAATGAGATTTTCCCCAAGAGTGAAAGGTGTTTTAACATCTGAAAATCATTTACCACAATACCTAATGACAGCAGACTAAAAGATAAAAAGCAAAAGCTATGTGACCATCTTGATAGACATGAGAAATGCCTTTGACAGTATTCAACATCCTTGCTTAATTAAAAAAAAAAAAAAAAAAACTAGGATAAGAAAGGAACCGCTGGACCTAGTAAAAGGTATTTACAGAAAATCCACAGCTGACACCACAGTCAACAGTAAAAGATGGAACGCTTTCCTCCTAAATTTAGGAACAAGATAAGGGTGTCTGCTCTTGACAGACCTCTTCAGTATTGTCCTGGAAGTTCTTGACAGAACAAATAAGTAAAAGGCATCTAGATTGGAAAGAATTAAAACAATTTCTGTTTCAGATGGTATAAACTGTACACAGAAAACCATAAGGAACCTCCCCTCCCACCTTATTAAGCTAATAGACAGGTTCACCAAGATCCAGGATGCAAAGTCAGTCTATAAAATCAATTTTTTCTATACTCTTGTAAATAACATTTCAAAAATGTAACTAAGAGGAGTTCCTGTTGTGGCTCAGTGACAACGAACCTAATATCCATGAGGACGAGGGCTTGATCCACGGCCCCACTCAGTGGGTTAAGGATCTGGCTTTGCAATGAGCTGTGGTGTAGTTTGCAGATGCAGCTTGGATCTGGCATCTTTGTAGCTGTGGTGTAGGCTGGCAGCTGCAGCTCTGATTTGACACCTAGCCTGGGAACTTCCATATGCTTGCAGGTGTGAGCCTTAAAAAAAAAAAAAGGGGGAAAGAAACCAATAAAATAATTCCAGCTCAACTGTCATCAAAATAATAAAGTATTTAAAAATAATTTAGGAGTTCCCATTGTGGTGCAGTGGAAATGAATCCTACTAGTGACCATGAGGTTGCGGGTTTGATCACTGGCCTTGCTCAGTGGGTTGGGGATCCAGTGTTGCCGTGAGCTATGGTGTAGGTCGAAGATGTGGCTTGGATCCCGAGTTGCTATGGCTGTGGTGTAGGCCAGCAGCTATAGTTCCAATTCAACCTCTAGCCTGGGAACTTCCATATGTCACAGGTGCGGCCCTAAAATGCAAAAAAGAAAAGTTTTAAAAATAATAATTTAAACATATAAGTGCACAATGCATACCCTGCAAACTGCAAAGCACTGTTGATAAATTGAAGCCCTAATAACTGGAAAGAAACCCCAGGTTCATGGTTTGGGAGAATTAATATTGTTAAGATGGCCTCACTCATCAAATAGATCTAAATATTCAACACAATCCCCGTAATAATCTCTACTGCTTCTCTCACAGCTGTAGACACGCTGGTCCTAAAACTCACTTGTGAAATCAAGGTGTCCTGAAGAGCCAAAACCGTATTGAAAAAGAATGACGAATTTGAGGACTCCTCTTTTACAATTTCAAAACTTGTTACGTTGCTACAATGATCAAGACAGTATGCTTCTAGCATAAGGACAGACAGGTGGGTCTCTGGAACAGATCTGAGAGTCCAGAAATAGAGCCGTACACCCATGACCAATTGATTTCTGAAGAGAGTGCCAAGACAATTCAATGGGGGAAAGAATACCTTTTTCAACAATTAGTGCTGAGATAATTGGACTTCCAAGTGGAAAGAATGAAGTTACACCCCCTAACTCATGATACAGATTAAAAAAGATTTTTTTTGGCTTCAGGTACACAGCCTAATGTCTTTTTGAAATTGAAGTACAGTTGATTTACGATATAGTGTTAGTTTCAGGTGTACAGCAAAACGATTCAGTTATACATACACGTATAGCTAATTTTTTCAGATTCTTTTCCCTTATGGATCATTACAGAATATTGAGTATAGTTCCCAATGCTGTAAGTAGGTCCTCATTGGTTGCATATTGTAGCGTGTGTCTGTTAATCTCAAACTCCTAATTTACCCCTCCCCTGCACCCTGGAGTTCCCTTCTGGTAACTATAAGTTTGTTTTCTATGTTTGTGGATCTATTTCTGTTTTGTAAATAGTTCATTTGTATCATTTTCTTACATTCCACATATACGCAGTATCATATGATACTTGTCTTTCTCTTTCTGACTTTCTTCATATGGGAATCTCTCCACGTCCATCCACGTTGCCCCAAATGACATAATTTCATTCTTTTTTACGGCTGAGTAATATTTCATGGTATATTGATACCACATCTTCTTTATCCACTCATCTGGATATGAATGGATATTTAGTTTGCTCCTGCAATATAGATTAAAAAAAAAAAAAACCTTCAAAAGGTAACATAGGAAAAACTAGCTCTTAAACGTAGCTAAAACTATGAAATTCTTAGGGAAAAACATAGGTGTAAAGCCACATGACCTTGGGCTCAAAAGGCAGTGTTTTCTTAGCTACTACATCAAAGCACAAGCAAAGAAGTAAAAACAGATTAGTCGGATTTCATCAAAAGTAAAAAACTTCTGTTCTGCACAGGACGCCACCAAGGAAAGGAAGAATCCACAGGATGAGAAAAAAGTATCTGCAGGTTATAGAAAGGACTTGTATCTAGACTACATAAAGAACTTTTTAACTCTGCAGTAAAAAGACAAATAGCCCAATTAAAAACGGATAAAGGATTTGAATAGACCTTTCTCCAAAGAAGATAAACAAATGGTAATAAGTACAGGACAAGCTGCTCAGCATCATTCGTCATCAGGAAAATGCAAGTCAAAATCACAACAAGGTACCACTTCAAACCCATTAGGATGGTTATAATAAAAAGAAGATAGATAATTACTAATGTTGGCGATAATGCGGAGAAATTGGGATTGTCACACACTGCGGGGTGCGGTGACTTCATGAAACAGCTTCTTCAGTAAACAGGCTGATAGCGCCCTGAACTACAAGTCTGCATGCCCCGCCCCCTCCACATGCTGAAGCCCGGATCCCCCGGGTACAGGTGATTGGAGGGGGGGCTGTGGGAGGTGATTGGGTCACGAGGGGTGGAGCCCTCACCAATATTAGCGCCCTTGTAAGAAAACGCAGGGGAGACCAATGGATCCCTCTCTCCACCTGCGAGGACACCGCAAGAATGTGGCTGTCTGCAGCCCAGCAAGAGCAGGCTCAGCTGAAGCCCACCAGGCGGACGCCCTGATCTGGGACGTGCCCAGCCTGCAGAACCGCAGCGACAACTCCTGCTGTTGAAGCCCCTCCACAGCCCGTGCTATTTGGTTAAAGCAGCCTGAGCTGAGACAGGCATTTTCTCAGAGGATAAAGAGAATGGCCCCACCGACCAGCAATTCCACTGCGCAGTGCCTGCCCCAGAGCAAGGAGAAGAAGCAGCCACACCGCAGCTTGTGCACAAACACCGAGAGCAGCACTATTCATAACACCCCGAGTGGGAACAGCCTCCACCGTCATTAATTGATGGACGATGGATACATAGAACGTAGTGTGTTCAGAAAATGGAATGTTGGGAGTTCCCCTTGTGGCTCAGCGGTAATGAACGCAACTGGTATCTATGAGGACGTGGGTTTGATCCCTGGCTTCGCTCAGTGGGTTAAGGATCCGGCGTTGCCATGAACTGTGGTGTAGGTCGCAGACGGGGCTCAGATCTAGAGTTGCTGTGGCTGTAGCTCCGACTGGACCTCTAGTCTGGGAACCTCCATATGCTGTGGGTGCGGCCCTAAAAAGACAAAAAGGAAAAAAGAAAAAAAAGGGAATGAAAGTTGTTTGGTGACAGAAAGAAATGACATAATGACATACTCCAACATGACACGACAAGCCCAGAGAACGTTACACTAAGTGAAAGAAGCCAGACACAAAAGCCCACATACTGGATAATTCTATTTCAGTGAAATGTCCAGAACAGGCGAATCTATAGAGAAAGCAGAGTAGTGTTTGCCTAGCAAGGAGGTGGCGGGGGGGGGGGGAATTTGGGGCAAATGAGAGTGACCGCTGGTGGGTGGGTGCTGGGTTTCTTTGTCCCCTAGAAGTGATTGTGGTGATGGTTGTTCAATTCCGAGTATACTAACAAACATGGAACAGTGCTTTTTACCAAAGGGAACATACGCCACATAAATTGTCTCAACAAAGCTGTTATATGAAAAAATAGAGATATGTTTCCTAAATTATGAAGATTTTGTCCCTTTCTTCTTAATTTAATGTTTGTTTTCTTCTTTTGGCCGCACCCTAGAAAGTGCCCGGGCCAGGGATGGAATCTGAGCCCCCACTGCGACCTGCACCCCCGCTGTGGCAGTGCCGGATCCTGAACCCACTTCTCCGGGCGGGGATCGAACCGCTTACCATACAGAGACAATGCAGGATCACTAACCTACTGCGCCACGGTAGAAGCTCCCCTAATTTCAGGTTTATATCTCCTGAGTTTCCTTTGTCTTGGTCTGTTTTTGGTTTTTCTGGCCTGTCGAGGTATCTAGCGCAAAACGGGGCAGACGCGGGGTGGGGGTGGGAGAGCATCCATGCGCGTCGACTGTCATGAACCGGCTTGTGTGGTTTGCTGCAGGTTTTCTGGGCATCCTGGGCACCTGAAAGAAGCCTTCTGTTGTTGCTAAGCATTTTTATCCTGAACCAGTACTGACTTTTATCAAATGCCATTTTTGTACCTTTCGAGGTGGTTGTATTTGTTCTTTTACCTTTGGTCACTTACCCTGCAGTGTCACAGCGACAGATTTTCGTATGTGGAGCTGTCTCAGAATTCCTCTGTAACGCTTGGTATTGACAGCGGTGCCACCTCTGAATCGCTGGTGTCTTTTCTTTGGTAGTTCTGTGTAAGCCAACTTTATAATTTTCTCTTCTTACCCTATCTTGTCCCGTCTGGGTGTCCACGTTGGTTGGTTCATTATCTTTTTAAAATAAAAAAATTACATACAGTATAATTTGATTCTGTTGCATAGAAAATGCATTTTGGCCAACAGCCGTTTAAATGAAGGTATAGAAGATTTGTGAAAGCCCCCGCCTGCCCTGTGCTGCCTTTTTGTTCTGTGTTGTTTTGGCTTTTTAGGACCACATGGGCAACATGGAAGTTCCCAGGCTAACACCAGATCTGAGCCGTGTCTGCAACCTACACCTCAGCTCATGGCAACGCCGGATCCTTAACCCACTGAGCAAGGCCAGGGATTGAACCTGCGTCCTCATGGATACTAGTTAGGTTTGTTTCCGCTGAGCCACGACGGGAACTCATCGATATATTAATTTCTTATAAATTAAAAAAAACTCTCGTAACAAGTGAAGATTTGAAAAATTCTCCTACAAGTTCGTGGTCATTATTTCAGGCTTATTCTTCTTTTTACTGTGGGACGCTCCTCTTTAATCCCTGTGAAACCTTTTTGGCTTAAATTATACTCCGTCTTGCTACATCCCTTTCTTTTCTGTAGTGTTTTCCTTGTTTATATATTTTCCATCTCTTTATGTTCCACTTCGCTGTGTGATCTGCTTTCGGATCTGTTTCTTACAATCAGTAATTAGTGATGTTTAAAAATCCACTCTACCATTTTGGGACTTTTACTCCATGGTTTTGGTCCTTTTGCATGTATTATGATTCCTTAATGTCTAGGGTTATATCCAGATTTTTCTATTTTTTTTAACCCTTTTCATTTCCCTTTTTTGCCCCCTATAGGATTGGTAGCACTTTCTAAATTAGCGTTTTCTTTGTTGGTATGCAGATTATATATTTTAATTATATGATTTTAGTGGTTTTTCTGGACATTTTTAAGCACTAATACTTAATAGTACCTCTTTCCTAGGGAAATACAAATACGCAATACTGGCTTTTTTTCTCTCATGTCAGTCACCCGTGAACCACTGAAAATCAGTTCTCTGGAAATGTGCCCGCCGGAAGTTTATTTCCCACAATTTGAAAAGAGAAAAGTTTATAATGCATTATATGTCCGTCTCTAACTCTCAGCCAATCTCCTAGACTGTATCCAAAACCTGGGAAAGTGCCTGCATAAAACTAAACACCTAGCGTATCAGGATATAAATGTTTAAGCAGATCCCCGACACTTGTTATGGTGGCTGACAAACCGCTGCTTTGCAGGTGGCAGTAGATCTTGTTTATATGCCGTTCCGTATACATTATGTTTGCCACATAGCCCGGCAAACCGCACGCAGAAATAAATATAGTTGTTAGAAAAATGCAGACTAAAAACTTTTAATAAAACTCAAAGTCGATTCCTCCGCAGGTGAGATGAAGACTTGAAGCTCCAAGTCACCTGAGAAGAGGCTGGGAGGGGACAAAGCTGGTTGCTCTATGTCCCGGCTGCGGAAGGAGCGGGCGGAGCAGCTGGGTGAGGGGGGGTCTTTGGGACAAGCTGTCGGCCTCGGGGGGCCTGTGAAGGATTCTGCACCATTTGGGGGCTGCTTGAGAGACAACTGAGGAGGGGGCTTGATAGACCCAGGGCAGTTGGTCAACACTTTGGGATGGAACAGTTACAAAATGCAGGCTTCTTGCCTTGATGTTTATTTCCATACATTTATTTATACGGGGCTCAGGGAGACATTGGTTGTTTCCCTCCCTTTTTTGAAGCTTTCGCATCACACCAGAGCAAAATGCAAGGCTAACGTTTTAATTTTGGCTTTTCAGGACCGCACCCGTGGCAATATGGAGGTTCCTAGGCTAGGGGTCCAGTCGGAGCCGTAGCCACCGGCCTACACCACAGCCATGCGGGATCCGAGCCGCGTCTGCGACCTGCACCGCAGCTCACAGCAACAAGGCTAATATCTGATGCTGCGCCAGCACGGCCCTCTGGGAGTGAGGACTGTCTTGGCGCCAGCAACATTCTACACCCACATCCCTGCCCTTGACACCTGTGGGCTTTCTCCTTAGAAGGAGGAGCCGTGTTTTTCACGTGTCACTAAGAAACATGCCAGAGATCAGGACTCTGATCAGAGATCCCTGCATAAAGCCAGGCCCCCCCCGAGAGCCGCAGACTTAGTGTAAATGAGAAAGCTACCCACCGTGTGAACGTGCATAGCAAGGAAGACCGCCCTCTCCCCTGAGACCTTATTCCACAGCCACGGCGACGCGGGATCCGAGCTGCATCTGCACACCACGCTGGATCCTTAACCCGCTGAGCGAGGCCAGGGATCACACCCGATTCTCATGGGTACTATAGCTGGGTTTCTAACCTGCTGAGCCACACCTGGAGCCCCAAACCATCCTGCAATGTAAACACCTGCATCGTGTCGGACTCTGCAGATGGGACTGGGAATTCTGTCTCCCTCACTGGACGTGGCCCACATCTGGGCATGTGATTATTTACATAAATGAACTGCTGGTGAAGGTGCCCGGACTTTATAGCGCAGGCAGGGACTGTGGCTGAGCCCGGCCCGCAGGGCCCCACATACCTGCTGACCCCAAGGGACACCGGCCAGGTGAGGACCTACAGAAGCGTGTGAGGGAGGCTGGGCTGCCGCCGGCCCCGTTCTCTAATGAGGGAGGATTTATGCCCCAGCCCCAGCCATGGGGCTTACAGGACCCCTCACCACACTGCGTTAGAAAAATCAGTAGCTATTGATTCACATTAACGGGTTGACTGAAGGCAGAGGCTGTATTTATTTGGAGCTGTGCTGCTGATGTAATAGCACTTAGATTACAATATTTTCTGTAATTACTTAAAAATGACAATGCATATCGAGTTAGTGATAAATCAGATGCAATTTAAATAATGCCATCAGGAATCAAGGAGCATAAATTCCGTGGGTTTCATCCTAGCCAAGACGCCATTGCTTCAAAGGGTGGCTGGTCTCTTTGGCAAACAGCCCCGCCTGGGGAGGGGCCGGGGTCCCCGGGCTCTGACCTTGGCCCAGGGAATCCTGTCACCCTGATCTGGCCACTCCGGGTGCAGTGGGCAAGCACAGGCTGGAGCCTGGAGACAGGCTGAACCCAGGACACAGAGGAGGCTGGGCTGGTGCCGCAGGATGTCCACACGGCAGGTGGGGCGTGGTGGTGGGGGTGGGGGTGCTGTGCCAGGCGAGCTGTGACTCGCGATGGTGGCCTCTGGGCCAATGCCCGCCTGCCCCGCTCGCCTCCCCTGCTTCCCCTGCGCAGGTGCAGTTTCTCTTGAGGAAATTTACGCCCGTGTCAAGGGCCCTGGAGCCTCCTCCGATGAGAGTCTAGTCTCTCCAGCAGCGGAGTCCGGCACCGCGTGGGGTCTGGGCCCCCACCCCCGCAGCTGCTCCCAGTGGAGGGGCAGATAGGGCTGTTTCAGGGCTGAGAGGTCACTGGCTGAGCGGGTCTGATCCTAGCAGTTGCTGGAGACAAAGGAGGTGATATTTGTTGAGCCCCAGTCCTGACAAGAGCCCCCCTTCCGCCTTCTTTATGGTGTTAATTAAAGCCATTTGCTTGCAAATAACAGCTGCAAACTCAGGTCGCGGCGGCGAAGGAGGAACTGGTTGTGGGGATCCTTGAGTGTCTCCTGCGATGCTGGGGCGGGGGTGGGGGTGGGGGTGGGGGGAGTGTGGACTGGACCTTGGGAGGTGGGAAAGGTCGGCCCGGGGTCAGAGCATCTGAGTCTCCCCGCTGGCTTCTTGCTCTCCGATTACACATCTGCTTGCAGCCTCCTCTTTCTGCAGCTGAGCCTGCTCCCTGCAGCCTCCCGTGGCCTCGACCTGGTGGTTCCAGCCCCTGGAAGACATGGATTATCCCTGATCTCAGCCCCACCTTCCTGGGGAAGAGGCCGGCCTTAGGGTAGTGTTAAATTTACAAAACCTCTCCCTTGGTCCCCTTGGCTGGCCTGGGCCAGTTGCCATCCTCGAGGGAGGGTGCTGGGTGCTGGCGCACACTTTCAAGGGTGCCCAGGACATGGGTGCCCGTTTCCTGGGTTAGCCGGAGCCCGAGGTGCATCTTACGGGGTTGCCAGTGGATCCGGACAACTGAAGGTTGAGGCGAGACAGTCTGAAACATCCCAGCAGGATTTGAACACATCGCTGTGGATCCAAAGGGCCTGGTCTGTCTGCCGCAGTGCTCCACCCCCACCTGGCGGCTCTGGGCTCTGCTTGGAGGATGTGGCACAAGCAAAGGACTGGGGGCAGGCGGGCTGCACGGCAGGCAGGCCAGCATTAGCATCTCCAAGGTGTCTCCAGACGGGTTTCACCTCCAGGCTGGTCGGTAGAGGTGGCCCTTTGTCCTGCTAGTGGGGCTGGGAGGGTCTCCGAGACAGAGCTGTTGGCAGAAATGTTCAGCACAGGAAAAAGGAGGGGATTCTGGCTGTGTGTCTCCACTGCCCAGAGAGGAGAATAAGGTGGAAACGAAGGCAGGCCCCCAGCAAGGAGAGCACAGTGTTCGATCGGGACCAGATAGGAATCGATGTCATCATGTACCAAAGAACCCAGATCGGCGTCTTCCTACTGGCCACGCAGCTGAGTCGCTTGTCACACAAACTCTAGAACTCAGAGTTTTTACCCAAGGTGGTTCAAGACCAAGCCTGCAAGACGTCAAGTCAAGAACATTTGTAATTCCCTTCGGCTATCCAGGTGCGTGGTTTCCATTTTTTTTCCGTCCACTGTGACACCGAGTGTCTGAAAGTATTTAGCGGTTTTACTCAACTCCATTCTCACCGTGATACCTGGCCCCCCATCAGTGTTACTGAAAAAGAATGAACAGCAGAAGGTTTAATGACCCTGAACGCCAAGGTCACTTTTCATCTTTCTAAATAACTTGGGAATTGTTTTCGCTCCAGTGTTCCCACTGCCCAAGCTCCTGGATATTCTAAAACCACGAACCTGACTCTGATTTTGCATCAGGCTTGTTCGTCTTGAAAAGAAAATAGCTGTGCCCCCAGCTGAGAACTGACATGGTCTGGAAGTAAGACTGAGGAGACTCTGACCTAGGAGGTGTCTCACTGTCCCGGTACCCAGACAGCACCCCTGCATCCTCTTCACCCTCAAGTGCATTTGGACCTGAGAAGACCCGTGTCGGAGGGGGTTCCTTGGTGAATGACTTCACAGACTGAAAAAAAAAAAGATATTCAGGTTTCCATGAGAGGATGGTTGGAACAGAATGAAATAACCTTCGTAAAACAGCTGCATTCTTTTGAAAACCCTCTATAAATGTACTCTTATTAATGATACTAAGAAATGTAACTGCTGTCTGTTCTCCTCTCTAGCGTTTACTTGGAACCCACTGTGTGCACACTCCTGGGGCCAGATGCTGGAGGAAGGAACTGGGTTGAAACTGCCTCCTTGCAAAATGGATACAGTTTTTTTTTTTTTTTTTTTTGCAGGCTTGTTCTCCTGGAAACAAAATCACTATTCAGTACCTGGGACATTATAATAATACATTTTAATGAAAACTTAATTAATTTGAAATGATTGCTTTGTTGTAAGTAGAAGGGAAGAAAAATCATTAAAAATTGGCAAATGGAAGAGAAAAATGCTTTTATATAAGTACACAGGAGACGCGCATTGAGGCAATGAATATTTCTAAAATAAGAAAACATAAAACTTGAGTTTGTAAAGTTATTTCCTTAATTTGGAGGACTGTTTCATCGTGTTCCTTGATAAAAATAAAAGAATCAAGCTTTGCAGCTTGTGCAAATGAATACGGAAATCAATGGAAGCTTTTTTCTCATTAAACTGTTTCCCAGTGGAGTTTAACCATGTGGGTTCATCTGGGGCTTCAAGGATTTGTTTGTTTGGTTCTTGTTGTTCTTGTGGAGAAGCACAAGTCCAGCAGCAGAAGCTCAGCGGAGTCCCTGCAGCCAGCCCGCTGGAGCCCCGCTGGGGTCCCTGTTCAAACATCTTTGTGGCCTCGCGGTTGCCTTCTGGGTTCAGGGCAGGCAGACAAGGCGGGGCTCTTGAACAAGAGAGGGGCTGAACTCCAGTCCTGGCTCTGCCATTTACGATGCTCATACTCTGAGCAGGTCCCGGCTCCAGCAGGAGCCTCGTATCTCCCGTCTCTAAAAGGGGAGCGTTCAAATCTGGCTCTGACCTACAGCTCGCAGCTCTGTCCCCAGCACGATGTCGCGTCCGTCATATTTGAAGAGTGAGGAAGTGACCGTTCGAGGTCACATGGTCGGATGCATGTCCCTCCCCTCCCATGCAGTTCTCCAGGGTCCTCTAAATCGTCCCTGTTTCTCCTCTTCTTTTGGGTCCAGAGGTGTGCTGGTAAAAACTCAGTGGCCACTCCACGGGGGAAAAAGCCTTGATTTACGATGTTTGCCAACTTCTGTGGCATAGATACTCCACGATGGCCCATTTCGAGCTACTCACGGGACGCCAGTGGATGCTAAGTTGGGAAGGATGCTTACTATCTTGAGCTGTGCAAGCTGGCTCCAGCCCACCATTGGTTTGGTGTCTTCCAGTGAAGGCAAATCCCACCACCGCTGGCCACACGTGGAAATGGGTCGGATGGCAGTAGCTGCCGGTCCCTGCGCGGCTGCCCTGCAGCCAGGCTCCCTGCTCAGTGCTTCACAGCTCGTCTCACGTGGTCACCACACAGTCCTAGGATTCAGTCCCTGGGCACGGATGCTTAGGTAATCTGCCTGAGCTCGCGTAGCCAGGAAGAGGGACGGTCTGAATGAACTCAGCGCCTCTGACTCCGTAGCCAGGTTTTCAGGCATTATATTACCCTCGACTTCAGCCTCTGGGCTTTCTGCCGCAGACAGTTTTTCCAGCCTGCAGAGAAAATGCCTCGTAACATCAAACAAGTCCATTTATATTTGGTTCCTTTATTCTGGACTCATTTATCAAATTTCCTGGTGATGACCATGCATCTCTTTAATGCACCTGACGCATTCATAAACATGCTGGTAAACAGACTTTGATGGCGTTTCTCCTCCCTCTGAGAACTTGTAGATACGCTCCATTAAGTGTTTTCTTTCTGCTTTGTTTTTTGGGTTGGTGCCATTAATGGGCTAGAGTGCAGACATATGGGTCTCCTATTAAAAAATAAAAAAGTGACTTTGGAACAGCTTTTCCATGTTTAGGGAAAGAAACAGCCTTAAGTAAAGGGAGCTATTTGGAGCAGAGAGGTTTTTAATTAGGAGGTTATTCCGGTGCTGATGACAGGACACTTCTTCGGTAACAGGAGCCAGAGCTGCTTTTCCTCGGAAGGTCCTTAACGCACGCCAGCCTGCCAGGCGGATTTTTCAGGGAATTAAGCCCTTCACCCCAGCTGGCAGAGGCCTGAAGCATTTGCTCAACTGAGCCCAAGACAAAGTGGTTTGGAACACAAAAAATTATCTGGAGCATTTGGCCCCTCACATTCAAAATGGGGTAGCATGTCCTTGTCAGCGGCGGTGGCCGCTATGCGGGGTCCGGCTTGGTAGGCGGCTCTCCTTGGCCCCAGACCCGCTGCCCCTAAGGATGGTGGCGTCATATGCCACCAAACCCTGCTTGAAATCGACTCAGGATGCGGAACTGCAGATTGGCAGAGACACAGCTTGAGGAGACATAAGCTTTCTCGTGGGTAGTGTCATGCAGCAGAAAGGGCATTTTCAACTAATTATTTCTATAAAAGCAATAACCAGAGTTTGCGCTGGGGCTCAGTGGTAACAAATCCGGCTAGTATCCGGAAGGAGGTGGGTTCGATCCCTGGCCTCGCTCAGTGGGATAAGGTTCTGGCTTTGCCGTGGACTGTGGTGTAGGTCGCAGATGCGGCTCGGATCTGGCATTGCTGTGGCTGTGGGGCAGGCCAGCAGCTGTAGCTCCGAATCGACCCCTAGCCCGGGAACTTCCATATGCTATGGTGTGGCCCTAAAAAAGACCAAAAAGAGAAAAAAAATGCAATAGCCATTCATTCGGAAAATTCAAGCCACATATAGAGAAGAAAGCAACAGATGACATAAATCTTACTGCTCAGGAATAATCATCCAGCCGATTTTTCCAGTCGTCTGTCACCATGGACAAAGAGCCTGCACTTGGTGGCATAAAACAAGCATCCCGTGAGGGGTTCTGTGGGTCAGGAATTGGGTCCGGGGTGTGGGTCTCTTCTCCATGATGTCCAAGACCTCAGCTGGGAAGCTTAATTGGCCGGGAGAGGCTTGACTGGCTGGGTGCTGGAAACTTCCAGAAGGGCCTGTGCCCGGATGTTTGAGGAGCCTCAGCAAGACCACCCATCAGAGGGTGTCTCCACATGGCTGGGTCTGCGGAGGGTGTGCGTCAGAGGGAGGACCTGGAGAGCGAGGGGTCCCAGGGACCCCGGCAGTGGCTGCAAGCCTCCTTCTGACTCCCCTGGGTCAAGCTGAGTTCCCTCCATCACGCGTGGGCCCCCAGCGCCAGCCCACATGCAAGGGGAGGGTCTGGGCCCACTGTGAGGACGGAAGGACAAGGTAACGCTGCCTGGAGCACTTGGATGGGAGACATCACTGAGTCCCCTTTCGAAAAACGCAGTCTCCTCAAGTGACCCTCTTTCCAGACAGCTCTTTCTTTAAAATTGTCATTGAAGTATAGTTGGTTTACAACGTTGTGTTCATTTCTACAGTCAAGTGACTCTGTTACACACATACAATGTGTATTCTTTTTTTATATGCTTTTCCATCATGGCTTATTGCAAGATATTGACTCCAGCTCCGTGTTGTGTATCCATCCTACAGTTTGCATCTGCTAATCCCAGACTCTCAATCCTTCCCTCCCCAACCCTTGGCGACCACAAGTCTGTTCTCCATGTCTGAGTCTGTTTCTGTTTCGTAGACTGGTTCATTTGTGTTGTATTTTAGTCTCCGTGTATAAGCCATATCATATGGTATTTGTCTTTCTCTGTCTGACTTACTTCACTTAGTATAAGAATCTCTAGGTCCAGCCATGTCGCTGCAAATGGCATTATTTTGTTCTTTTTTTTTTATGGCTGAGTAGTATTCCATTGTGTATCTAGATACCACGTCTTCTTAATCCATTCATCTGTCAATAGACGTTTAGTTGTTCCCATGTCTGCTATTGTACAAAGTTCTGCTATGAACAAACGCAGGACATGCGACCTTTTAGAATTAGAGTTTTATCCAGGCAACACTTTTTTTTTTTTAATTTTTGCTTTTTAGGGCAGCACCTGTAGCAGCACCTGTAGCATATGGAATTTCCCAGGCTGGGAGTCGAATTGGAGCTGCAGCTGCAAGTCTACACCACAGCCGCAGTGACACCAGATCTGAGCAGCATCTGTGACCTGCGCTGCAGCTTTTGGCAACACCTGATTCTTAACCCACTGAGCCAGGTCAAGGATCGAACCCTCATCCTTATGGATACTAGTGGCGTTCTTAACCCGCTGAGCCGCAGTGGGAGTGCCTGTCCAGACAACTCTTCAGGCATGCACACAGACGAGCGAGAGGTAGGAGGCAGTCTCTAGAGTGGATATAGAATCTACAAAGACAGGTTTGTGGAAACACTCTGGCTTTGTTTAATCATGCTCTCAAAAATGCAAATGAACAAATATTACTCCATTTGAATTTAACAGAAGAAAAAGTACATTTGAATTTAACAGAAAAAAATGAGAAACTGGTACAAAATGGAAAGACTGGCTGAACTTCAGATCATTTTTTTTTAACTACAAGAGATCTTAGTTTCTAAATGATGTAAGAATAAGGAAATACATTATAAGAAACATTAAATGCATGAAGTCATTACTTTTCAAGATAATTTTTTTTTTCAGCTTTGGATAGTGAGGACTAATTTACGGCTAGAAAAAAATGTAATGATTCTAGTTTTTACACTTTTTTTTGCTCTCCCTTGCCCCCTCACCCAAGTTTTGTTGCTTAGGCTACTTTTCTTTTGTCGGGGTTTATGGCATTGCCTTTCTAGGGCAGCCGTGACCCTTAGGTTATTTAAAAGTCTTAGCTGGGATTTCCCATCGTGGTGCAGTGGAAACAAATCAGACTAGGAACCATGAGGCTGCAGGTTCGATTCCTGGCCTTGCTCAGTGGGTTAAGGATCCAGTATTGCCCTGAGTTGTGGTGTAGATCGCAGACGTGGCTCAGATCCTGCGTTGCTATGGCTTGTGGTGTAGACCGGCGGCTACAGCTCCCGTTTGACCCCTAGCCTGGGCAAAGTCTTAGTTGTGTATTAATATGGGTTAGAGCTCAGTTTTTGATGGATGTGTGTAGGTATCTCTGTAAGTATTTGTGTGTCTCCCCCACCCCTTACCTTTTCTCCCTCCCTCTGTCACTGTGGCTTCTTCATCTCATTTCTTTTCTGGCTTCACCTCTTGGTCCAATGCACTTTTCTGAGTTATTTTTATTTTTTAAAATCAAGATGGGCTCTTAAGGGCTTTAGTTCCCAAATTCTTTAATGTATGGAAATGTTTGCATGTTCCTTTTTGATGTCCCTCCGTGGAGTAAACTGCTCCTGGGTTGCACGCGGCCCCTCCCCCCCGGTGACACGCGAGGCCCCCTCCCTCTGCCCTCGCAGTCACTGTGCCGCATTCTGCAGCCAGCCCCTGTCCCGGGGGGACCGTCCCACCTGCCCACCCCCTCTCCTGGCTGCACTTGGAGGGTGGAGATGCTTTCTAACGGGGCTCTGGGGCCTGAGGACGCTGCGGGCAGTGGAGGGGTGTTTGCTGGGCCAGAGCATGCCTCATCGCGTGGTGGCCTCGGACCTGTCCCCTGTGGCCCAGAGCCCGTCCTGCCCCGGCTGGGCCCCCCATGCTGGCTGCGCCAGGCCGTCTGGGCTGCCTGCTCCCTCGGCAGGTCCCTCTTCTCTGCCTCTGCCCTGGGGCTGCATCTGGGGCCGGGCAGGGAGTGTCCGGAGCCAAGACCTAAGCTCTAGCCATCAGCCACTCTGCCCCGTGGGTGAAGGACGCGCTCCATGTGAGACCAAATGGAATCTGGGACCAGAGCTCCCAGCTTTGCCCCGTGTGGGAGCCTGGGGGTCTCAGGGAGGGAAGGAGGCTGAGGCCGGACAGGACTTAGAGATTCGCGACGCTCTTGACAGCTCGGCACGCCTTTGGGGTGGGTTTAAAACTCCACGCCGCTCTGGGCCTCAGTTTCCCCCTTTGCAGGATGGAAATCTTCATTCTCTGCCTCTCCGGGCACCAAAGAAGGGTTACAGGTGGAAAGGGCAAGGCTGAGGCTGCAGAGCACGGGCTTCCATCTCCAGCGTGTCGTCGCAAGGTTGTCATGTCCGGGCTGGGACGCACCGGCACCTGCCTTGCCACTCTGGCACCTTGCCGTGGCACCCTGCCGCCCAAGGGACCCCTGAAGTGGGTGCCCCTGCCCTGCTCCTCCTTCCTGTCTCTTCCTGGTCTTCGCTCTGGGTGGGGCCTTTCAGTCCCTGTCCTCCCGGGGCCTCTGTCCCCAGCTGGACCTTGGTGTCGGTTGTTCCTCCGTGCCGCCTCCAGTGCTGCCGTCCGCGGCTCCAGGCCTCGCCCCGGCGCCTTCGGTCTCAGACACTCACTGGGACACCTGCGCGCTGGCCTTTACTCCCGAGCTGCTGCAGCGACGCGCGGGCTCTTTCCACGGAGGTTAAAACATTAAATGCTCCTCAGGCCCCGGCCTCACTGTCCCCCCAAATCAGCCACATTATTTTAAGTGGTTTTTACTAAGCGTCTCTAACTGGCTGCCCATAAAGTAGCGGAAGGAAAAGTGTTCTCATTAAAGAGTTTATCTGGGTGGTAAACGCAGGTCGGCTGGGTGCGGTGGCGGGGCTGCTGGCTCTGCTCATGGAGAAAGCTGTGTGATCGCGGCTCAGGTCACATCAGGCCACTGGTTGGGGGGGGTGTCCTGCTCCCCAGGGGCTTCTAGTGGGAACTCAGGGCCCTTGTCCCATCACGCAGAAGCAGCCCCTCGGCAAGCGGCTGAGGTGGGGAAAGGGCCCAGAACCGAACGAGGAGGAGCATGTGCCTGGGCCGGTGGCAGCCCCGTGTGGGCTGGCCGGGCCAGAGTCTCGCAATGCCGTGGGGTGAGGAGGCTGGGGCAGCTCCGTGGGTCCTCAGGAGCCACGCTGCCTGCCTCTCTGTGCCCACTTCTTCACCTGCAAATCCCAGGGATAACGCCCGTCTCGTGGGGCCACGGTGCGCGTTCCGGGCCAAGCCTGACACTTGGCAGGCGGAAGGCACTTAATAATGGCTCTGCGGCTGCAATTCGGCGCCTCCCAGTCCTCCACTCGGCAGGTGACCTCAGAGTGCGGTCCAGGAGCCCGAGATGCTGACTTCAGGGGATGTGCCTGCCCTGGACACATCATGTCCCAGTGGAGGGCACGGAGTAAATGAGCAAAGCGGCCAACGTCACGCCAGGTCATCGCAGGGTGACGGGAGGGGCAGCTATTTCAAAGGGACCTCAGTTGGAGGTGGTGCTGACAACCAGACCCCACAGAGGGCTGTAGTTGACTCTCTGATGGGGTCACCCCACTGGCCTCCAGGGAGAGTCCTGAGGGGGCCTTCCAGTGTCCTCCCCTCCAGCCCCGCCCCATGGCCGCCACACTGCCGGGAAGCCACCACTGGTCCCAAGCAGGAGGGTGTGTCCTTCCCCGCCTCACGTGGACCTCACCTTTGCTTTGCGGTGACGCGGGCTCTGGGGTCAGGCAGTGGGCTTCCCCTTGCTCTGGAAGGGGGTTTGGGGGTTCTGGGCTGTGTTTGGAGCTGGGTTTCCTTTTTTTTCTTTATTTTGTAATTTTATAGAAAAGATTTTTTTCTTTCTTTTTAATGGCCACACCCGCGGCATGTGGAGGTTCCCAGGCTAGGGGTCGAATCGAAGCTGCAGCTGCCAGCCTACACCGCAGCCACAGCAACACGGGATCCAAAGCCCTCATCTGCGACCTACACCACAGCTCACGGCAACGCAGGATCCTTAACCCACTGAGCGAGGCCAGGGATGGAACCCACGTCCTCATGGATATTAGTTGGGCTCGTTACCGCTAAGCCAGGATGGGAACTCCTTGAAAGATTTTTTTTTCAAGTCTTGTTGATTTACGATGCTGTGCCAGTTTCTGCTGTACAGCAAAGTGACTCAGTCCCACACGTCTACATTCTTTTGTTTGTATTCTTGCATCGTGTTCTATCCCAGGAGACTGGATAGAGTTCCCCGTGCTGTACAGCAGGACCTCACTGCTTATCCAGTCTCCCACCCTCCAACTCCCCCACAGCCCCAGGTCTGCTCTCCCTGTACATGAGTTTCTGTTGTGCAGATAGGTTCACCTGTGTCATATTTGAGGTTCCACATATAAGTAGCATCATATGGTATTTATTTGTCTGTGGTCCTTGAGAGAGGCACTGCCCAGTTTTCCTGGCAGCGACAAGCAGAGAAGAGCTTTAGGGTAAGTCCAGGCCCCCTTTGCGTCTCAAGCTCCCAGTAATTCTAAGCTGTCACCCTGGCCATCTGCAGCCTTGAGCTGACTTTTCTTGCTCTCGCCCAGGACAGCTCCCTCTTCTGCCCAGGCTGTGCTGCCGGGGGAAGGTGGTTGTCATTGTCTAAAATTGTCTTAATGAAATAGACTAGATATCTTTTTATTCCTTCAAGATTTGTTGAGACTTGACTTTGTGTTTGATATGCGTGCTTGACAATAGAGTTTATTCTGCGTTTACTGGGGACAGTGTTTGATTCTGTAAGCCACGTTCTTCCAATTTTTTCCATCTTCATAGGCGTTTCTCTTCTTGTTCTTCTAGCTTCTGAGACAAAAAATATTCCATTTGATTGTGGGTTCATCTCTGTCTCCTTGTAGTTCTCTCGATTTTTGTTTTCTGTTTTCATTTCTTGAAGTTCTCTTTCTAGGGGCACATAAATTCAGAATTTTTGTAATTTGTTTTTTACTGACCTCTAGTTGATTTACAGCGTTGCGTTATAAATTTAGTATTTTAAGACTTCCTAGCACACTGAAAATTTTATCCCGAAGTGTCCCCCTTTCTCTCTAGATTTTTAAAACCTACAGCCTCCTTTATTTTTCTCAGTGTTTAGAAATTGATTCAAAAATTAATTTATTTTGAAACCAAAATAGCATTTTTGATTAATACTTCAGCGTTAAAAGAATCGAATCTAAACAGTTTCCATTTTTAGATGATTTTGCTTTTAAATTTTAACTTCAGTGTTATTTCTTCTCACTTATGCCCAGTCTCCTTTAACACGAATGTAATTTCACAGCTGCGGGAGCATTTGGTAGGTTGGGTAGGTGTGCTGTGGAGATGTTCTTTTCAATACCGCGTGGGCCTGGATTATTTTTTTATCCAGGGCGTGAATCTTTATCTTTAGACAGTTGGTGCCATTGCAAGTGATGCTGTTAATGGGGATGGGCCTGAGGATGCTGTGCCAAGTGAAATAGGCGAGTCACATAAGGCAAATACGTGATTCTGCACGAGGTACCTAATATATTCAAACCCTTGGCCGTGGGGACGAGAGTGACGGCTACCAAGGCTGGAAGGAGGGAGCAGTGGGGAGTCGTGGGTATAAAGTTTCACTTATGTGGGTTCCTTCTAGAGCTTTGCTGATCGGCACAGGGCTTGCAGTCGACAGTACCACATTGTGCACTTAAATGTTACCTTTATTTTTGAAGAATATTTCCATTGCTTGTAGCATTAGGTTTTTATCGCTTCTGTTGAAAAGTCAGCTGTTATTTTAATAACGGCTCTGAAAAAAATCTTTTTCTCTCATTAAAAAAAAAAAACCCTCTTTGTTTACGGTTATAAGCAGTTTTGCTGTGCTACAGCTTGGCGGGGGTTTTGTTTTATTTTTTCTGCTTGGGATCTGTAAGGATTCTTTTTTTTTTTAATTTCTTTTTAGGGCCGCACCCGAGGCATATGGATGTTCCCAGGCTAGGGGTCTAATTGGAGCTGTTGCTGCCGGCCTACACCACAGCCACAGCAACGCAGGATCCGAGCTGCATCTGCAAACTACACCACAGCTCACGGCAACGCTGGATCCTTAACCCACTGAGCAAGACCAGGGATCGAACCCGCAACCTCATGGTTCCTAGTCAGATTTATTTCCACTGTGCCATGACGGGAACTTCCGTAAGGCTTCTTGTTTCTATGATTTAATGTCTTCCACGTTGGAAAATTCTCAGCCACCATCTTCCCAAATTTTCTGTCTTCTTCTGAGACCCAATTACACGTGTGTGGAATCTTTTCCCTGTGCTCTCTCTGCTTCACACCTGTTCGTCTGTATTTTCCACACTTTTGTCCTCTGTTCTCCACTCTGCACATTTTATTTTGACGTCTGCCTTCCCTTCCCTAAATCTCTCTTCAACTGTGTCTGATCTGCTCTAGAGCCTAACTGCTTCATTTTACTCTCACGGTTTGACTCTTCACTTTTAGAACTCCCATTTTTTAAAAAAAGGAGTTTCCACTTCTACACGGAAATTTCCAGTTGTGTCCTGTGTCCCTTTGCTCGTGATAAACATAATTATTTACAAGCATGCGTCCGATAAGAGTCCTGGTGATTCTGCTCGTTTGCTGTCCTTTATCCTGGTTTTGCTTGTGTCATCTAGCCGCCTTCTATGTGCAGCCGCTGCATGCAGCCTTGTCTTTCCCAGACTCAGTGGAGGCCTAGATGACAGTTTCCTTCAGAGGCGATTATTATTTCTGTCCATCGACGTTCAGCACTGGTGTCTGCGGTCACCTCAGTCCAATTCCAGGTGTTGAGATAGTAACACATAGCCTATACCCCCCAAGAAAGCCATGACCAGTTCTAGGGTGCTCAGCCCTTTGGTGTCCCAGCTAAAGGCGTGATGTGTGTGTGTGTGTGTTCAGATCCACGTGGGGTAAAGCACAGCTTAGCCTTTTGGCTCCCAGGGTAAATCAGCTGTAAATATAGACTTGGTTTCCATTTTCCCAAAGATCCTGGCCTACTGATAGTCACTATTTCATTAGTTCTCTGATGATTTTTTTGCTTTCAGTTTTTTTGAAAAAAATTATACAATCTATAGAACCTAAAATTCACCATCTAAACTGTTTTAAAATGCAAAGCTCAGTGGCATTAAACACATTCATAGTGTCATGAAAACAGCACCACCATCCACCTCCAGAACTACTTCCATCTTGAAAAACAAACTCCTTGTGATGATTTTTGTACACCTATGATTGTAATAAAATTCATTAAGTAATGGAAAAAAGAAAAAAAATAAAACTTGAAAAAAAAAAAGAAAAAGAGAAACAAACTCTGTATCCATTAAACGATAACTCCCCAGCCCCCAGCCCCAGCCCCTGGAAACCACCATTCTGCTTTTCGTCCCTAGGATTTGGACTACACTGAGTGTGGCATGTAAGTGAAATCATATGATGTTTGTCTTTGGTGATTGGCTAACTTCATTTATCATATTGTCCTCAAGATTCATTTATATCGTAGAACTTCCTTCCCTTTAAAATCTGAATAATATTCCATTGCATGTACATGCCGCCCTTTGTCCACGCACTCATCTGTCAGTGAACACTCGGGCTGCTTCTCCATTTTCGCTGTTGGGAATCTTCCTTCTAGTAGCCCTTCAAGACCCCGCCTTCCCTTCTTTTCAATAAGAAAGTGGAGTCTCCAATCGTATGAAACTTCTGCTTTTAATTTTTTGAGGAACGGCCAGTTCGCATCCCTACCCGTAGGGGGCAAACCTTCCAGCGTTTTCACGTCCTCTCCAATTCTTGTTATTTTCTGTTTTCTTGAAAAGCAGTCATCCTCATGGGTGTGACTGGTGTCTCATAACTGTTATTTGTGGTTTTTATTAAAGGATAGTTGATTTACAATGTTGTGCTGCAAAGTGAGCCAGTCATACATATCTATACTTTCCTTTCGTTATACTATCTTCCATCATGCTCTGACCCCAGAGACTGGAGGTAGCTCCCTGTGTTATACAGCGGGACCTCGTGGCCTATCCGTTCGAAATGTAATAGTTGACATCCACTAACCCCAAGTTATTTGCGTTGTCCTAATGATTAGTGATGCTGAAAATCTTTTCACATACTTATTGACCATTTGTAGATCTTCTTTGGAGAAATGTTGATCCAAGTCCTTTGCTCATTTTTCAACTGAGTTGTTTTTGGTTGCTGTGGAGTTTCATGAGTTCTCTGTATATTTTTGGTATTTGTCCCTTTGTGGATATACGATTTCCAAACATTTATCCCATTCTGTGGTTTGCCTTTTTACTCTCTTGATAGTGACTTCTGATGCAAAACCTTAAAAATTTTTCATGAAGTCCAGTTTGTCTTTTTTCGCTTATTGTTGGCTGTGTTTTTGGTGTCATATCCAAAAAACAAAAATCATTACCAAATCAATGTTATGTAGTTTTGTCCTGTTTTCTTCTTTTGCTGTTTTAGTTCTTACATTTAGGTTCTTGATCCATTTTGAGTGTTTTTGTTTTTGTTTTTTTTAGGCCCGCACCTGCAGCATATGGAGGCTCCCGGGCTAGGGGTCGAATGGGAGCTACAGCTGCTGGCCTACGCCACAGTCACAACAATGTGAGATCCGAGCCTCGTCTGCAACCTACACCACAGCTCGTGGCAATGCCAGATCCCCCACCCACTGAGGGAGGCCAGGGATTGAACCTGCATCCCTCATTGATAATAGTCAGATTCGTTTCCACTGCACCACAACAGGAACTCCCTGAGCTGATTTTTGTATATGGTGTGAGGTAAGGGTCCACCTTCACTCATCTGCATGTGGGGATCAAGCTTTCTCAGCACCAGCTGTTGAAAAGATCGTGCCTCCAAACATTCACTGAAAAACAAAACTGGCAGTCTCACTCAGGGATGTCCTTCATGAAGCAGTAAAAACTATGAGTTTTATCGAATCTCAGCTATTCTGTATGAGCTATTCTGTATGAGCAGTTGGGAAGTACAAACAGAACACTTGCGCTGCACACTGCATGCAGTGGGATTGAGTTGCGAGCTAAACTAGCTGCTGTTTTTACAGAACAGGGTTTTTACTTGAAAGAACAATGTGTCAGAAAAACTAGGATTGTTCAGACTCGGGTGCTCAGCAGACACGTTCACAGAGATGAAAGACATGAGCCTGTTACTTCCAGGAAAACAACTGACAGCATTAATCATAATATTGATAAGCTTTGAAGCTTCAAATGAGAACTGGGATTTAGTAACACTTGCATCTGCTCTCATGAGCTTGCCAGCACCCCAAGGCTGAAAGTCTTCTACACTGAGATTCACGGTGATGTCAACAAATTTGACTTCTTGATACTGGATGATAAATGACATCAACATTTAGAAGACTGGCGTGGCTCAGTGAAACAATAATTCCAAATGGTGAATGCACAGTGTGGTAAAGCTATCTGTGGTTAAAAGACCCATTCAAAGTGCAAGACTCAAGCTTCTGCTTCGCCCTGGTTAGGACGAAGTGGCCAGGTTTGGTTTCTTGTTTCTTGAAACTCCTCACTTGATGCTAATGTGCAGCCAGGGTAACAGTTTCTTCCTTATCCAATCTTTTAACTTAAACATGGGGTTCCCATTGAGGGAAAAGGCGATCCAGGGCAGGGCTGGGAGGACCCGGGTCCCCTGCTCACCATCAGTCGTTCTGGGGAGTAAAGAGAAAGGCTACTTGCTGAGGCTCAGAGGGAGGCTTTGAGCTGCCCCCCGGGGTGCTGAGGGTGGGACTGAGCCGAGGAGTGACCTTGAAGGACAGGGGAGAGAGCAGGGAGGGCCAGGGTGGGGGCAGTGTGGGCCAGGCTCCCAGGACCTCCTGGACCTCAGCTCCTGAGCAGGATTCTCTAGCTGATCTAAAGGGTAGGTCTGGGGAGTTCCCGTCATGGATCAGGGGTTAACGAACCTAAGTAGTATCCATGAGGACGTGGGTTCGATCCCTGGCCTCGCTCAGTGGGTTAAGGATCCAGTGTTGCCATGAGCTGTGGTGTAGGTCGCAAATGTGGCTTGGATCTGGCGTTGCTGTGGTTGTGGCGTGGACCGGCAGCTGTAGCTCCAATTCAGTCCCTAGCCTGGGAACCTCCATATGCTGTGGGTGTGGCCCTAAAAAGACAAAAAATAAAAATAGAAAATAAAGGCTGGTTTTGGTATGGAGGAATACTCTTTTAAGAGGTGGGCTTGGACCTGAGGACTGAAGCTTGTCCTGGAGTCGGCCCAGTGCGAGGAAAGGGACGCCCCCCTGTCAGGGCCCAGCCCCTTGCCCAGGTGGGCTCTGCAGGTGGCTGGAAGGGCCTCTCTGCAGCCGGGTCAGGCCTGGTCTTCGAGTGTGAACTGACGCTCTGGGAGACCGCTTGCCCTCCCCCCTCACAGGACCCCGTTCATCAGCAGCTTTAAGTGCCAGAGCCCAGACTGTGGTCTTAAATATTTTATGCAATCGGAGCATCACAAACCCCATGAAGCACCACTGGCACCCTTTCATGACTGATGAGGGAAATGGGGCCCGGAGGCCACCAGGGCTTTGCTGGCCGTGACCCAGGTCCACCAGGCTCCAAACTCTCCTGTCGTCGCCCACGCATCTCCCGCTCTGGGCCAGCTGTCAGGTGGCGGCGGCCTGATGGGGTACCTAGCGGAGCGATTTCCGCAGTGGCTGTGGGTGGTTATTTTGGGGACCTCAGGATGTCGCTGGGATTTAAGTGTCCAAAATATCTCCCAGGAGAGGAGGCCAGGCCGGAAGCTCTGAGCCCTGAATTTCCCCTGATGAGGGCTCAGGCATTCTCCGAAGCTAAACCCACCCCCCAGGAGCCCGGCCTTCCCTGCTGGGTGCCAGCTCTCAGCCCTTGGCCATGGTCTTGGCTTAGCTGCCTCCTGTGGGCTCTTTATGGTGCTGAAGTAAGAGTTTTAACTAGAAACAACAACCCCCTCCCCAGCTGGAAAGGCAGCTCGGTGCCTGTCGGCAGCCTTGCTCACTGCACGCCACCCTTCTTCCAGTCTTGTAGCAACTACAGGCCTTGTGTCCTTGTTGCTTATCAGTTTTGCTTCTGTAATCTAGCTTGCTCAGTTTCTTAGGCAGGAACCCTGTCTGCTCGGGGGAAGGGGGAGGTCCGGGGCTGCTTGCGTGGGAAAACCTCGAGACCCGAAGTCTGCCGTGTATAACAGTTACCCAGAGCAGTGACCCGGCGCTCAGACTCTGGAGGCGACTGCTCTGAGCCTGCACCAGTGCCGAGTAAACCTGGCTATTCCACATCTCCGCGTGCTGCTTGTCTCTTTCCCCTGCCGGTTTCTGCAAGAGTGTGAGGTCCTTCACGGTCCCGCTGTACCTTTCGGCTCCTGCGAATAAGTGCGGGGTGATTCTGTTTCACAGACAAGGCGCTGGGAACACAGCCGACGGGGGACGAGGGACAGTACGGAGCAGGATTCTGTCCATGGAGAGCACAGATCCTGGTACAAACTGCAAGAGACCTTCCTGGTCCTGGGACCCAGCACCCAGTTCACTTTCTCACACGGAAGCCGGGCAGCGCCACCCATCTGCTGTGTGACCTTGAACAGTGAATTAACCTCTCTGAGCCTCCTGGGGTCGTGGGAGGACGCGCCCCTGTGCGCAGCATTCACGGGGCAGTGGGCGCTGAGGGTGGGCAGGCCGTCTCTCCTTCCGTGCCTGTGGAGCTGCTCAGTGCAGGTCTGTCCTACCTGCTGGAAGATTCTTAGGGAACTGTTGAGTGCAGAGTATGTAGCAGGTGCCGAGAGGTCTAGAAACATCGGTGTTTAGCGCTCTGCTCTTAAGTCCCTTTTTAACCTTGCTGGGTGCAAAGAGAAAGGAGGGGTGCTAGTGTGGTCATCAGAGTGACACCCCCAAGGTATGTCACCCCGGGGCGAAGCGGAATGAAGGTTGCAGATGGAACTGGATTAACTGTAGGTCGGGCGATGACCCTGGATTTTCTGGGAGAGTCCAGTGCGATGAGAGGGTCCTTGCAGAAAGAAGACAGGAGCGTGAGGGTCCGAGAGGGACGCGAGGGGGACGAGGCCTGCTCTTGCTGGCTTTGGGAGCCGAAGAGGCTGGGAGCCAAGGGATGCAAGGCAGGCAGGTGCCTTTAGAAGCCCGGAGCCCTGCCCGCACCTCTTTAGCCCCCTGACACCTGTTTCAGGCTTCTGACCCGCAGAGCGGTAAGAGCTTGAGCCTGCGTGTTTGTTACCATAGCAACAGGAAGCTAATACCCTGCTGGGTCTTCGCCCCAGCCCGGCCGCCCCAGGAAGGGAGCTGATCGCGCGCGCCCGTGTGCATCCTGGGGGGAGACACTAACCTAAATGGAGGCAACTGTTGCCTCTATGCTGGGGGGTTGGAAAGCACCTCAGTCAGTCCTTGGAATGTGGGGTTCGTCCTCAGTCTCCTCACTCCTCGTCCTGCCTCCATCTATCCGGCCCCCACGCCGCCGGTTTGCAGGCTCCGCAGCCCAGCACACACAGGCATGGACTGGGCTCTAGGCCAGACCTGAGGTTGTCTCCCAGAAGGTTTTCCATGCGTAGGACACAGTGTCTGCCGGCAAGGAGCTCACGGTCCTGGGAGAGGGTGGGGAGGTGGGAAACAGCGCTGGTGCAGGTGAAGCTGCAGATGAAGGCGAGGCAGGTGAAGACACCTGCCTTAGCAGAGCCGAAGCAGAGCCCGCCTCTGCTGTGCTTTGGAAGAGGTACAGAGCATCTGCGGGGGGGCAGGGATGCTCACGGTGCTGGGGGGAGGGGCAGGAAGCGGGGAGGGAGTGCCAGGACGATGAACGTGGCTATTTGTCGGGTCCTAGCCAAGCACGCTGACCGCTTCCACGAGGGGAGACACAGAACCGGGTCCCTGCGCAGTCCTGAGGAGGGGAAGAAGGGAGGGGACTCACCCTTTAGTCAAGTGCCTGGACCTGAAGCACTGGGTGGGGTCCTTCAGTGACACCCGCTGGGAGGCCAGCCATTCATTCGTCCGTCATACGGGGACGCCCCGCTCCCTGTACCTGTCCGAGCTCCAGACCCAGAGACTTCAGGAGGAACCTGAGGGGGTGTTGACTTTGAATCAGGGGCTCCCAGACTGCACCTGCTCTAGCGACGTCCTGGCAGCCCGTGAACTTACCCCCCTGCCAAGGGCTGGCCCGGCTGGTTCTCGGCCCAAATGAGGTTTCCCTCCGGTTGGGGTGGTTGCGGTTGAGCCTGACCGTGCTTGCCTCTGCTCAGGGTCAGCAATGGCTCTGCATGTGAACTTGAGATTCTGGTAGGCGTCCGCTCCCTCCCTCCTGGGTGTGGCCACTCCCATCAGAGATGGGTTTCGTGTGTCCGTGGGCTGCTCTGGCTGGGCTGCCCCTGAAGTTCTGCCTTGAGACATCTCTGTGGCCCCTGACCTGACCTGGCCCCACAGCCGGCACTTACTCCTGGCCCCAGGCCCCTGCCTTCACCATTCTGATGCCTCCCCGAGGTGGGTCCGTCCTGGTGTCCTGGTTGTTTGGCTCCCCTGCCCCTCCCCCACAGAAAGGGGGTGGTTCTGAACCAGCGCTCCCTGCTCAGCGGGGCTCATGGGGACCAGAGCCGCTGGCTTGGCCGTCTCCCAGCCCGGGGCCAGCTCTTCTCCCTGCCTCTTCCCACTCGAGCGACTTTGCACAAGCGATCGAGCTCTTCCAAGTTTGTTCCTTGCTGTTCACGCAAGTCCGCACGCCGGATGCACAGTGAGGATAAACAAACTGAAATGTCCGAGTTGGGAGCAGAGAAAGGTTTATTGCAAGGCCAGACAGGGAGGTGGGTGGCTTGTGCCCGCCCCCCCCCCAAATATCCCCAATGCCCGGAACCCAAATCACAAAGCACTTTTAAAGGAAAGTGAGGGAGGAGCCTGTATGGTGCCTGCGAACTTTTCGCTTCACACCGCCTTGGTTCTTGCATCCTTGTCCCCAGGGCGCAGGTCAGGATGCCCCGGTAAACCTGACCTCCAGCAAGATACATGTTATACATACTTCAGAAAGGAGCCGAAGCCGAGGATGTGGGGGAGGGCCCCCTCGGGTCCTGCTCGGTTCCCTCGGTAGTAAAATTTGGGGGTGTAACATCCACCTGGGGGTGGCATCCCCGAGGCTTTCATGAAGTGACTGCTGCCAGGTTCCAGCGGGGCGGTCCCGGAGCTGGGCTCAAACCAGGCGCTGTGCTCTCAGGTTCCCCTTCCCTGGGGGACTGGTGAGAGCAGGAGTGGTCTCTGCCTGCTTCCTGGTGAGCTCGCCCCTCTGGGCTTGTTACTTCCCCGACGTCAGCCTGTTCCTTGGAGGCGTGGTAAGGGACCCACAGAGATGTGTTAGAGAAGGACAGGCTCCCCAGAAGATCTGGGGTGATAAGGTGCTTTATTCATTTTTGTCTGGTGTTTTTAAAAGAAACACTTATCTGCTTCACTTGAGAGCTTGGGAAGTGCAAGGAATCAAACAGAGAGAGAGAGAGAGAGAGGGAGAGTGGGAGAGAGGGAACGCGCATCTCTGGGTGGCGGGAGGCACTGGCGCCTTGACTTGCGCTGGAAACTGGACGTTTGTAGGTCTGTCTGCTCCCGGAAGACTCTGGAGCCCAGAAGACAGGCTGTGCTGAGTCACGCTGGCTCCCATTCAGTCCCTGAGTGTTGGTGACCCGGCTGGCTGGCTGTTCCAAGGCCCTGGGGACCGTCGCTGTCACTGCCCAACCCCACCCTGCTCATGGGGCTTCCACATTTCCCAAGACGGCCCCGCAGACGAGCAGATTTTAACCCCGTGGTCCCGTCCACTGTCAGCGTGAACCCGCCCTTTTCCTCCCATCAGAAGCCTTTGCCCGCTTTGCTGGTGTCTGCAGTGACTCTGCTCAGTTGCTGCAGATACGGAACAGTGTGGGCATGGTCGCGGGCTTGGTGCCAGTGCTGGGACCTTGGTCACAGACGGGGTGAGGGTGGAGGTGGGCCGGTGGGTGGGCTGGCGGGGCGGCCGCCCGCCCCCCTTGGCGGCGCTGTGTGCACAGGTCATGCCTAGGACCCAGTCTTTGCTCCTCAGAAGTGGCAGCTGTTTTTCTTTTCTTTTCCTTTTTTTTCTTGACCTTTTTGTATCATGCTGTTGATCATTTGAGCGTGGGCGCCATCACTGTCAGTCCCTTAAATTTCTTCGCACCTTGTTGCTGGAGGAGACTTCCGTCCAGGCGCGAGCACCACAGGGAAAGGTCCTGGGTCCCAGCCTGTCTCACTAGGACGCGGGGACTCTGGGGCGATGAGGTTTAGATTCAGGCCCGAGGGCGGCGCCCTGCCGAGAAGACGCAGAGACCAGAGCGCTCCTGGCCTCGCTCGTGAGGACACTGCCGATCGCCCCACTGGTGGCCTGGGGGCTCTGCTAGGCCTAGACAGGGTCCTTGCAGGTCCTGTCCCAGGTCGAGCCCTGGCCCAGGCCCCGGGAGGGCCATCTTCTTTCACGGAGCTGCTCTTTGCCCGGCTCCTGGCTGGGCCGCGGCCGAGAGAAGAAATGCTGTGCGTGGGGTTGGGGCAGGGGGAGGTAAGCAGCAAACGGGGCTTTCTCATGTGTGGGGAGGCTGGGAGGCTGAGGTCAAGGTGCCCCGATGCTGGGCTCTGCGGAGAGCTGCCTTTCCTGTCTTCTGGCCGTCTCGCCCCGCCCCCACTCTCACCCCGTTTAAGGGACAAGCTCACCCTTGTCGGGGACCAAACAGGAGCACCTGTTAGCTGTTCTTGCTCCCTCCTGCTGCAGCATGAGCCCCAACACAGCCGGGCCTGAATTCCTCGACAGGCTCCAAAGTGGGTCCAAAATGGGTCCAAAGACCCGAGGGGGTAAACGAACACCACCGCACCTGGGGTTAAGGCTTCGTGACATGAGAGTCTGGGCGGGCCGAGACCCGCAGCTCCTCCGTCCCTCTGCGCCTTTTACGTTGGGTGAGGATGGGCAGCGACCGTCTCTAGACTCTATGGATTCTGCACTTCGGCGTCTAATGGCCTTGGGTGGTTCTTAGTGACCCGAACTCAGATGGGGTCCCTCAGGTCTCCCAGGGCTGGGTCCCTGAATGGGTTAATGGAGGCGGGCGAGGACTTGCTCCTCCTGCCGCGCCCAGCCTCCCTCCTTTAACCCCATCCCCTGTTCTGTGATCCAGGCCTGAGGTCTGCCTCTCACTACTGCTGGTTGTCCTGGAAGCCCTGAGTTCCAGAAGCTTCTACATAGTTCTGGATGGAACACAGCCAATTCAGGCCTTTCCTGTAGGAAAAGTAAGGAAATGATGATTCTAAGTTCCTCATCTATTCAGTCGGGGTAAGAATACCCCACCCCTCCGAACGATTGTGTGGCTCCAACTAGGGCAGCCAGCCAGGAGCCCACGTGAGAATGTGGCCCACACTTAAGTGGCACTGCCGCTTCTGCTGGTACCTTCGCCATGTTACAGGCATTGTCTGTATTTTTTGTGACTTAAGGTTCATATGGTGGACTGAATTGATACAAGGTATCTCTCCTGCTTCAAATATGCAGAAATGATGGATAAAGTATACCCTAAAATTGTAAACGCACACTGAACTCAAAAGCAAGTGAAAGCCTCAGACGCCACAAGCAGATGGAACTCAGGCTGGGGTGAAGGTGGGCGTTCAAGGGCAGTGTCAAGAGCAGGGATGGGGGAAAGCTGGGTCGAATTTCCATAAAGTTGGAGTCTGACAAAGACTGTCACTTCCATGAATGGGACCACTATGTAGGTACCTGCTCTGAGCTTGGGTTCCTGATTTTGTAACGCCAACCCTGGATGTCTAGAGTTCATATTTATATTACACAAGCCCCGAGGTGAGAATTCGGGATTGGGTCTGGGAAAAATGCATCTGGAATGGATTGAAGCCAATTGTCTCCAAAAGACATACATGCCAGACTACTGCACAGGGAAGGTTCCACCGCCTGGGAGGCTCAGGACACCCATGGATGACAATTCTCATGCAAGATGCACTCAGAGTAAAAAAGTACAGAGACTGCACAGCACAGGAGTGAGTTCACGCTCCAGGACTGCAGAGGTGTCTGTAGACTACAGATGTTAGAACAGTCTGAAGCTTTAAAAATAAGTACACTTAAGTTTTTCAGCAAGATTAAGGAATGGACCCTATAGGCAAAAGTAGAGCATTGTGAAGAAAATAAACAGGTAGTCAAAAAAAAAAAAAAAAGACCGAAGGGAAATTCTAGGAATGGAAAATATCATCACTGAAGGGAAAAGAGGCTTTAGAGCTACTGCTCCCATTTCTTAGGCCTTTGTTTTAAGCATATAGAATTGTGCTGGTTCCAGTCTTTGGAAATATAATAAGGATGTAAAAGATACGACAAAACTCCCACCTGCCACCTCCATTGTGAATGCACAATCTCCTGAGGGAGACGGGCTTTAGAAAATACGTGGAACCTTTGTTCACAGTTTCCCCTGTCTAGGCACAGAGCTAAGCCTTCTCCAGGCATCGCCTCTGTTAATTCTGACAGCCCTTCCAAGGAGTCTGCTCTTGGCTTGGCTGCAAGTGAAGAGGCTGAGACACAGAGAGGTCAGGGACCCTGCAGTCCCCTCACCTGGGCCTGGAGGTGCTGGGCTGAACGCAGGTCTGTGTAATTGTTACCAAACTCAGGTTTGGCTGCTCATAGCTCAAGAATCCAAAACTGAGAGACAAGTGTTGGATAGAGGGAAAGATAGGTTTATTGAGGAAATTGACAGTCCCGGGAGTGGGTGGACTCATGTCCCAAAGAAGCAAGTCCCCACTGCTGATAAGGGGGCAAGCCTCCTCAAAGGGGAGTTACAGGGCTGAATAGGTGGAGGGAGGGGGCTTTGTACAGACAAGAACAGCCAGCTCTGACAGTCACCTTGAAATTGGTCATGCAGGAGTCAGATCAGTGTCATATTGATTATTTTAAGTACAGTTAATCTTCAGTTCCAGGGTTGATTTTTTTTCCCCCCCATTTCTCTGAAGCCATTTCTTGGAGGTGTGGAAGATGGAACAGCTTGTGTCATGGTTATAGTCTTGTTATCATGTAGATAGTTTCTCCCTCCCGGTGGGGGTTTCACTGTCTGCAGAACAGCTCCAAGGACATGGCTTAGAACTGTATCTATAGCTTTTGAGGAGAAGCTAAAGGTTTTTTGATTTTGCTTAATGGCTAAACTATTATTATGTGGTCTTGTTTGACTGTTACCCTTTCTTATTGCATTTGCTCACTTCTCTGGTTAAACAAATTCTTTGGCTAAAGTTTTTCTACAGACAAGAGGCAGGCAGAGGACAGGGGCGAGAAGGCGTCTGATCTGGGGAGGCCCCCATAGGGTCCTGCTTGGTTACAGAATCACTGCACGGTCATTTCTTCAGAGGCACATGCAGCGGAGGAACAAATGCACTAGCCCAAACTCAGCTTTTCTCTGACCGCGACTATCTCACCTCCATAGCTGGGTCAGGTAACCAAGCAAGACCTTGTGATGCCTTCACAGAATAGGCCTCCATCCACGTCCTCCACCTGCCTTTTGTCTGTAGAAAAACTTTAGCCAAAGAATAAACTTAAATCAGGAAAGTGAGAAAATGCAGAAAGGAAAACAGTCAAGCAAAACAAAATAATAACACTTTAGCTATTCAGCGAAGTCAAGGACCGTAAGTTCTTCCTCAAGGACTGTAGATACTATTCTGAGCCATGTTCTCGGAGCTGTTTTGCAGACACTGAAACCCCCACCAGGGGGAAGAAGTTAACCGTTTGCTGCCCACCAGCAGGTAGACCCATACCTGTTGGAACCAGAAGGCTGTGATGATGCTGACTCCCAGTGACCTCATCACCAACCAGTCAGAGGAATGAGTCGACCACGCCCAGCTCCGTGAACACTGTAAGACTCCTCAGTACCCCCACTAGGGGGGCACACAGTTCTGAGCGTGCTAGCCTGCAGTGGCCCCCTCTTCTTGGCAAAGCAGTAAAGCTATTCTTTTTTACTTCACCCCAAGCTCTGTCTTCATGTTTCTATTCACAACCAGTGGATGGAGGCTGAGTTTCAGCAGGAGTCAATTTGCCAAAGGCTTAAAGATCAATTTCCTCAGTGATTAATTTGGTGACTTTCAGCTGTTTCATGAAGGTTCTTTTGGGGAAAATCTTTCATTCCCCTAACTCTTAGTCCCTGCTTCTCTGTTAGCCCGTGTACTTGACCATGTCAATAATGGGATCCCTTCTACCTCCAAGCACCCTATTTGGGTGTTATAAGTGGCTTTCAGGGAAAAAATTTCATTCCTAAGGGCAAATCCTAGGACAAAAATTCCAGTCTGGCAGCAGCTCCTGGTGGCTGCCTGGAGCTTCAGGGACTCGCTGACTTATTTGCCACCAGGACCCTGTGAGATGCAGGGGAGGAGGAGGTATCTATTATGCAGATTGATCAGGCTTCAGGGAGTGGATCAAGAATGCAGGGAGCATAACAATTGATGGAGTTAATTGTAATTAATGACTCAGAAGCCCTTTAAGAATTCAAGATTGATTCAAAAAGACATGTATAAGGGTACAAAACAGGTCCAACCATCTTTAAATGCTTCACATTTAATGCATATTTATCAGAAGTACGTTTTTTTCCAGACATGCTTTTGGAAGAATACGTGAAAGAAAAAGTTCTTAAAATATCTCAAAGCACACCCCCACTTCCCACCAAAAGGAGAAAGAAGGACAGGATTTGTCGATGCTTATGAATAGGTTATAAAGGATGCTGAAGTTTAAGTTGGCTGGGAATAAAGCCACAGATCATCAGGAAGTTTGCTTTAAGTCTGGTGATTTTGGGTAACGTGGTAGGACCTCACCCTAGACATGCTGGGCATCTTTCATTTCCTATCTTTTGAAATACTCGCCTTTGGCACCAGTCCACCACACTGTAAGGAAGCCCAGCCTCCCACGTGGGCATGTATGGAAGCCCTTGGTGAACAGCACTCTAGCCAAGCTCCAGCCTCCAGGCAGCACAACCTGCCAGCCACACGTGTGGGTGTGGGTCTTCCAGCTTCCATCAAGCTGCCCTAAGTGACCATATTCAACAGGGGGGAGCCATCATTGCTGGGCCTTGCCCAAATTATGGATCTGTAAGCAAAGATGTTTGTTGATGGTTCAAAACACTAAGTTTTTTTAGTGGTTTGTGTGCAGCGACAGATTTAAAAAAAAAATCAGGGGAAAAAAATAGTGAAAGAAGCCATATGGAAAAATCAGTTCTTGTCCAAACAGACACAGATGTGTTAAAATGCAAATAAATGAATAAATAGTTATTTATTTAATAAAGTACTTTTTTTTTTTTTAAAGCACCTAGTCAGAGCTAATAGCAGCACTGGGGAATCTCCAGGTGTTCGAAGAGAGAACTCACAGCTTAGCAATGAGGAAAGATGGAGTGTTAGACCCAGGTGGATACCTTAGGAGCTGGGTTTAAAATGCCTACTTTGGGTCTTGAGTGAAGACGGGAGGACTCAGAATTTAAAAGGGATCTAGACTTTTCTGTAACAAGCTTAGAGCAGGAAGGTCTATTGATTTATGACAGGAAAGGGATCAACCCTGCCAGTCAGGCTCGAGAGGCAGACCAGGAAAAAGCTGTCTTAGGCAGTGAGAGCTTCTCCCAAGGAGTGAGGGCCCTAAGGCCCAGACTGTTCAGAGTCTAAATCTGCAGAGAGCTGCAGTGTACAAACCTTGAAATGACAACCTCAAGTCCACCCTAATAGAACTAGTGAGCTCATGAAGAACCTCTGTCCCACAGAAACATCTTCCCACCCTGGGGAGCCAGCAGGGCTGTGATAGAGGAAAACTGTTGGATGCTGAGCTGATGAGGCACAAAGCACAAGGGGAGTCCACCATGATGGGAGGCGGTTTGCAGAAAACCTTGTGGAGAATTCATGCCTGAAGAACTAGAAATAATAGAGCGTTCTAATAGGGCTTCAACAATTCAACATGGCCAGAGAGATAGAGAATTCATAAATGACAAGAGGGCATCATGACAAAAATGACACTGTTAAGTACAAAAGCAAATTAAAATAACATTGGAAAATCCAGCCAAATAATCATGACAGTAGCTAAGACAGGGAAGCAACCTAAATGTCCACTGACAGGAATGGGTAAAGACGATGTGGTATGTATATGCACAATGGAATACCACTCAGCCATAAAAAAGGATGAGATAATGCCATTTGCAGCAAAATGCATGGACTTAGAGATTATCATACTAAATGAACTGGTTTAGACAAAGACAAATGCCATATGATATCACTTATATGTGGGATCAAAAAAATAATACAAATGAACTTACAAAACGAGACTCAAAAACAAACTTGTGGTTACCAAAGGGGGAAGGTGTTGGGGGGAGGGATGGAGTGGGGTTTGGGGCTGGCACAGGTACACTATTGTATACGGTAGGGACGGTTAAGGGGACCTGCTGTATGGCACAAGGAACTCTGTATTCTGTGACAGCCTACATGGGAAAAGAATAGGAAAAAGAATGGATGTGTGTACACATGTCACTGAATCACTTTGTTGCACAGCAGCCATTATCACAATATAGTAAATCAACGTACTTCAATGTAACTTTAAAAAATGAAAAAAAATAAATCTTTCGATAGATATTTCATAGGAAAGACTCTACACCTCCCTGGAAGAAATGGGCACATGTGAGCATAGCTAACCGGGAACACAGCTCAGAGGAAAACGGCGGAGCACGAGGCTCCCCTGCTCCGCTGCCCTTCAAGCATCCGGGACTTCGGCTCCTTCAGTGCCAAGTTTACACGGCTCTCCCTATTGATGCTCTGACTTCGCATTTCCCTTGTCTTTTGGCCCGGATGGGTTTTCTCTCGTGTTTTAGTTTGGCTTCGCTTTTTTTTTTTTTTTTTTTTTGTCTTTTTGCCTTTATCTAGGGCTGCACCTGTGGCATACGGAGGTTCCCAGGCTAGGGGTCTAACAGGAGCTATAGCTGCCGGCCTTCGCCACAGCCACAGCAACACGGGATCCGAGCCGCGTCTGTGACCTACACAGCAGCTCATGGCAACCCCGATCCTCAATCCACTGAGCGGGACCAGGGATCGAACCCGCAACCTCATGGTTCCTAGTCGGATTAGTTAACCATTAGGGTTCATTCCATGTTTCCATGTATTTGGATCAGGGAGAGGGCCATTAGCTCAATACAACCCTTTCTGGACCCAGGTTCTTAGTATAAATGTTAGCCCGAGTCCATGTGCCCAAAGTGAAGCCAAACAACAAAAACATTGGCGTTTGGAGCAGGGAAATGTTTACTGCAGGGCCAGGCAAGGAGACAGATGGCTTGTGCCCCCAAACATCCCGAACTCCCTGAACCGAATTGCAAAGCATTTGTAAAGGCAAGGTGAAGGAGGGACTGGCTTGTTGTTACACGCTTCTTGGCGCAGAAATCCTTTGTTCTTGTCCACAGAGGTCAGGTCAGCATGTTCCCGTAAACCACTGACAAGATACGTGTTGTACTTCAGAGAGGAACTAAAGCAGAGGATGTGGGGAGGGCCAGGGGGTCCTTCTTGGTTTCAGAAATATTATGGGGCTGCCCTGTCCAGATACAGTGGTCACTGGGGGATAAGAGCCTATACGGCTTTGAATTTCAATGAGTTACCGTGAAACGAAATGCAAAGTTCAGTTCCTCAGTCATCCTAGACCCACGGCGTGTGTTCAGCCGCTGCACATAGCCAGTGGCGGCTGGCCGGGCAGCGCAGATGCAGGAGGTCGCATCATTGCAGAAAGTCTGTTGGCGAGAAGGGCTCTAGGCTGCCCAAGAAAATCCACGAGGGAAGCCACAGCGAGGGACATCTGGATTCAACATGAAAGGAACCTTGTGCAGAGGGGACCCCGTGGTGGGGGCGATGCTCACAGGGGGCTGCGGGGGAAGTTCTTGTTTGGGTCGGAAGTAGCCCTGGGGGTTTGTGAAATTCCTCCAGGAGGTGTTCTCGTGGGGGAAGCGGGTCACATGCAGCCTTGTTGGCTCTGGGTCCCGGAGGATGGAGGGGAATGGAGCAGGGAACCAAGGAAGGATGGGTGAGCAGCTGCTCGGCCCTTCTCCCCGCCTGGGGAGTGCGGAATTCTGCATCTGTAGGCTCTGGGCCCTGGGAGCTCAGGGAGCTGTTTCCAGATGTTGCTCGATTACACCGGAACCCACAGCACCAGACTGCAAGCAACACACAATCATTTGTACGCACGCAGATTTGGACATGAGCCGCATTTCAGGATGACGCTGAAACGGGGACTGGCAGCAGCTTCTGGTCGCTCAGATGACGGGAGCGGAGACGAGCAAACGCCTGAAACGGCTTAAGCAGGAACAGTCGACTGGAGGAGACTGCTGTCCCAAAACGCACGCAACGGAGCATCTCCCAGGATTGTCCCCCAGCCAGGCATCAACGAGGAGCTGGAGGCCGCTGTCGATGGCAGGGGCAGCCAAGCAAAGTCTGAACACAATATGTCTTCAGTGGAGGATGCTGGACGCGTGGGCCTCAATTTGCAGAAGAGCAGCAAAACCCCGTCAACCCCGCCAGAGAGGGGCCAGCCAACTAGGCTCTCAGTTGAGTCACCCAAGCTCCTGCTGCATTCCAGAGGGATGCCCGAGGTCCCCTTCCATTTAAGGTGGGGTGACAGAGCCTTAGCCAGGGGAAAGGGGGTCCAGGGGTGAACCTGGAGACACAGGGGACACAGAGAATTGGCCACAGAGGGCCAGGCTGACCCAGACGGCTCGTTCACGCACGCATCGGCCATGTCAGAGTTGTTCAGACCTCACGCCTACCCTCGTGGGCTTCACCGTCTGGCAGCGGAACAGGAGGTAAAAAGCTAAAATCCATTTTGGGAAAGCCTACAGTTGAGGTATGACTCGAATTCCACGAAGACAGAGAAAGCCTTTCCAGACGGAGCATCTGCGCTGGAGACGGGAGGGTGTGTCGGTTTCCCGGAGCTGCCGCAGCAAAACCCCGCAAACCGCAGCAAAACCCTGCAAACCCAGTGGCCTAGAGCAAAGGCTCTGTATGCACCCACGGATCTGGAGACCACAAGTCACCAGTCAAAGCGACGGCAGGGCCACTGTCTCTGAAACCGTGGGAGGACCTCCCTCCGGCCACTCCCCGCTTCCGGCCTTTGGGGCACTCCTGGGCTTGCAGACTCGCCCCTCCAGCCCCCGCCTCCACCTGCGCCCGGCCACCTCCTGCATGTCCCCCCCCACCCGCCCCATGTCATACCGGATTAAGAGCCCGCTCCTCCAGTCTGATGGCATCTTAACCGACTGCACTGGCAACAACCCAGTTTGCAAATAAGGTGCTGAGACGCTGAATTACCCCACATTTAACACAGTGCGTCCCCGCAGCTGCTCGTGCCACTGGGTCCCCTGGGGTCGTTCAGAGGTCTTGGCTGCCCTGACTCTGCTAGGGGTCTTTTTTTTTTTTTTAAGGGTATAATTTTTTGGCTGAGTTTTTGGGTTTTTTTTTTTGTTGTTGTTGTTCTTTTTAGGGCAGCACCCACAGTATGTGGAAGTTCCCAGGCTAGGGGTCAAATCAGAGATGCAGCTGCCGGCCTACACCACAGCCACAGCAACACGGGATCTGAGCCGCGTCTGCAACCTACACCACAGCTCAGGGCAACGCCGGATCCTTAATCCACTGAGTGAGGCCAGGGATCGAACCCGCATTCTCATGGATACAAATCGGGTTCGTTACCGCTGAGCCACAGTAGGAACTCTTGGCTGAGATTTTAAGAGTATAATTTCCTGTTGAAGTTCCCAGGCCAGGCATGGAACCCGCACCACAACAGCGACCCAAACTGCTGCAGTGACAATGTGGGACCCTTAACCTGGTCACCACAAGGGGACTCCCAGAGGTCTTCTAGCTGGTCTGCTATGTGCGTCCTCCCCTCTCAGCCCGGGTCACAAGGCCCCGACCTGTCCAGAATGCAGGTTTGACCTACTCAGGGTCCTTAAGGGGGCCCCTTTCCCCTGCAGGACATTATCCAAACACCTTCCGGTGACACGTGGGGCCTCCGCACAGCCTGTTTCCAGACGCTCTGCCCAGCATCACAGTTTCGTAAAAGCAGTGGAGTTAACGGACTTGTTCCCACGCGCCTGGCATCGTGCGGAACACGCGTGACCTCATCACTCCCCACACAGACGTGGCCGGGAGATGGTCACGCCCGCCTGGAGGAGGAAATGGAGACACGGGGCACTGAATTAACTCTGAGAGACTGTTTGCTGGAAGACAATGTGACTCTTGCAGGACACGGAGCTCGTGATTCAAAGAGCCCGACGCACACGCAGGCAGCCACGTGTTAGCAGGGTCTTCACTTCGCTTCTCTAAATATCGTGCGTGCCTCCTGCAACCGGCGCTGTGCCCTGGAGGTTCCCCACGTCTTGTTGCCGAGCTCCTGGAACTCCACACCTGTGCTCGTCCACCTGCTTCTCCTTAGGACCTTCACCTTCTCTCATTCAACGGAAGACCCAGAGGCCCTCCCCCCGCCCTGCCCCTCCGTCTCCCTAACCGCCCCCCCCCACACTTTCCCTCTGGCTTATTTTCCCCTTTGTATTTTTCCTTTCTGACTTCAGGGGCAGAGTTGGGTTTATCACATTTTCTAATGCCTGACATGAAATATAGGATCCTCTTAAAAAAAAAATAAAGATTTAATATTTTCATGAGGCATTTAAAAACATACTCATTTATGAGACATGGTTTAAAATTTTGTCATATATTGGACTCGTTTTTTAAAAATAAATGGGACTCTATTGAATAGAGTCATTAAAAACTGTTTTGATCCTGGATGTGTGTGTGTGTATATATATATATATATATATATATTTTTTTTTTTTTTCCTGTTTGTATTTTTAATGGCTGGAAGGTCTGCAAAAACATAAGTCAGCATAGTTTTTTCATTTTAGCATGATGGCCATTTAAATAAATAGAATCTTTGTTCTGGAAGGATCTCGATTGTCATCTTAGAATTCTTTTTTCTGAAGTAGTAGATTAGGCAAGAGGCACATGGAACACGTGAGGAATGTGTAAAGGACGAAGGTTAAAATTTAAAAGGAGCAGCTCTCACTGCACGGATTTCACAGGTAACTTGGTCACGCTTGGCTCTGTTTCCTCTCCCTCCAGCAGGTCGGTCTTTTACTATATAAATAATATATGATTTAGTTCTGCGTGCTTTTGAACTGTATAAAATGGAATCGAGCTGCATGAGTTCCTAAGAAGTTTGCCTTTTTTTTTCTTTCTTTTCACTCAACATTGTAGAACGTTGCTGAGGCTGCAGCCCTGCCAGAAGTGTGGCGCCAGGGCTGGGAGATAATTGGGGAGCGACACCCTCATCCTCTCCTCCTGCTCCTGGTCTCCTGAGGGTGCCTCCTCTATTGGCTGAGCCCAGGTGGAGCCCCAGGAGCAGCGAGCCTGGCTGGCAACCTCAGGTGACATGGAGGTTGCCCCCAGCAGCACAGAGCAGTGCACAGATGGCTAGAGAGGGTTCCCAGGAGTGGAAAGGAAGGAAGGCCAACCAGCACACACATCTGCAATGTGACCAGACAGCTCCAGTGGTCACCCAGAGTCATTTAACAACTTAAGAGTCACCACTGCTCCACAGCCGCACTGACCTCTCCATCTGCACAACGGGGGCTGGGAGGTGACACTGGGAGGGCAGAGCCCCTTCCAATTCCTTCCTTCCGTGATTTACGGAGAGCTGGGCTTCCCATCATGTTCACGGGCCATCTGCCTTTCCTCTTCCGAAAAGAGCGCACAGTCAAATCTGTTGCCCATTTTTCTATCAGTTGTTGTCTTTTTTTTTCACACTGATTGACTGATTCATCCAAAATCCTTTCCCAAACACCTTTGAAGTGGAGGCATATCCTGTTCTAGGTCTTGAAAATGGAGCAGTGGGCTGGGCCCTTTTGGAGGTAGCACTGGTGGCGAGAGGCAGAGAGAGAGGATGGTTCAAATACACCGTGTGCTGGGAAATGAAATCTAAGTGTATGTGTGTGTTCCTCCTAATTATATTGGAAAGGACACTGAGACAAGTGAAGGAGGGAGAGGCATTGGAGTGCTGGATTTTGCTGCCCAGGACGTCTCATTGGGAAGAAGATGCTCTGAGCAGGTGCTCCTAACTCCTGTTCTGTGCGTCTTACCTCTGCTGGGACCACTCTCTCCTGATCTTTCTCAGCTGTAACCTTTTTACCCTCTTTATGACTCTTCTCCCTCATTCTTTTCTGTCGGATCGGAGTTTTGTCGTTTAATTAGTATTTTCAAAGCTTTGCTTATCTTGTCTATTGTTTTTTTACTTTCTTTTCATTCATTTAATATCTTTTCAAAAATTTATTTCCTTCTGTTTTCTTTGGCCTATTCTCTTGTCCTTTCTAGCTTCTTGTGTTGAATGCTTGTCCCATTAATTTCTAACATTCCGTCTTTTCTAACATAGGCAGAGAAGGCTATGAATTTCCTTTAATATTCCTAATTTAATCGTATTCTACCAGTTTTGAAATTTCATTATTTTAAAAACTCTAATATCCACTATAATCTTTTTATTTTATCTGTAATTAATTTGAAAGTGATTTTAGTAGACATTTTCAAATGTATGCATTTGAAATGTGTGCATTTTACTATTTCCAATTCAGTTAAATTCTTGTCTGAAAAATTGGTTTGTATGTTTTTAAATCTTTGAAATATAAGCTAGCTTTATAGTCTGTCTCATGCTAATTTTTATAAATGTCACTTGTGTTTAGAAATAATATGTGTTCTCTAGGTTTTAAAATTTATACATTAGGGCATATGTAGCTCCATGCATTTCCCTAAATTTTATGTTGTTTGACTAATGTATATGTTTAAATATAAATAAATATGTGTAAATAAATATGTAAAGTAAATATGTACAGATAAATATGTGTATATCCTATATTCTAGTTTTCTTTTGATTAATATTTGGCTGATATCTCTTTTCCATCCTTTTATTCTATCCTTCTTGGATTCTGAAGTTTATAAGGTTTTTTTGTTACCAATGTATAGTGTATAAATCCATCATCTTTTAAAAATCCAGCTTCACCATCTTTGTCTTTTAACTGATGAATCAGGACTATTTACATTTATTGTAATTGGTTATAAACCTTGATTCATTTGTATCATCTTTGTCTTTTTCTCCTTTTTCTGTTTTCCTTCTTACTGTTTCTTTCTTTGCATTGATTGAGTTTGTTTTATTCATTCCACTTTTTCCCAATGCTATTTTGGAAGATTTTGCCCATTTATTTATTTATTTTATTTTAGTTGTTTCCCTAGAAAACTTTACTTTCATACCCAACAAAATAAGCAGTAGGCAATATATTTGCCCTCTTCTCCAACAACGTAAGGGTCTCAGAATACTTTAACTCCCAGAATTCCCTTCTTTATTTGGGTGTTAATTTGTCTGTTTTAACAATTTTTAAATTTTGTATATTTTTAAGCCCCCCCCACACAATTGGGTTCTATTGGTGCTATTGTTAGTGCTTTTGTTGTTTAGACTTTATGCAGCCTATGTTTGTGTAGATTTATTTGCACATTTGTCAGAATCTTTACCTACCAGTCTCTCTGGGATTTCCCAATTTCTTCTAGACATGGTTTTGCATGACAAGGTTATTGATGTCAAAGGTTATTGGTGTCAAATTATCTTCAGTTATTTTACATCTGAAAACGTCTTTATTTTGACTTCCTTGTTAAATGGCTATTTTTCTGAGCATTCGATTCTTTTGTTTTCTCTGACATGCACTGAGGATGTGACTGCACTTTGCATCCTCTGCTGCTGTTGAGAGGTCAACCCTCAGTCTGATTGTCGATACACTGTAGGACTATGGGCTTTCTCTCTTGCCCCTTTAAATATTTTTTCTTTCTTTGATATTCTCTTTGCCTGTTTTTGCATATTTCTTTTAAAAAAAATCTACTCCCATTGTGTTTTGTTAGCTTGCCTGAATCTGAGGATTGGTACTTCTTTTCCTGTTTCTAGAGATTCTTCTCCAGCATCCAAGTCAGTAGTACTGCCCCATCCTCTGTAGCAACTCCTAGAATTCCAGTTATGTGCCCTCTGCATTCCGTCTCCCTCTTAACCAGTCTTTTGCATCTGTCACATCTGTTCGTGTTTGTGCTACATCCTCTTCCGTCCCAAGAACTGTTTCTTCAGCTGTATATAATCTGCTATAACCTGTCCGTTGCGTTTTTTATTCCAATTATTATATCTTTTTTTTTAAATTTCTAGAACTTCTACTTGCTTTTCAAACCTGCAAGATTCTTTCTTATAGTCTTTTGTACTTTAGGCCTATTTTAAAATGGTATTTCTTAAAGTGAAAATGATTTCACACGCTTATTTTATTGCAGCTTATACAAATGCAGTGACTGAAGTCTTTGTGGCCTGAGCCTGCTGCTTCGTGTTTCTGCTAGCTCTCCTCATACAGCCCGCCTCTTTGCTGATTTTGTGATTTTTGGCCAAGCTTCATTTTTCTCATCTATTTCATATGTGAGAATTATGTAACGCCTGCATGGGAGGTAGACGCTCCTGCAGATGATTTGTGTTTGATTCTGTTGGAGAGTTGGGGTTGCTACTCTGTTGTTACAGCTCAGGATAAAACACTTTAAAATAATTTCTCACTTGAGGGTTTTCTTTTTTCCCCCTTTTAACACAGTTAGTATGAATTGAGGCTACAAAACCACATGGGGACTTGCCTGAGGTTCCAGAGTGCCAGGGGAGATTTTTATCTTCCATCCACTTAGCACCAAATTTGAGCCAGCCTAGGTTTTTTTAATGTCTTTTTTCTGAGTTCTTTCCAGGTCACTGTTATAGGGAGGGAGAGCCCTTGGAGGCCCAGCTTCACATGGGTTTCTCGTATGAGACGCCCCTCCATAGGCTGGCCTGGCCTTGTCCCCAGAACCCCAGGCCTATGCAGCCATCAGATCAGAAGGTCATGACCTTTGGCACTTAGCAGATGTCACTTTGCTTGCAGTGGGCTCCCCGGTACTGGTCACTCTCTGCAGCCCCACTTTCAACATCGTTTAGCTCCCGAGGGTTTCTTCTTTCTTGCCCACTCAGCAAGACATTTTGAAAGACAAAAAACATTTATTTTGTTGCATGTTTTTGCTTTTTAGGGCCGTACCTGTGGCATATGGAGGTTCCCAGGATAGGGGTCAAATCGGAGCTGCAGCTGCTGGCCTACACCACAGTCACAGCAATGCAGGATCCGAGCCATGTCTGCAACCTACACCACAGCTCACTGGCAACACCAGATTGTTAACCCGCTGAGTGAGCCCAGGGGTCAAACAGCATCCTCGTGGAAACTAGTCGGGTTCGTTCCCGCTCAGTCATGTTGGGAACGCCCTCAAAAGAGATTTTTAGAATATTTTACGGATGTGTTTGGTTCTCATCAAAAGAGTTGTTCACTTGATATATTTTTATCATTGTGTCTTTCTGTTGTTTCATTAACATTTTCCTTTCTTTCTGTACCTCCACTTCCATTCTGCTTCTAAGCCTCAGATGCACTGAGTATAATAGACCTGGTGTACATCTTAGCATGTGACAAGTTCCCCGCAAAATAGTGTTGTTTTGTATAAGCATTGCTTTAACTTCCTCTAAGTGGGCGTGTGCCATAGACGCCATGTGTCCTCTTTGTCCCAGTACCTTCCACTCAACTCTGTGCATTAAGACGTGTCCACGTGGGATGCGTCTCCAGCTCACTTTTTGTTACCGTGTGTGGCTTCATCAGCAGCAGCCACTTGGGGGAGAGTGAAAGCATCAAACTGGAAATTTAAACCTGTTCTTTTTAGCAGGATGGAAGCTGCTTTCTCGTGGGATAGGGCTTGGAAATAGCGATACTGAACTCGGTTTCTTTCAGTCTAGTTCAGTGGCTAGCTGGGCTTGCTGGGACAGCTGAATGAGTGAGCAGCTTGGCCAGGGTCTTCATCCTCCTTCTAAGTGCCCGTGGTCCTCGCTGGCTTCTCACCTGTCGCATCAGGTGCTCTCGGCTCCAGGATCTGCCCTAGCACCCCCCAGCATGGGGGAAGAACCCATCCCCCCATCCTCATCCACTTGCGCTCGCTGACTTACACGGGACCTGAAGACACTTCAGCGGGAGCAGAAGTCACCTGTGTCTACACGGCACAGAAAGCCAGGTCTGCTGGATGGATGGATCCAGTTGGGACTCACTGGGTGGGTGGGAGTGGCAAGGTCAGAAGTCAGATTGTGAGGAGGCGGGGTGAGAGTCTTCATCAGCTTTTGCTAAATCGTTCCCTGGGAACACGCAGCCCTCAAGTCCAGCAGCTTAACCGTGAAAGATTTAGTTCAAGGGCTACACTGGCTCTGGAGTGTCTGTGGCTACACTTCATTTTTCTTCTTTCTTCTGGGAACCAGGTGGAAGGATTAGCTATTAATCTGGATTTTCCTTTCTGAAAACAGGGGAAAGGGTAGCAGAGCTGATGGACACGTGAGATGCCCTTGAAGCTCCCTGGGATGGGGTGGGATGGCCCTGCCCCTCCAGGGAGATGCTGCGGGTCACCCGGGGACAGGGAGGACAGTGACCACCTGGCCGCTGTGACATCTACAGCAGGACCTCCAGGAGAGATTCCCCGGGGGGTGAGGAGCAGGGCCAGCAAGCTGCTGGAGGGCCACAAGAGTGATCTGAGCAGAGTGTGTAGCTGGGATGAAAATGAATTCTGCCCCCACGTTCCTGGCGGGCCACAGAGAAGGCGGGAAAGGTCGTATCAGGAGCCTGCAGCACTTGGAGCCCAGGCACCATGGCTGTGGGACCCTCCCAGTGGACTGTAACCCAGAGCAGAGACTGTCCTCACACAGACAGGAGCTGTGTCTCCTGGGCACAGTCTGGAGGAGATGGTGGGGACATGGAGCACCAGGCCAGCCTGGAAGGGCAGCTCATCTTCATTCACTGGGTCAATCACGCTTCTCCTGAGAAACAACCAACTGCACACAGAGAGAGGGAGATTTTAAAGAACTGGCTTACTACATGGTTGTGGAGGCTGGTGAATCCAAATTCTACAGGGTGGGCTGGCAGCCTGGAGACCCAGGGAGAAGCTGATAGTGTAGCTCATGTCCACAGGCCATCTGCTGGCAGAATTCTTTCTTAGTTGGAGGAGGTCAGTGTTTTTTCTATTCAGCCCTTCACCTGATTGGGCCAGGCCCACCCACACATAGACGGTCACCAGCTTTACTCGAATTTAAATGTTCATTTAAATTTAAATGTTAATATCATCCTCCAAACACTATCACAGCCACACTCAGAATAATGTTTGACCAAGTATCTGGCCCAGCCAGGCTGGCACACACAATTAACCACCATATTTAGGAAACCAAGAGAGGCCGGCCAGGAATGGGAGGTGCTGTCTGTGAGCAGGGATGCCAGAGGCAACATGCTGACCGGACTCCATCCCCGTCCAGCAGAGAGCGACCTGGAGGTACAGCGCGTATCCTGTGGTCCCTCGTGTCGCGGTCTGTCCTCTCTGCAGATGGAGGCCCCCTCGAGGGGCTTTTTGCTCCGGGTCTGAATCCGAACACTTTGTTGATTGTACGTGCAGATTTTCTCTGCCCCCCAGCTGTTAGGAGAGCCCACTGCCCGCTCTCCCTGCCGCTGTGACGGGCTCATTGAACACACACATGCTGAACACAGGGCAAGGGGCTCAGCCAGGCCCTGGGGAGGTGTCCCTGGAAAGGCACAGGTGCTGGAGAGGATGAGGAGAGGGCCCAGGTCTCCCTGTTGGGAGGTGCTCAGGCCCTCGCCTGTCCCTGAACAGCCGGCTTCTCCTCCCTCCTCTGTGTGCTGTCAGCTTTAAGATGCAGGAGCCGCCGTCCTGGGGGCAGAGGCTGCACCGGAGGAATCATTTATCCATGTGTGTCCACCCCTGCACTGGGGTGAGGGGTGGGTGAGAGCGTTAGCATGTCCAGGTGGCTTTCATGGGGGTGCTCAGAGCTCGCCCGGGGCTGTCCCTGGTTGTTGAGTGATGGTGCAGGCGTCCCGGGATCTGCGCCATCAGCCGCCCCGTCCTGTCTGCTCGCGGGCCATCCCCGCCACCTGCAGCTCTAAGTCCCAGACGTGCTGTGCCTCCCTGCCTCTCCCAGTCCCGCTCAGATTCTCCCCTTGGTCTGGATTCTCTTTTCTTCACCCGGCAAAACCATATCCATTTTCTGAGCGTGAATCCAGTCTCCTCCCGGGAGCCTTCGGTGAGTGTCCAGGCTGGACTGACTGTCTTTCTCGGAGCCCAGCATCACCTGTCCACCCTCAAGAGCAGTCGAATGTGCTGCAGTTTCATTGCTTACTTTTATCCTCACCTGTGGACACTTGAGGGCTGGATCTGTGCCCGGTCCTAGGTTTCCATCCCCGGGCTGACGTGTCACAGGTGCTCCACTGCCAATGGAGAGCGGGAACGGCTGCCCCACCCCCCACCCCCACCCCCACCCCCAGAAGGACAGGGGGCGCGGGGGGTGGGGCAGTCCACAGGAGGAGCTGCTTCTGCGCTCGCCAAGGGCCCTGGAACACGGAGAGCATGGTCAGTGCACAGTGTCGCCGGGCTGGGTGTTCCACTCCAGAGCTGTGGGCCCTGGGAAGATATTTATTTGTCACATAATGGCAGAAATGGCATCCTGTTTCTTCCTTTACATTTATGAGTAAAATGTCCTCTTAGGCTGTTCAAAAGGCACGTTTTAGACCATTAAGTTTTTTTTATTTTTATTTTACCTTTTATTGGGGTTTAAATAACAAGGTGAGCGTGGAGCACGGTGCAAGGTGATTATGAAGTCGTAAAAGGCATTTAGAGCGCTCACGGGGCAGCCCGCGATGGAGAGCTGGGGCGGAGAGCAAGGTCGCCGGCATTGACTCCAAGCACCAGCATTTATCTAACCTTTCCTTTTAATGGAGAGCCTTGGGAAAACGAGGGGATCGAGGTGTGGAACCCGCACGCGGGCTGCGCTGATTCTGCAGGGCGAGGGCTGCGGGGCAGGGTGGTACCCAGCTGTGGACGCCCCGCTTCTTCTGGGTGATGTCCCGCTGCGCAGGGCGGCAGCCTCCTGCGGGCGGCCGGAGAACGAGCACTGGTTGGGTGTGGGGAATCCGCAGCCCTGATCCCAGCTTTCCAGCTGCTGACCAGGTGACTCGGGGCAAGTCCCTCCATACGTCAGCGAGATGGGATAATTCCTGCCTCAGGCGGGTTGGGACAGTTAATGGGATAATCCATGTAAAGTTGCCTTGACAGTGAAAAAAATTATACCAATGTCGGCTAGGACTTAAAGTATCATTTTATCACTCTCCTCATCAATACTAACCCTCCTGAGGAGGCTTAAGAAGAGGAAAGCAGTGGTGCCGAGGCTGGCCACGCTGGGCGCCTAGAGTAAAAATACAGGATCTTGAGTGCTTCCTGGTCTGCAGGTGTCAACCTCCCGCTTGGTTTGAAAAGCCCCCCAGTTTGAAGTCTTTATGATGGTGACACCTGTTCCAACATCCCTCTGCCTGTCGGCATCCTGCATGCCCCAGGGAGCTGGGACGTGCTCATTATCTTTGTTCCTTTACTGCGCAGACTCGCGGACCCCGCGCGCTGCTGGCGCTGCCTCATTTGCATGGGCTGACGGCCACCCCGGGGAGGATGCAGACACCTGATCAGTGAGCTCGCATCCAAGGTGTTGGGGTACCTGGGTCCACCTGGGACCGGGCAGGACAACTGAAGAGCACTGAGTCTGCGAGGTGCAGGACCCGCCCAGCGCCCTGGATGACGTCTCCAAAAAGGAAACGCCAACATGCCTTTGTTCTTCTTTCTCGTGGGTGCCCTGCACTGTTTCTTATGTCTGGGAGGTGCTGTGATCATGGGGGGAGGCGCTGGGGAGGGAGGCAACTACAGAAGAAGGTCGGGGGAGGTCCTGGGATGGTGGGAGCCTTGTGTGGGAGGCTGTGAGAAGGAGGTGCGAGTGGGGAGCAGCTGCAGGAGCAGATGTGGCTTCTGGACCACATGCTTCACCTGGAGACACGTCGCTCCAGACCGAAGCTCTGCTACATCCCCGAGAGGTACTCCAAGAAGTCGATTTCACGGGCACCTGACCTGTCGTGGCCCAGTACGGAGCAGTTTTCAGTGTTCATTCATTCTTTTAACAAATATTTGCTGCGTTCTCCTCTGCCTGGTCCCTGTTAGCCAATGGGATACAAGGAGGAACAAGATGTGGGGGACGCGGACATGTGAGCAGGTAGCTCATATGAACTATAGCTGGTGCTCTAAACCAGCTGTAAACAGGTGCTTGTGGTGTACTTGCAGAGGAGGAGTTTATTCATTCGATACTTACGGAGCACCTACTGGATGCAGGACACTCAAGGAAGCAGACACGATCCCTGCTCCCAGTTTACAGTCTAGCCAAGGAGGAAAATCAGTCGAGACGTATTTGAAGGCTAAAGCGAGGAAGGGGTTTAGGAGCTGGCGTGACTTATAGGTAGGGTGGCTGGAATGGCCTCCTTATGAGTGAAGACCCCAGGGAAGGCGACATTTGTGAGAAGAGGGGTCCATGTGGAGGGAACAGCAAGTGCGAGCGTCCTGAGGTGGGAGTGTGCCCGTGGATTTGAGGCTAACCAAAAAGACCAGTGTGGCTGAACTGAGTGGGGAGGGGCAGAGTGGGAGGAGTTGAGACTGGGGAGGTGATGAGGGCCAGGTCACATGGAGGATTCCAAGGCAGGGTATGGCCTTTAGGGATCATATCAAGTGCTTTTGAAGCCACAGATGCTTTAAGCCAAAGCATGAAGTCATGTGACCACATCCTTAAAGGATCACTCTGACTGTGGGTGCAAATAAACTTCAGGGGTCCTGCTAGCAGGACAGGGCAACGATCCTGCAAGACGTACCCGTGGCTTGGACCAAAGTGCCGTTAAAGAGGTGGTGAGGGGTGGCTGGATTTTTTGTTCTTTTTTGGTCTTCTTAGGGCCACACCCGAGGCATATGGAGATTCCCAGGCTAGAGGCTGAATCAGAGCTATAGCTGCTGGCCTACACCACAGCCATAGCAACTCAGGACCCGAGCCGCTGCAATGCTGGATCCTTAACCCACTGAGTGAGGCCAGCAGGGATTGAACCCGTGTCCTCATGGATACTATTTGAGTTCTTTACTGCTGAGCCACAATGGGAACTCGTGGCTGGATTCTTAGTCTGGTATTTTGAAGTCAGCATCAACAGGATGGATGGATTTAATATGGAGTTTAAAGGCCTGGAAGGAGGAAAGGCTGTGTCTCAGTGTTTTGGACAAGGAGCTGGAGAGGAGCGGCCGTGAGAGGAGCGGGGAAGAGGGTGTCGTATCAGGAGCTGGACCTTTATGTTGAAGGCACCAAATCATGACACTGCCCACAGGCAGCTGCATATACACAGCTGAATAAATAAATTTAGACTCGTAGCACGTCGGTGGAAGGTGAAGCCGTGGGACTGGCTGGGATCGTCAAGTAATGAGCATAGAGAGATGGACGGAGAGGTCCCAGGGCTGAACCCTGCGCGTTCCAACACGGAGGGATCCGAGAGCTGAGGAGGAGGCAGCCAAGGAGTAGAAGGAACTAGAGAAATGAGAGAAAAATCATTTCCTCTCATTTGCTGCCATTCCTGCTCCCGGCCCTTCTCCCTCCATTCCCGGGTCCCGGGAGCCAGGTGAGCAAATGAACGAAGGAGAAGTGAGTGACCCACGGTCGTAGATGCTGCTGAGGAGACAAGTCAGCGAGGACTGAGGGCTGCCCTTCAGATCTTGCCCTTTAGACTTTGACAAAGGCAGTTATGTCGGAGTGATGTTGGGGGGATTCAACAGCCAGAATGGGAGGAAGTGTGGACGGCAGGGGCGATAACTCTTTTAAGCATTTCTGCTGTAAAGGAGCAGAGACCAGGGAGTGAAGCGGCATCAAAGGGAGTTTTTAAATAGGAGGAACGTGGCCTGTTTGTCTTCGGACGGGAGTCATCTGTCTCCAGGGGAACAACAAGAAACATTGATCCAAGTGTAAGAGGGAAGAATTGTTGGGGTTGTGTCTTTTCAGGCAAGAACGCATGGATTCCATCTGGCAGGTGGAGCCATTGCCAGGAGCAAGGAGATACGCCGGAGGAAACAGGAGATGAGGGAGAGGCTTAGCCACAGTCAAAGGCTTTCAGCAGGTCTCTTCTGGGAGCTTCTGGTTTCTCAGTGAGATAATAAGCAGGGCCCTAGGATGAGCAAGAGGGAGAACCAAGAGGAGGTGTTGGGCGTCTGAGGAGAAAGGAGCAGGTACAACTCATCTAGGAAAGCAGGAAAGGGAATGAACTGGGAAAACATGGTGGAAATTTCTGGGCAGCATTGAGCTCACTTAAAGTCAGGGGTCAAGAATTTAGAGTGAGGAGTTCCCATCGTGGTGCAGCGGAAATGAATCCAGTTAGGAACCCATGAGGTTATGGGTTTGATCCCTGGCCTCGCTCAGGGGGTTAAGGATCAGGCAATGCTGTGAGCTGTGGTGTAGGTCGCAGACGTGGCTGGGATCCCACACTGCTGTAGCTGTGGTGTAGGCCAGCCGCTGTAGTTCTGATTTGACCCCTAGCCTGGGAACCTCCATATGGTACGGGTACAGCCCTAAAAAAAAAAAAAAGAGCAAAAATAAATACATAAAGACCATCATCTTGAAAAAAAATAAAGTGAGACCTATCAGCATGGTTAGGCATTTTTCTCCAGCTACACACATCTGAGCAGGTGCCAGCACAGTAGGTATTTAGTTGGAGGGGATCTGAGATGTGGTTGATAAAGTGAAAGAGAGGCGAGAGAATTAAGAGTACATTCAAGGGACGGTTACGGCTGAATCATGAAGTATCAGCTGTGTAGACCTTGAGACAAGAGTTAAGATCTTTGAGGAATCAGGAAGCATGACTGACGGAGGAATAGAGGACTCCAGCAAGGAGGGGGAGCGGGTGAACTAGTCGGTAGGTGAAATTCACGACTGGAGTGCCTCATGGAGAACGGAGGGAGAATGGCCGGGGAGCAGGAACAGCAGCAAAAGACGACGTCTCCTTCCGGGACACGAGTGGCATCAATTTCTCTCTGTGTGAAAGGGAAGAGGAGCCAGGCAGTGATGGGAACTGAATCCTGAGAGAGGGGTCTGCGTCCAGCAGGTGGATCCACAGACTGGTCAGCTCCCTGTGGCAGCCTGGATCTGCTGGAGTGTCCTGGGAAGAGTCTAGGCTTTGGAGTCAGTCATATTTGAGTCTAAAACCCAGATCTGTCACTTACCAGAGATAAATCTGGGCAAGTCACTCAGCATCTCTGAACTTCTGGTTTCTCATCTGAAATACGTAAATTCTCCCTCCCATGACAATTACAGATATTAATGAATAACGTATGTACTTATTTGAAAACCGTTTGCTGTTAGGCTTTATTTCTCTCTCAGAGACCCAGTTTCTTCATCTGTAAATGTAGGATATAAATCATATTTGTGTTGTCATATGAATTAAATGAGATAATATACTATATATTTTCTGGTTCATATATTTTCTGGCTAGTACTTTTTAAAGTTAGTCTTAACTTTTAAAAATAGATCTTTGTTTTTAAAATTGGAATAACACATGCTCTCATAGAAAGTTCTCTGAAGGGGTTCCCATTGTGGCTCAGTGGGTTAAGAACCTGACTTAGTGTCCGTGAGAGGATGCGGATTTGATCCCTGGCCTCACTCAGTGGGTTAATGATCCGGCATCGCTGCAGGCTATGATGTAGGCTATGGATTTTATCTTGCCATGGCTGTGGCGTAGGCCTGCAGCTGTGGCTGTCATTGAACCCCTAGCCTGGGAACTACTATGTACTGTGGGTGTGGCTATAAAAAGAAAAAAAAATTCTCTGAAGAGTCTCTTTACCTTATTATATCCTCACTTGACTTTTTAAACCAGCAGGTAGGAGCGAGAAAACACACACACATACACACACACACACACAGCAATTTCCAAATCTACCGTGATAGTTGTGCTCAATCTAATTGCAATGAAATTGGAGTTGATTTAATTATCGGCATTTAGAAAAATAAATTTTGCTCTATACATGTGTGTTACATGGCGATCCAAAAGAACTCCAAATTCCAGTAAGTGATTAGTTCATTATGTAGACTAATTGCTGTTACGGTTATAAATAAATTCAAAACATTGCAGATCTAAAGTATACACCTGTGCACTAATTGCTTTTTGGAGAGCTGTTTCCATGGCTGCAGAGCAGACATTCTGCCACCCACAGATAGGACGGTGCAGGTGGATCCCAGGGACACTTCAGAGAGAGCACGTTTATGCCAAGGCTTTGGCAGCAACGAGCTTCAGCACCGCACGTCTCTGGACAGCTCCACCCTGGCGATGCTGCACTAACTCAGAATTCCAGAAGAATATTAATTAGGTCTGAAAGGGATTTAGAGGGGAAAAAGAAACCAAACCTCGGGACCTCAGAGACTTTAAGTAGCAACCGCAATGCCCCGCAGTAGATAAAGCGACAATACGGAGCTGTCACCCTGACTTGTTGGAGTCCAAATCCTTAGCTCTCTGGACATTGGCAGTTGGGGGAAACAATGCCTTCTGGGGAATATTTTAAAAAAGAAACTAATGACCAAAACTCTGGATGCTTTAGTTAAATATGTGCATTTTAAAAGGCTTGCTTCTGCCCGAATTTGCATAATGGTCCTTTCCCACAGGCCAGCGCTACCTTTTACTCTGTTTAATGGACCCAATGTTGCATTATTAACAACCACATGCAAAGCAATGACCTCCGGAGTCTCCTCTCCCCTCACAGGCCTTCTTCTCTGATTACTCGCCTGTGACCTCGTGGCCGAGTCAGCCTCCTGATGGGGCTGTAGCCTTTCTTTGATCCAGGTGTCTAAATGGAGCCTGGTGGCCTGATGAATCTTCAGGGCTGGGAGAAGAAAGTCTGGGTGAGGCAGAAATGACCTTCCTTCTTGAGCCTGGAGCACACACGGGACCCTTCATCAGAATTCAGTGCAAGGAAGGCCATTTCTTTTCTTTTCCTTTTTTCCTATCTCCTCTTATTTTGAAATAATCTCAGACTTGCAAAATAAGTTGTAAAAATAGTACCTTTCAGGAGAAGACCCTATTCAAGTTTCACCCAGTGATGCTTTTTAATAGCAAAAGAATCTCATCCAGGGCCACGCACCACAGCCTCTTGTCATCTCTTTAACGCCTTTCTGGAACAATTCCTCAGTCTCGGTTTTTGTGACCTGATATTCTTTCAGATTTAAGGGCCCATTAGAATGCCCATTAGTTTGGGGCTGCCTGGTGTTTCCTCTTTAGCCAGAGGACTGAACACACTCGGCTGTGCACTTCTCATTACATCCTATCAGGTGTCACGTTATTGACGACGTTAGCTTTTCATCCCTGTTGCAGTTACCAATTGCTGTGTGACAAAGCACCCCAACACCAGGCGGCATAAGACACCCATTTTAGGAGTTCCTGTTGTGGAGCAGTGGAAACGAATCTGACTAGTATTCATGAGGACTCAGGTTCGTTCCTTGGCCTTGGTCAGTGGCTTAAGGATCTGCATTGCCATGAGCTGTGGTGTAGGTCGCAGATGCGACTCAGATCTGGCATTGCTGTGGCTGTGGTGTAGGCTGGCGGCTTCAGCTCTGATTCAGACCCGAGCCTGGGAACCTCCATATGCCACAGGTGCAGACCTAAAAAGATAAAAAGTAAATAAAATAATTTTTTTTTTAAAAAAACGACCGTTTTATAATCTTGATGGTTCCTGTGTGTCAGGAGTTCAGGACCGTCTCAGCTGGGCGCTCCGATCTGGGGGCTCTCCTGTGGTGGCCATGAGAGGTGGCTGGAGCTGGTGCCTGGACTTGTCTCTGCCTCTCTTCCTCTAGTGTCAGGACCTCACCATCCAGGTCAGTTTGGACTTTTCCAGAATGTGCCATTCCAGGGCCCTTGGCCTCCTGACAGGGGAGCCGGCTTCCCCAGGGAGCACGTTCTAAGAAAACAAGGTGGCAGTACAAGGCATTTTGATGACCTAGCCTCAGCCGTCGCTTTCACATGCTCTGTTGGTCAAGGAAGTTGCTGAGACCAATCCACGCTCAAAGGGAGGGGACAGACCTCACCACCCAATGGGAAGAGTGTCAAGGTCATGTAAGAAGAAGGGCAAGCGGGATGAGAAATTGTAGGTGGCATCTCTGGAAAATATAATTTGTCACAATTATTCCCTGAAGACAGTACCCATGAGGTTTCTTTTCTGTAGGGTTACTGGGGTTTTTTTGGTTGGTTTGTTTTTGCAGTTTATAAATATTCCATAGGGAGATACTATGGGACCATATGAAATATCATTCCTTTTTCCACCTTCACCCATTAGTTTTTTTTTTTCACCCATTAGTTTTATCACATATTGATATTTCTTACTTGAATTACATATTACTATGTAGGTGGTTAAGCCGCAATTTTTCCTTTTTTTTTTCGTTGTCTTTTTGCCTTTATCTAGATCCGTACCCGCGGCATATAGAGGTTCCCAGGCTAGGGGTCTAACAGGAGCTGTAGCCGCCGGCCTTCGCCACAGCCACAGCAATGCGGGATCTGAGCCGCGTCTGTGACCTACACCACAGCTCACGGCAACGCCGGATCCTTAACCCACTGAGCAAGGCCAGGGATCGAACCCGCAACCTCATGGTTCTTAGTCGGATTCGTTAACCACTGAGCCACGAAGGGAACTCCTCAGCCGCGATTTTTAAAGTTTAACATTCTTTCTTTCTTTATATTCGTGTGTGTTTGATTTATTTATTCATATTAGAGTTGATTTAGAATGTTATATTAGTTTCAGGTGTACAACATAGCAATTCAATATTTTTATAGATTATACTCCATTTTAAAATTATTACCCAATAATATCTCTCTTTCTGTGTGCTGTACAGCGTAGCCTTGTTACTCTACCTTCATTATCTAGCACTCTTCTATAAGAAACAAAATTCTCTGCTCCATCATAATAAATTAATTACCTGGTGTGGGTATAACAGGTACCGACATGTACTGGGTATGTACTGATTATACGGGCTCAGGGGCTCTGACGCCTTTCACGGGACTCCGATGTGTCACTACCAGAATTTACTGTCATGCTGCGCCTTCCCCAAATTTGGTCTGCGGGAGTCTCTTCTGCCTGTCGTGTCTTTTTAATAAACACCTCGATCGAAGTATAACTGAATATTACAGACTAAAGATGCTGTGACCGTCCATGCACACATGCTTTCCTGGACATACGCTTCATCATCTCTTGGGCCAGCACCCAAGGGTGGAGTGACAGTCCCTACAAGGTCAACATTTTCAGAAACTGCCAGTTTTCCGTAGTTCCAGTTTCAGGTTCTAGATGGTGCCCTTCCTCCTCAGCAGCCTCAGCACTTGGGAGTCTCAGTCTTTTTGCTTTTAGCCACCTGGCGTATGCCTAGTAATCTCGCCTTGTGGTTTTTAATTTGCGTTTTCCTGATACAATGATGCTGAGCATGTTTCATGTGCTCCCTTGCTATCTGCGTGTTTTCTTCCATGAAGTGTCTGTTGTTGATGTTTTAGCCTTTTTTTTTTAAATTGTTTCTTTTCTTGAGTTTTGAGAATTCTTTATAGGGTCTGGATACATATCTTTTGCCTGATGTGTGATTTGCAAATATTTTCTCCAAGTTGGTGACTTGTCTTTTCATCCTTTTCAAAAAGCAGAAATTTTAATTTTCTTTTTTAGATTTTACTCTTGGTGACACGTCAAAGAAAACCTGGCCTCATTTAAAGTCACAAGAGTTTATTTCCTTCTAGAGGTTTTACAGTTTTCAGTTGCACGTTGAGTTATTTTTTTGTATATGGTGAGAGGCATGGAGATTGAAGTACATTTTTGCATATGCATGTCCATTTGTTCTAGTGCAGTTTGAGGAAAAGAGTATTCCTTTTTCATTGAACTGCCTTTGCATCTTTGTAAAAATATTGGTGGTCCACATACGCAGGGGTCTGTTGGGTCTAGACACTCCGTTCTATCACACTGATCTATACTTTCTAATTTTTCTGTCAGTGCAAGGCTGTGTTGATTACTACCACAAATCTTGAAATCAGGAAATTCTAGCTGCCCTAACTGGTTCTTGTTTTGCAAAATTGTTTGGTTGTTCAACATCCTTTGAGTTCTTGCAGAAAATTTAGATCGGTTTGTTAACTTCTACAAAAAAACGGCTGTTTCTTAAAAAGTTGGAATTGTCTTAAATCCCCAGATCAATTTGGGAAGGGCTGACATCTTACCAACATAGAGTCTTTTAATGAATGTGCATAATATGTCTTTCTATGTATTTGTCTTTTTAAATTTCTCTTGGCAATGTTTTGTAGTTTTCAATTTATAGGTATTTCACATCTTTTGTCATATTTCTCCAAAATGTTTCATATTTTATGCTACTATAATTGTTATTATTTTTAAATTTCAAAATGTCATCTTTACCATGTATACAATCAACTTTGGTGTGTTTACCCTGTGTCCTGTAACCTTGCTAAGCTCATTAATTCTAGAGGTTTTATTTTTATTTTTTGGTAGATTTCGTACATTTTTCTACATAGACAGTCATGTTGTCTGTGAACAAAGACACCTTGACTTCACATCTTCCTTGTGGCTCTTTCACTTGCCTTATTTCACTACCTAGCATTTTCAGTAAAATGTAGAATACAAGCAGTGAGAGCAGAGATCCTTGTATTAATGGAGTCCTGGGTGGGTGTAGAATTCTGGATTGGCAAATTTTTCTTTCAGTACTTTAAGGATATTCCTTCTCTTTCTTCTTGCTCACATCATTTTTGATGGGAAGTTTCTTGCTTCCATATTTTTTTAAAAGTAATTTTTAGTTTTTCCATTATAGTTGGTTTATAGTGTTCTGTCAATTTTCTACGGTACAGCAAAGTGACCCAGTCACACACACATATATATGCATTCTTTTTCTCCCATTATTCTCCATCATGTTCCACCACAAGTGACTAGATATAGTTCCCGATGCTATATAGCAAGATCTCATTGCTTATCCATTCCAAATGCATAAATTTCTTGCTTCAATCTTTAGTGAAAAGAAATTTGTTGTTATACTAATCTTTGTTCCTTTGTATGTAACATCTCATTTATCTCTGGCTGTTTTAAATGTTTTCTGTTTATTACAGGCTTTGAGAAAGTTGATAATGATGTGACTTTTTGCTATTATCTTCATCTTTCTTGCACTTGGGCTTCATTGAGCCTCTTGGATTTGTGGGTTTAGAGTTATAAAAATTTGTGATATTTCTTCAAATATTTCTTTCACCCCTTCCCCACCATCCTCTTCTTTAGGGACTCATGTTGCACATATCTTAGGCTAGTCGAGGCTGTCCCACAGCTCACTGATGCTCTGCTTATTTTTTAAAAATTCTTTTTTCCCCTCCATGTTTTATTTTGGATAGTTTCTATGGCTATATCTGCCAGTTTACTAATCTTTCCTTCTGCCTTTAATCTTATTCAGTGTATTTTTCATCTTACGCTTTGTAGTTTTATCTCTAGATGTTCAATTTGGGACATTCTGTTTTTCATCTTTCATGAACATATGGAATTAACTTCTTGAACATATGGAATTCAGTCATAATAACTGTTTTAATGTCCTTCTCTGCTAGTTTTAATATCTGTGTCAGTTTTGGGTTAGTTTCAATTGATTATTCCCTCACCCTGGGTTGTATTTTTCTGCTTCTTTGCACAGCTGATAATTTTTGGTTGGGTGCCAAACATTATGAATTTTACCTTGTTCAGTGTTGGATATTTGTACTCCTAGAAATATCCTTGAGTTTCTTTTTTCCCTGGGATGCGATTAAGTTATTTGAAATGGTTTGATACTTTCAGGTCCTGCTTCTAAGATTCCCTGGATGGGAATTGGAACAGTGTTCAGTCTAGAGCTGATTGTTCTCTCCTACTCGTTCAAGATTCTCCTGAGAGTCAACCCAAGGATTGGTGAAAGGTGAAATTTACCGGTCAGGCTTGTGGGACAGGTGCTATTGCCAGTCGTGTGTGTGTGTGTGTGCATGCACATGCATTGATCAATGTTTAATCCTCTTTATCTGGTCTTGGATGGTCTCCTCTGATGCATGTGCCCATCGGTGTTCCGCTGGCTGGTGAGGGCACTGCCTGCAGATCTCTGGAATTCCTTCTCTCTCAGGCACTGTAGCCGCCTTGTTGCCCAGACTGTCTGCTCTGTGTCCTCCACTTGGGGAACACCCCCAGGCTGGAAACTCTCAAAGCTGTGAACTGGGGAAGCCCCAGGGCTCCTCACGTGTTCTCCATCTCTCAGCCTCACTCCCTTTTGTGGCCTGGTGTCTAGTGCCTTTCAAACAGCCATTTCATATATGTTGACTTCTTTGGTATTGTTTTGGGGGGCTTACATCCAGTCCCCCATCACAAAAGTCATTTCTGGATCTTTAGGCCGCATTCCTGTCATTTTCTGAGTCTTTCCTTATATTCTGGCCCATCAGCTATTTTAGCTTCAGCGTGTAACATTCCCTGTTATCACACTGGGTTCAACCATTTCTCCAAGGAGCCCTGTTTCCTTTGGCAGAGAGTGGTATTAAGACAAGATCTGGGCACAAAGTATACTCGCTGCTACTGGAGTGTCACTGCTGTCAGATTCTCCTGATGGAAAAATTGGGGGAATATATATATATATATATTTACACTTGCATGTCTGTACACACTGAGAACCAAGAGTTCACGGCGGTACCTCCCATCCCTACCCACCGCCAGGCTCATTCCAGACACGCTCCTTTCCTTATTTGTACTCCCTTCTGAACTTTCAGATGTATCTTAGAGCATCACCTGAAACAAGATGGAAGGCACCCCCAGTATTCTTTGAATCCTTGGACGAGGGCTGGTGTGTGAAGGAGGAGGGGGAGACGCTGCCATGCAGAGCAGCCTCCCCAGGCGGCGGACCCAGGTTTGAGCTGGGATTACAGCCGTGTGGGAAGCCCGACTGATCTGGCTGATCGTCATCCTCCCCGTCTGTCAAGCCAAGACAAGAATACTTCCAACTCCATCCGATAGGTTGCTATGGAGATGAAACGGGCTGATGTGGCTGCCGAGGAGACCAGTCCTGAGGGAAGGCTGTGGCTCACAGAGTCGTCAGCTCATCGTCAGGGCCAAGGTGAGAAGGGAGGAGTGAGGATGCGGCAGCTCTGTGTGGCCACCGTGAGACAGAGAGCGGTTCTGGGGCAGAACAGACCCTGGAGGCAGCTCTGCTTTCCATTCACATGCTGATCCTGCAGGCGCCCCCTGCCGCCGTGCTCAGCTCCAGGCACTGTGCTGCTCCCAAGGACATTCTGGGCTCCTTTCTAGGGGATGGGTGGGTGCTTGGAGGGGCGGTGGGTAGCGGGTAGGCCAATGGGAGGGAAGGTACCAGCGAACTTTCCTTACACGGACTCCGGGAGAAGGCCCCCCTCTGCGGATGCCGCAGCCGAGCTCACACTGGAGGGGCAGTGGGTGGAGAGCAGGGTTCTTGGCGGCCCGGAGTCCCGGGCTTCTCTAAGCCTCAGTTACTCATCCGTAAAACGCTGGCCGTGGGCAGAGGACGAAGACCAGGCTTCAGGGAGGGGTGCTGGGCCACCTGAGCTGTGACAGCCCCTGGAACACTGATGTCCTGTCCAGTAAAGAACCCGGGCTGCTGTGATGAACGAACAAGTGAGTGAGTTTTAAGGCCCATCCTCGTCCTTCGTCTGACCGGCAATGAGCGCTCTGGCCCCTCCTTTTGGCAAGTCACCTTATTTCTGCTGTTCCTACCATCCCTCCACTCCTGAGGGCCAGGCCCGTTTTCTACACAAAAGGGAAGGTTCTGGTCCAAGGGGGAGTGTCTGTCCTTTTCCCATCCTTGACCACAGAGGTCTCTGCTGCCGTTTATCTAGACTGGCCCTGTCGGAGCCTCAGCAGAGTGCGTTCTGCTTATCCCATCCCACTGCCTCCCGCTAACAGGCTTCCGGATGGTGCTGTTTTCTTTTTTCAGGGCCGCACCTGCGGCATATGGAAGCTCTCAGGCTAGGGGTTGAACTGGAGCTGCAGCTGAGGTCCAGCACCACAGTCGCAGCCACACCAGATCCGGGCCATATGTGTGACCTACGCCTCAGCTTGAGGGAACGCTGGGTCCTTAACCCACTGAGCAAGGCCAAGAGTCGAACCCGCATCCTCCTGAATACTAGTTGGGTTCTTAACTTACTGAGTCACAGTGGGAACTCTGGGATGGTGCTATTTTCATTTCAGCTTTGAGGACACAGAAGCTGAGGCACAGGGCAGCTTGCTCTCGAGGGTCAGGAGGCCGCTTGAGGTCACATTTGTGAGTGTCCCTGGCTCCCTGGGCTCAGGACCGCCCCACCTGGAGAAGGTCCAGCAGGGGTGAGTGTGGGAGGGGGTCAGCAGCCTCCCAGCTTTTGGAAGGAAGCTTCCAGAAGCTAGCGGGGGTGGTGCAAGTGCAAAGGGGATCATGAACCCTTTAGAAATGCAAAGCGCTATAAATATTAACACCCAGAAGCCCGTTTTCATAATCTCTCGTTTTCCATTGTGTTGCAAATTCTTGTACATTTTCCTGCTCTCTGGGAAAGATGAAGGCAGCCTGTTTAATAACCACACCATTAGCAAGTTATCAAGTATTTGATTGCATTTTCCAGCAGCACCTCAGTGGCTGGGGGACCATTTCACATCTGCCTTTTCCACGCACACTCAGCATTACCAGCCTCGCAGCCGGGACTCCGCCGTGTAAAACTGTCTGCGTATCGCGGTGGAGGGAAATGATTTTTTAAAGGGAGGAAAAGAGTATCCAATTTACAGATGTCTTGTGTGATGCACAAAGCAGGAATGACTCTGCCCGGCCCCAAGCGTGGACGGATTTAGCAGGCGTCGACCGAATGCTGGAGGGGGGTGTCAGATGGCTGTAACTTCATAAAAGTTCTCGGTGAAACTTGCTCAGTTAACTTTTCGGTGCCTAGAATTCAGAGCCTCGCAGCCCCCAGTCCCTCCCCTCCGATGCAGGGATTCTCAGCACTTTGTGGGCTAACCGGGGTGCGGGTGCGGGTGGGGGGAGCGGTGGCCCGTCCGTTCCGGGTACAGGCGCCCCCAGTGCTGTCGCCGCGCCCCCTGCGCCCCCATCTCACCTTGTTTCCCCGGAGTAGGGGCGTGAATTGTGTCTCATAAAAGCACATGCTCACCAGAAACCCCAGAACGTGAGCTGATTTGCAACCAGGGTCTTTGAAGATCAGGGTCTTGAGATGAGCGCTTTATTCTGGGGTTGGGGCAGGCTCTAAACCCAGTGACAGCATCCTGTTGAGAAGACGAGGGGACGGGGACACACACCAGGAGGCCACGTGACCTCTGAGGCAGAGACAAGGTGACCGTGTCCAAGCCAAGGAGCGGTCAGCACTGCTGGCAGCGTCAGAAGCTGGGAGGGCCCTGCCCACACCGTGGGCTTGGATTCCAGGGCTCCAGACGGTGGCAGAGTCCATGTCTGCTGTTGAAACCGGTCTCTGCGGTCCTGGGCTCTGGCAGTTACCGCAGGTGGTGAGTCCCAAATCGGTGCTCTGGGCAGGAGTTTAAATTCTCTTTACATATTAAGACCAGACACAAATCACATTGTTGCTGTTATTCTTTTCTTTATTTTTTTCTTTTTTTTTGCTTTTTAGGGCCTCACGGTCAGCATATGGAAGTTCCCAAGCTAGGGGTCGAATTGGAGCTGCAGCTGCCGGCCTACAGCGCAGCCACAGCAGTGCCGGATCCTTAACCCTCTGAGCGAGGCCAGGGATTGAACCGTATCCTCACGGACCGTGTTGGGGTCTCAATCCGCTGAGCTACACCGGGAGCTCCGTTACCGCTATTCTCAATACCACGTGGTCTGCAAAGGAAATAAAGCGGCCAGGAGGGAGAGCGTCCCATTTTCTGGGAAGGTTGACCTGGGCAGAGGTTGTGGGGGGAAGCCTGGCAGGGCCCAATGAGTCCAGAACGACGGGTCTCTGGCCTGAAGGGGGGCACGGCTGGGGCTGGGGCTTCAAACAGTCCCCGCATGGTGACCCCCAACCGCTCCCCTCAAGAGTCTGCCCGCTCCCCCTAAGGTCATCACTAAGTCCATGTCCAGACCGGCCCCCGTGCCGGGGTGGGGTCCTGGTTTTGCAGAAGGAGCCGGTGCCCGAGCCCACAGCAGCTGCATTGTGGTTTAGCCTCCTGCCTTGTTTAGGAAACCAGTGTATCTCCATTTGATAATAAGTAATCAAAATTCAATGAATAAAATAGCGAACTCTCCTAATAAAACGCACTGTCTGCATCAGCAGAACCATCCGCCGGGGACACTGGTATTTGTTCTGGATCCCCCGGGGACCCGTGAGGCGGGCAGGATGAACCGCCAGAGGCCAGCCCAGCCGGGGCTGGTGTTGCCGCCTCGCCAGAGGTGGGCCAGCCCGACGGCTTGCTGGCTGCTTTCATTTGGACGGCTTCCGTGTTCATAGGGTAAGCCCACAAAGGACTCGCTTCAAATGCATCTTTGAAATTCTGGCACTGTCGCCTCCAATAAAAGTGGTAGAAGGGAAATTTCAATAAGATAACTCAAGAACATTTAATTTTCTGCTCCTTTGGATTTGCTCTCTTATTACGGCCATTCAGTTAGCTAATAAATATCCAATCCTGTCCAATCTTCGGAGCGAGCGAAGAGGCTGGGATTTAAATAATTGGATGGAACGTCTGGGGGTGGGGGCAGCTTTTAGCCGAGTCTGCCAACAGCACGGGTGGGTGCGGGGTCCGAGCCTGCCGTGGAAGCCCCCCCGCCCCCTGGTGTAGCCGGAATGAGGGGCCTGGGCGGGAGGGGCAGAAGGCGAGACCTCTGAGTCCTGGTTCTATTCGCAGATGGAGGAGGGGTCTGGCTGGGAGCTGCAGGGGCCGGCGAGACCAGCCAAAGCAGAAAGGCTTCCTTTTCTGGTTTTGACACAAAATCCGTATCCTGCCGGGCTTGGCGGTGATGGACACGGACCCAGCGGCACCTGCTTCTGTTGAGACGGCAGACAGGCTAAGGTCCTTATGTGAGCGAAGACCGTCCCCTTCCTGGGGCCTGAGTCCAGGCGTCTGCTCAGGTCAGGAGGACCTTTGGGGTCACGGTGGGGCCTGGGTTTGACACATCTTCTTGCTCCCTACTCAGAGGCCACTCTGGATGTTGCCGGTGTCAGGTGAGGCCAGTTAAGGGCTCCCCAGGCAGGCTGGGATCGATGACCAGAAAACCCCACCCTCCTCCGGGACCTCACTGGCAAAAGGGCAACTGGCTTCCCGGGTCTGAGAGGCCCCCCGGCTTTTTGCAGAACGGCGGCTGCGTACTCAGCTCATCGACGACTCCTGCATGTTTGTGCTGCATTCCCAGAACCTGTAAAAGGGACCCTGCGAATGGGAACAAGTGAAAGACTCTGAGAAGGAGGTGACCTTGGTGGCCCGGGGTTGTCACCAGGATCCCTACAGATGAGGCTCCAGAAGCTGGAAAGACGACAAAGCAGGTTTGCCCCAGAACCTCCGTGAGTTTAGCCCCAGAGGCGGACTTGGGACTCCACCCTGGAGAGCTGGGTGAGAATAAATATGTCATTACAGCCTCTAAGTTTGTGGCCCTTTGTCACAGCAGCCACGGGACACCCACCCAGTCTCATCCCCTCAGAGCCAGCAGGGTTGTCTGTGTTGACTTAGAGTCAATCCTAACCCTTGATTCTGTCCCCAGGAGGACACCAGGCGCCAGGACACATGGCTTCCAGGAAGGAGAGCACGTTGTCGAGGTGAGGGGGACCCGGCCCCATAGGCAGCAGGGGCCACGGGAACGTGCGCTGGGCCGAGGAGGGAGTCTGTTCCCGTGAGCGCAGGAGCCGGAGGCCTGGCAGGTGGAGAGGCCGGGGCAGAGGGTGCAGGAGCCAGAAGCTGAGGTGAGTGGGCTGGGCCGGGAGAGGGAGCGGGCCGCGCCGTGGGGCGCAGGTGCACCAGCTCCAGCAGGTGTGCAAGGCTCGACGTCTATGCTTGGTTTAAAAGTTCATGTACTCACCTATCAAACGTTTGTTTTGCCCTCTGTGTGCTGGGGACTGGGTGGCGGGGCCAGGGCTCTGCGCTCAAGAACTCAGGTCCTTGCGAAGGCAGACTTGAAGGAGGCCCTCGGGAGCTCGAGTCCCATGTGGTGGAAACTGGGGAGCGGGGGTGTCTATGCCTCTGTGCGCACCGCTCCGTCTGGGTGCCGACGTGCACGGTGAGACCTGCGGCTGGCGGGGCTTGTGGGGCTGGGCCCGGGGTGGTGGCAGAAGACTCGGCCTCCGGCAGCTCTGCTTGGGCCCCGGGCACCTCCCTGCAGGACGGCCAGCACCCCGCTGCGAACGAGGACAAGCTTTTATCTCACTTGAGGCCTTTCGATTGGCTGGAGCCCCATCGTAACGATGGGGAAACAAAGGCTCAGGGAAGCCTTTTGTGGCAGCGGCTCATCTCCCCGGGCCAGGGTGGGGGCTGGAATCCAGTTCTGACCGCCTGGCCACACCCTTCCCAGGACCGGGGGACATTCCCAGGACTCCTCCCGGTGTGGACCAGCTGCACAAATGCTTCTGCACTTTTGGAGCCAGTCTTTCCCGTAACCCACTACGTAAACAGCCTGATGCATTAAACCCAGATCGATGTGTTTCTGCCCCACGCGGGGTGGTTGATGCCCTGACTCCCGCTATCTGTTTGGGCCGGGACGGAGATGGCTTTATTTCCCCAAAAACTCTCGGTAGCACGTCCCATTGTCCGCTTTGTGACACACGCTTGCCGTCATTAATCGCCTGGGAAGAGAGCCGGAGTTGGTGGTTGGACCAAAAGGCGGGCCGGAAACCTCAGGAACGTTTGTTCCCGGTCCTCATGGCTGCTTGGCGTCCCAGGCTTTGGGGACTTTTCTACGCCTGCTGACGTCCCAGGTCCCTCGACTCCAGGCGAGGAATCCTGCTGCGTTCCGACGGTCAGCTCAGAGCCGCCCGCGGAAGCCCACAGCATGCTTGTCCTGAGAATATGGATAGCCACTAATCTGCAGGCGTCTAAAGTGTGGTGGGGACATTACTGCTAATTGGCAATGAGAGACACTAAATGGAGCAAAGTTTCATATTAATGAGCCGTTTATCAATACCGAGCGGCTGGCTGGCTCCTTCCATCACTTGATCGGCGTGGGTTTTGTGTCGCAGGTGTTCCCCCAGCCTGTCCAGCTGGCTGTCAGTTGCCTCTGTTCTCAGATGCCCTCACCACGACCAGGGCACTCCGTCCTGTCCTGGTTTTGTTCCTGAACTTCTGGCGACAGCAGCCGCCTTAAATTGGGTGTCTTTGGCTTGTCAGTCCCCGTGTTGGCACAGCCAGCCTGTCATCGCGGGTCCTGGGTGGGAGAGGCCTGTCCGCTCTGCCCGGGGGTCTCCCCACCCGAGCCCTCCCTCCCGCAGCAGCTGGAGCTGAGAAGGCCGGCGTCCTGGACACGCCTGGGACCTGCGGGGAGACAGAGTCTCGTGGGGCGAGGCGCCCGCCCTCTCTGACATTCCCGGACCCTGGAGACGCTGAGTATCCGATGGGACACCTGGAAACCTGACCTGATCTTCAAGGACCTGACCCCCCGACAGCCACGCCAAAGCTCATCTTGTTTTTCCCTAAGAGCTGGGTCACTTCAGTGCAGAGGAGGACAGGGATTGAAGTGAGGCCGGGGCCCGGGGAGGCACGCGGGACATGGGGCGGGGTGCACCTGAATGCAGGGGCTGCGGCTTGCGGGTGTCCCGGCTCCCTGGTCAGTGACCTCGGGCTTGGTCTGGGCTGGGCCATGGGTGGCACTCCCTGCCTTTCTGGGTCAGGGCTCTGCGTGGAAACTGCTGGGGGAGCCCAAGGCGTGCGCCTTCTGCTGCGGACAAAACAAGTGCTGGGCAGAAAGAAGTCGATCCAGAGGCCTTCCTGGAGGAGGCAGCAGCTGAGCTGGACTGTGGAAGCCGACAAGAGATAGTGTGGGGGCAGCAGAGGGACAGGAAGGGCAAAGGCCCGGGGCGGGAGGGGACGGTTTGGACAAGCACTCGGGGCGGAAGAGCAGAGGTGGCACTGGCCGAGCCCAGCCCTTCTGCACCCACAGTGGTCGGTGGGTGTTTGCCAAGCTGGCCGTCCCTGGGGCGGGTGGCAGTACTTTGCTGGTCTCGAGGAAGAGAATACCACCTGGCTGGAAGTCAAGGTCAAAGGGAGACACGTTTGACCGACGGCCCTGCGTCCACAGCCCCAGTGCTTTCTGGGCACCTCCCCTGTCAGATGCTGGCCCTGTATTTGCGATTCTTTATCTGAAGCTCCAAATTCACTGTCTTGATCGACGTTTTTCTGTCCCTGGGCTGTCACTAGAGTCGCTGAAATCTTGGCTGCCTCTGTGCACCGATGCCAAGTAGAAACACGGAGACAGAGTTGGAGAAAAAGTAGGTCTAATGGTCAGGCAAAGAGGGGACACAGCAGGCTGGAGCCGCAAGGACAGAGCTCCCTTAGAGAGGGTCCTGAGGAGACTTACAAAGAGTGGGGCGTGGTCAGCTCTTGGAGCTTTTCCTGATTGGTGGGTGGTGAGGTCATCATCAGCTCCTGGTTCCGGCTGGTCTGAGGTCTCCGTGCTGGTGGGCAGCATAGAGGTGAGTTCTTCCACCTGGCGGGGTCGCAGCACCTGCAGCACAGCTCCGAGGACAGGGCTCAGGATATCACCTGCAGTCTTTGAAGAAGAGCTGACCGAAGGTCCTTGACTTTGTCGCATGGCTTAAGTATCATGATTCTGTCTTGCTTGACTCTTTTCCTTTTTCTCTGTTACTTTCTCCCCGCTCCGATTAAATTGATCCTTTGGGCATTCCTGTAGTGGCGCAGCAGAAACGAACCTGACTAGGAACCATGAGGTTGCAGGTTTGATCCCTGGCCTCGCTCAGTGGGTTAAGGATCTGGCATTGCCGTGAGCTGTGGAATAGGTTGCAGACCCGGCCTGGATCTGGTGTGGCTGTGGCTGTGGTGTAGGTTGGGAGCTGTAGCTCCGATTAGACCCCTAGCCTGGGAACCTCCATATGCCACAGGTGCAGCCCTAAAAAAAAAAAAAATTAAAAAAATAAATTGCTTCTTTGACTCAAGTTCTTCTGTGGATAAAGACGCAGGTGGGGCCCACTCTGGGAAGGCCTCAGGGGGTCCTGCTGGGTTAAGCTAGCAGCCTTCTCTGTGGTCACGACTCCTGTTGAGGGATATTTCCGGCAGCCTGGCCTGGGCGGAGCTCAGCTCACGAGGGACTGAGACGCCCTCCCAGCACCCCTGGGGAGGCCTCGTGTGTCCAGCAGAGGAAGGATGAGGGGGTCACTTTGCTTTCTTTTCACGTGAAATAATTGTCCCCTGGGGCCTCCCTGGAGAGGGGGCGGGGCAAGAGGTTTGCAGTGGGAGGGGCCTTCATAAAGGCCCTTAAAGACACAGACTCATTTGGTGGGGGCCGCTTCGAAGGGATCAAAAGCAAACAGAGCGAGAGGGGAGAAGAAGGCCCCTGAGGAGGGAGGCGGTGGGGGAGCCGGGAAGGGAGATGCTGACGGAGGCTCCTTGAGGACGAGGGTCCTCCCGCAGCCGGCACCAGCAAGAGCCAGGTCCTCAGCTCTTGCCGGTGTCTCTTCAGTGGCTTTTAATCCACAGCTGCCCAAAGATCTCCGTCTTTTCCCAGGGGAAGGAGAGGAGGGGACCCGGGACCGGTGCCCCCCCACCACCCCCAGCCGTGACCTGCCCTGGTGGGAGGGACTTTGCAGATGCGACTGAGATAAGGATCTGAGATGGGAGCTTTCCGGGTTATCTGGTGGCCCAGTGTCATCACCGGGACCCTCAGAAGAGGCTGGGGATGGGGGGCATGTGTGTGCGAGGAGCAGTGAGGACTGAGCAGAGGTCCCCGTGGTGTGGCTTCCGGCCCTGGGGATGGAGTGAGGCTGGCCTGATCCGCTCCACCTCCAGGCCCTTGGGGCACACGCCCCGGCTGGTTGGAGAAGCGCCAGCGTCTGAGGAGATGGATCTGGAGCCCTGGCCCGGCCGCCCGTGGCCCCGCTCCAGGGTTGGGTCCCGCCCTCCTGATGGACGGACTCCCTTTATCCCCATGTGCCAGGTCTCCCAGGCCTGGGAGGCCGGGTGGGGGCCGGCAGGGGCCCTGCCCCGGGGAGACTCGCAGGTGTGGTCTCATCTGATCCTCCCAGGGTCACAGGCGTCAGCAGGGTTTTCATGAGCTTGATTTGCAGTTTGGGTCGGCAAGGTCCAGAGATCCACCTGCGTCCCAGTCCAGGGCTTGCGCTGTACTGGCCCTGGATGGGGGGCCTGGGGCCTAGGGGACATGAGGGCTCAGTTGCGGGGCAGGGGCGGGGTGGCTCCGACCTTGGACTCCTGCCTCCTTCCTGGACACCCTCCGCCCTGCCCCATCCTGCAGCTCCAGCTCCCACTCCCGCCCCTGCCTTCCCGCCTGCCTTCCCGCCTGGAGGGGCCGTGACTTCTGGCTGCCCCTGGGCTCTGGCTTCAGTCTCCGCATCCTGCCTGTCTCTCTGTAAATAGTCTCATTAATCTTCCCAGTTCAGCCTCTGAGTAGAATTCGGGTTCCTGTGTGGAACGTGACTTTTCCGAAGTGGCCTCGTGATTGATTGATGTGTTTAACGACTAAACGGACATCATCTGTCCTCCCCTCGGCTCACCGACCCTCCTCCTGGGCCCGCTTGGGCTCCTCTGGTGGCAGGAAGCCTTTCCTGCCTGTCCACGTCTGTCTACACAGGCTAGCAGCCTTCTCTGTGGTCACGGCTCCCGTTGAGGGATATTTCCGGCAGCCTGGCCCGGGCGGAGCTCGGCTCACGAGGGACCCCCGGGCGCTGATGGAGAGCTGTGCGGGGGCCTGCAGAACCCCCGGACACCAAGCCCCCTGCTGCTTGTCACTCACAGCTCTGCCAGCCTCTCTCCTGCCCCCACCCCGGTGGCCACATCCACGTGCGCCCCCTGTGGCCACCCTGCCCCCAAGGTCACCTTGCCCCAGGGCCCCAGGACTGACCTGAGCTCCGCTGCAGGTCCCAGAGCCCAGCACCTTCCATCTCGTGAGCTGGGTACAAACGCGTGCGCGAGGCTGCTGCCCCCGAGGGCCCCTCACGTGATGGGGGCGGATCTGCAGCGCGGGTGTAGACAGAGGAATAAAAACACATGTTCATTGTAGTGAACGTGCAATTCCACGACGTGGAATCTGGCCGTGGTTACAGTTTATCCTGCCTGGATCGCCAGCCCTGGTTGGGCAGGGGTGGCTAAGCACCCCCCCGCCCCCGCTCCGAACGTCACCAGGCCACCCATCCGCAGCTTTGTCCCCACGCTGGACAGATTTCCTGAACAGAGCACCTTGCAGAGCTCTACTGGCCTAGGTGTGGGGGGCAAGATCTATCTTTTTGCTTGAATTTGATAAAACGAAGGTCATCTTGTGAGGTGCTAATAACCTATTGGGGACATAGCTCATGTCCGCAGTTTAACCCCTCTGAGCAGAGCTGTGGTGTGGACATGGGGATCCCTGTGGGAGCCAGTGGCTATGGCCCCTCCTACCTGGACCCCCGAGCTGTGTGACTCCTCGAGGGTGTCTTTCCCGTGGGCCCCAGTCCAGCCGCCTCCACCACCAGCCCAGGGTCCTCATTCCTCGCCTCCGCCAGTTCTGGTGCCGGTGTAGACAAGAGGGCAGCCCTGACGGGGGGCTGCATCTGTCTCATCCCCCGCAGCCCTGGGCACAAGGTGGCAGGGGGCTGTGAGTCACTCGGGAGAGGTCCCACTGGCGGAGTCCTGCCTGGTTCCGGCCCATTTTCCCTTTGGCAGGATCCGTCATGTGCCTCCTTTCCAGGCAAACGGCAGCCGAGAACCCTGCGGAATGGATAATCAATTTCAGTAATAAGTTAAATGGGTTTGCTTTTGTTTCCAGCAAGACTCCCACTGGTAGAGGGATTTTTTTTTTTTAAAGATTCCTGGGTTGAGTTTTACTTCTGAACTTGGGCCTCCAACTGCTTCCGAGCTAATTGAGTGGAGACCCTGAGTCAGCAGGGGCGGGGCCCCTCCTCCACACCCACGCGAGGGGCGCAGGCGGCCCCAGGAGTTGCGGGGGACTCGCCGGCCTGTGCTGTGCAGGACACGTCACGGTGGCAGCCACTCGCGTCCACGCCGTTTAAATGTCACTTCACGGCCAGATTGTGTCTCCTAGGAATACCGCTCGTGACTTCCAGGACACAGCGGTGATGCTCGTCAAACCCGACAGACCTAAGCCGTCTCGGTGAGCGTCACAGCTTGGAGCCCAGAAGCCGACTTCATTGTGGAACCAGCCTGGGGTCCGCAGCCATCTGGAGGCTGCCGGGGTCCAGTGCTGCGGGCACGTGGCTTGTTATCCCAGCTGATCTTGGGACGTCGTGTTCAGCCAGTGTTTCCTGGACAAATGAGCCAGGGGAGGAAGCCACCTCTGAAGTGTTCAGTTCTGCAGCATGAGGATGTTTTTCTGGGGGAGAGTCAGCAAGTCTGAGAGCAGGAGCAGGCCGGACATATTTTGTCAGTCCACGTCCTGTGCACCACGCATGCGCACTGAATACCAGTGGAATGAACATCAATCAGGTACTACGGTCGAGGGGCTCCTTATGTGGAATTTCAGTCCTTTGTGATGCCAGAAGTCCTGAATAAGCCAGGTTTCCTTTGATAAATTCCTCAAAGCATCTGTAAACATCTTTGCAGTGTGATCCCTCACAGGGCTGCAGCGCTCTGACTGGTGGATACCTCTTTGGTTGAGAACTCGATAAAGTCATTGGCTTGCATTTAGGGGCCCTTTGTACTAAAACACTGTCTCAAAATGCTAGATTCACACAGAGCTGACAAGCTACTTACATTGTGAGGGATGTATGTGAATGGGGAAAAAAAAAAACACACCCCGAATTTTATCTCCCATCTTGATCAGCCATTGAATGGAAAGGCAAGAAAATGAACCACACCACTTAAGTTCTTTTCTCTTCCTTTTATTTTGTGCCAAGAAAAGAGACTGGAAGTGATATAAATTAAATTCATATATGGTATGTCTCCACTGTAAGTGCTCAACTGAGATCCACTCATTGGTGTAGGAGAGAGTTTTCTGCTAGATATGAGGATAAAACCAGCTAACCCACCCACCCACCCATCCATTCAGCCACCTACCAACCACCCAAAAGTCAACCAACCAGTCAAAAACAAATCAACCAAAAGCCAACCAACCGAGCAACCAAACAAAAGCCAGCAAACCTACTAACAAACCAACCAAAATAAAAATCAACCAACCAACATGCCAACCAACAAACCAACCAAAAAAAAAAACAGGTCAACCAACTAAAAGCCAACCAACTAACAAAAGGCCAACCAACCAACCAAAAGCCCACCAACAAAGCAACAAACCAACCAAAACAAATCACCACTCCCAAACCAATCAACCAAAAGCCAAACCACCAATCAAAAAAAGCCAACCAAGTAACCTACCAACCACAAGCCCACCAACAAATCAACAAACCAACACAAAACAAATAACCACCCCCAAACCAGCCAACCAACCAACCAACCAACCAACCGAAAGCCAAACAACCAACTGAAGAAAGCAAATCAACCAACCCAAAACCAACCAACCTACCAACCCACCAACTAGTCAATTCGCCTCATTTGGATTGGCTAACCAGCAAATGTACCCACAAGGAGCCATGCAAAAGGGGTGCAGATTTGCTCCATGGGAAAATTCTGCAGGCCTCGTTATGACAGTAAATGCCCTTGAGGAAAAGGTCGGCACCATCTGGTGCTGCCAACTCCCCTTTTCTATTCTCTGCGCTTGGCTTCTGTGATGACATGTCTTCCTGGTACTTCACCTACTTCTCTGCTTTTTATTCTCAGTCTCCTTGTCTTAGACTCCCCTCTAATCCACTCCCCGTGGTACTGACCTGTGACATTTTTTCATGGCAATGTTACTCATTTCTTTGGATTCCGTGGCTTTGGCCGTGGCAACGACGGTTGAGCAGAGCACTGACCTATAATCAGTGGGGGTGTGATGAGCTTGATGTATCCTAGACACACGCATGGGCATCCGTGCTCAGAGTGCCTGGTGCGTTAGGAAGTGGCCATGATTTAGAATTAAGCAGGCACAGGTCTGAACCCCAGGGAAGGCCACACAACAGCTTGTGATTTGGGGCATGGTCTTAGTTTCAGCTTCTTCAACTACAAAAGGGGGCTAATAATGAATACAATTAAGACAACCTATTTTGTCGATTCCATGAAAGTTTCATTTGAGGAGTTCTAGTAAGTGGTCAGATGCCTGTTGATGGCTGTTGCCTGTGGCTCCTTCTCTTCATCTTTGTTCTGTCGAGTCTGCCCTTGACTTCAGATCATGGGTCTTCAGCATTGATGGAGCACCCACCATATTCCTGGAGTGTGCTAAGTGTTGGGGATATGCAGAAGATGGGACTGGGCCCTAGACAGGGAGGCAGATGCAAATGGGAAGTGTTCTCAAGGCATGGTAGCGTGAGGCATCCTCCCACGCCCTCCCCTCATGCCTGTAAACATGATCCACATATTTCTTGCTTCTCATTGGATGTTGCAATCTGCCAGCTGGCCTTTGACCATGTGTGATGTCTTCCCATTACCAGAAAGACACCATTCGCTTTCTTGATCTGAACAGACTAGCTCTACATAGTCTGCTCCTTACCTGTTCAAGACCCACCTCTCTCTACTCCACACCCTCTGCTTTAACCACGTTCAACCTCTCGGTATTACTTCTCATTCCTCAGTACTCTGGATTCATACCTGTAAACAGTACCCCATTGCCTGGATTTCTCTTCCTACCACCTGTCTTTTAAGCCCCAGTCAAGTTCCCACCCCGTCCTAGACAGCTTCTGGTTGTTCTCGATCACTGCCAGTCAACACCCTCTTCTGTTCCCAACTCTTCCTCTGTACCTCATTTCTAGAACACTCTAAATCATAATAGAATGTGGAGATCGGTGCATGCTTCCAAATCTGTAGGTATCATCAAGGAGAGGGACCACGTTTCCTTCATCATTGTAGCAAGTGTGGGACCATGGAGGATGGTCCAAAGATGACTGAGGTTTCCACCAGTGCGATGGGGTTGCTGGTGTGTCTTCTCCAGCAGAGCGAGATCCTCAAGGGCAAGGAAGCATGAGTGTACATTTTATGTCCTTGGAGAACACTAGACGTTCTAGAGAGCCTCAGTAACTGCATGCTGGATAATACATTTGTCCAAATGATTGAATACGTGAAGAGTGGTCTTTCATTTAATCAAAGCTTTCCTTTTTTTTTTTCCACTTAAGTGCAAAAAACCTTTTCTCCCTCTTGAGTGATTCAGGTGGCCAAGGGCAGGTGAACATTCCTTCCAGAGGGCTTAGTTCCTCACCTTCTGCCACATCCTCCCACTAGCATCACTGTGGGATTCTTAGTGTAGCCTAGTGGACACAGTCTGTTCTTGACCTTCTCCTCCTGGCTGGGCCTTAGTCCCTCACCCTGGAAGACCCCCATTGGCTCCACGGTCTCAGTTCTCCTGCAGATTGCTTCTAGAAGAGTCCCTTGAACCTTTCTTGGAACTTTTGCTTAATTTGGTAATGGCATCGTCTAGCACATGTCCCACAGTTCCCTATGGTAGCCAGGGATTCTCGCAGCAGGCTGTGCAGGAGGGACAAAGGCTGTCCTCCACAGAAGATCAAGGTTTCTTGGAAGGACAAGGAATCAAGTTTGGGTGTTACTCTTTCAAGGGCCAAGCAGGCAGAGAAGACACCGACCAAAGCATAGAATCATTTCAGGGAAATTTCTACTGTTGGCATGACCCACCATGTGGGAAACACCAAGTGAAAAAGACTGGACCCTTGAATCTGGACCAGCTGCCACAACAGAGGGAGGCCTTAGCAACTTGCCACCACCCTCCATGCCTTATTTAGATTTCCAGATCCCAGGTGAGTTGGCAGCTTGGTGGAGGCGGGGCCGCAGGAGAACCCTAACTCCACGGGGGGTGGCAGAAGGTCATCTTTGGGACTCTGACCTCTGCTGATGGGTCAGTGCAGTTTCAAAGGGTCTTCAGGGTGCCCCATTCTCCCGTTTGGCTCCTCCGGATCCGTACACATCCTTCTTCCATGTTTAAACTTCTGACTGTAAGCGGAGCAGCAGCTCTATGCCCCCTGAAACCCCTCCACGCACTTAACTGCCTTTGCTCTCCCACCAACAGGGAGGGTGCTCAGCGTCATCTGTGTCCAGTTCTGGGAGACGATTATCCCATCACGGCTGAATCTGGATACCTACCATCTACGGACCTGATGATCGAACTGATGGCCCTGACGCACCCTCTGTGAGGCAGGAGGTATGAAGAGATGGAAGAAATGGGAGAAACCATCTGTCTGTCCAAGTGTGTCCAACGGCGCAAGGAGAGAAACAGCTGCTACGATTCCTGGATCTGTAACAGGTGACAAGCCAGAGCTGGCACCTAAAACCTCCTTTATCCATCACTCGTATTATATTCTTTTGTCCTTGGCTGGCACCCAGTTGGTCAGGCTCACTCTCTCGTAGGGTAGCCCCAACCTTTATTCCGGGGTGGGGAGGGGAGGTCTGAGCCACAGCTGGTCTTATGTATCCAGGGTGCTGTAATCTTCCCCCGTACCTGGAGGTAGCAGGCAGGACCCTTGGGAATACTTTGTCCTGTCACCATTGCTTAGGGCACCTTGTTTTCCCTTGATGGTCGGATAATCTTTAACTCGAAGGCAGCTGATTAGGAACATTAATTACACATGAAAATCCTTTGTGCCGTGTAATGCGGCAGCCTCACTGGACTGATATGCTGTCACATTCGCCATGCGCCGAGGGAAGGGTTTCGCAGGCTGTATACACCGGGGGGTGAAACTTTGGGGCTCTCTGAGAACCTGCCTCCCTCAGCACCCTGTTTCGGCCTCAGGCGCAGAGCAGGTGTCTTCCATAGCGGAGCACATCAGTTTCACACCTGGGCAGAGCCCCTCTCGAGTCTGTGAGGGCTCTCCAAGGTGGTTCTGTGCCCCGCGTGCTCTGGGTTGATGGTGAACATCTTAAGACAGTGGGTGCCATGGGTCAGTCCATTGTTTGGTCTCTTGTCGTCCCCCCTCCCCCCGGCCAGCACCCGACGATACCTTGGACAGAAGCAAAGCTGACAGCTGAACGTGGCCCTGTAAGAATGAACGAAGTGTTTAGAAAACCTGTAAATGGTGTGATCTCTGCAGGCAAGGCAAATACTTATTTGCAATAAGCATCTATTTCCTGGAAGGCAAATTCCTGCCCCCTCCGTGTTAGAAGGTGGTGGTACAGTCCATCTGCCACTGGTTGCCTGGTGTTCCAGCTGGACAGCGCTGGACCAAGTTTCAGCATTGCCCATTGCTGATGGCGTCTCAGACTCTCAGCCGAGGTGGCCTGGCCGCCCCTGGGCAGTCAGTCCATCTGCCTCCAAGACCACTTTGTCCACACGCCCTTGGAGGATGAGCCAGGCTGGCAATGTCCACGCCTGCAGACCGTGCGTGCCTTTGGGGGCCATTTACAGAGATCCAAGTATTTCCACTCTCTGAAAATTCCAGCTGCAAACCTCTCCCAAACGTTCTGCCCCCAGCCCCACTCTTGTTCCTTAGGGGCCCCCGGACATCCAGTCAAACAACCAGCGGTCACGAATGGCTGTAGACTTGCCTCTCTGTCTCCCTTTCCAGCGCACCGTGAGCTCTGCTGCTTGGAGCTCCGCCCACGGAGGGTTTCCACCCTCTGCTTTCTGACAGGGCTGCCCCTGAGTTGATGGGCGGGCTATGCCCTGAACGCTCCCCTCCGCCTGGTGGTGTTTGGAGCTGGGAGGTTGTAGGGCAAGAGTGTATGTTCCCTGAGTTGGTTGCCGTGAACTCCCCAGGAGGCCATGAACTTGAGTCTTGACACACTGGAAACACCCCTCAGAATTCTTCTCGACTCATCTGCATCTCATTCATTCATTCAGCTGACGTGCATTGGGTGCTTATGGCACACCCAGGGCTTGTCCACTCACTGCTGTCACAGACAGGCGATGCGACAGAAGTGTTGAAGGAACCAGAGAAAAAGACAGTCATTTAAAAAATAATAGGAGTTCCCTGGCGGCATAACAGGTTAAGGATCCGGCGTTGTCGCTGTCATGGCTCAGGTTTGATCCTTGGCCTGGGAAATTCCGCTTGCTGTAGGAAGGGCAAAATAATCATAATAATAAAGTTCAGCAATGTAATCAACTACCGTTGTGACAGCTAAGGAAGCGGGGCTGTGCTGTGCCATTAGCTAATCGGTGTCCCCTGAGCCATGGGACTCAAGGACCAGGCACAGGTCCTTCCTCCCCTCCAAGCTCAGTCCTCATCACACTCTGATGGGCACGTCTGACACCGTCTCCAGCCCTCCCCATCGCCGCGGCTGTGTCCAGGCTCTGGCATGTCTCCCCGGGCCAGCAGAGCTGCTAATGTGTTTCTCTGCTTCTAGTTTTACCCTTTGAGTAATTTTCTTTACCAGGCAGCCATAAAGGATTTTTGAAAAAATGCAAAATCTGATCACATCTCTGCCCTGCTGGAAGCTTCCATCTCTGTGTGTCTTCGGGGGCATGGGAGCTTCTCTGCGCGCCTTAAAAGGATGCAGTCCTGGCGGCCCTCACTGCTTCTCGTCTCTGCTTTGCAAAGGCTGCTCTCTGCCTGAAATGCTCTCTCCCCGATCTCAGGACCTGAAAGGCTTCTTTTCAGTTTCCAAACGCTATTCAGTCCTCACTCTCTGCCTGAAGTCTCTCTTGAAAACCCCAAACAGAGATAATCACCCATCTTTATATTTCTCTCTGAGCCTCCGACACCCTGTTGTCACTGCACGCGGAACTTGGGAGGTAATTACTTGTTTATACTGGAGTTGTATCTGGTATAGAGTTGGGCTCTAAAGTCACCTGGGAGGTGAAAATCGCTTGTAATCAAAATTACTCCTGAAATTTCCTTCAATTGCCCATAAAGAGCAGCGCAGCTGGCTTTATGTCAATAGACTGCCGCGGAGGCTCTGACCTGGCTCGGCGTGGTTTGCTGAGACCCTCGATGAGTCTGTCCGTTTCTTCACGGATGTCGGAGAAAGCTTCGCCTGCCCTGTGCACGAAGGCGTCTGCGTCCCTGCCTCTGTCAGTGCTCAGGGAATAACCGAGACCCCCGCTTTCTGCAAAGCTTGCTGGCTGGTCTGGCAGCTCTGGCTCATTCATGTCATGTCCGGGGTGAGAGGTCACTGAGGTCCGTGCCGGGCGGGACCCTCCTCCCTGGCCACCCCCTGGTCCAAGGAATAGACTTCAAGACGCCTAAGTGAAATGAGCAGCATCAGCTGCCAGGTATGCGTTTTGTCTCCCGTTGGATGGTAAACCCCCCGAGGTTCAAAGCCACGCGTTACTCATCCTCCTTGCCCCGAGAGCGTGCAGTTGGGAAAGCACTGCTCATCTTCTACCAGACACCTGCATGAAGGTGGGAGCTTGCGATCCTGAATGAATGCGCCCCGTCCGTGATGCTGCTGCAGACTCTGAGTGGCTGGTCCTCCTTGGGGTAGGCGTCTCCCCCGCCTCTGCTCTCCTCTGCGCACCTGCTGCACTGCTCTGGGCAGCTGTTCTTGAGATGCACTTCCCAGCTGGACCTTTAAGAGTCTATGCAATGTTCCCGGACTCAACGATACATTTCGCCACTGTTTCACTTAATTGCTTTATAAATTAGTATTTCCTCGTACATGCTTCTTGACAGAAGCAGCCAGTGTTTTCTGTACAATTTCAAATCTGGTTCCTTGAACTTTTCAGAAAATGACCCCAAACCCGGGGGAAAATAGGAGGTGGGAGGTTTTGCCACTCAGCTGGCGTGTTTGTTCCAAGAGGCGTGGACCTGAGAAACTCTTTCTGGGGGCTCTGTCGCAGATTTCTACAAACCTGTGAACCAGGAGACAACAGTCTGAGGATTTGCACTAAGCATTTTGAGATGAGGAGGAGTTCCCATCATGGCGCAGCGGAAACGAATCCCACTAGGAACCATGAGGTTGTGGGTTCAATCCTGGCATCGCTCAGTGGGTGGGGAACGTGGTGTTGCCATGAGCTGTGGTGTAGGTTGCAGACGTGGCTCGGATCTGGCGTTGCTGTGGCTGTGGTGTCAGCCGGCAGCTGTAGCTCCAATTTCACCCTTAGCCTGGGAACTTCCATGTGCCTCGGGTGCGTCCCTAAAAAGCAAAACCAATCAACAAACAAAACATTTTGAGATGAAAGAGAAAGAATGTTGTAAACAGACACCTAGAAATACCACCTATACTGGACTGGAGGGTTTACTCTTGGCTGATATGTATCTTCCAACCTGAAGATGCAATTGGTGGGAACAGCTCCGATTACCAGGCCCACCACCGCCCTCACTCTGTTTCCTCTACCTGGTTCATGGAGCTGATGATAAAACTAGCGTTTGGGCCACACTGTGATTTCTATTTCAGACTTCTGTTCAGTGCTTTGTCTTTGCTGACAATGGCAGCGGTGACATGGGACGGGGGAGCATGTTCTCAGCTAAAACTCTAGGATAAAATCTGCCCCAGGATCCAGTGACGCTTCAGGCTCCCTCCGTTTTTATTTATTCAGGAGCATCGAGGGACCCCTTGTACTCCCCTTTGTCACAGATATCACACAGCACTTAGAGAGTCTTCATCGGTTTAGTTCTGTGGAGAATTCTAGGCTGAACATCGTTCTCTTAAAGGACTTTTGAAGATCTCTCATGCTGTCTTCTGACCCAAGTCATCGTCAATGACAAAACTGCCAGTGTTCTTCCTCCTCTTCCCCCTTCCTCCTTTCTTCTTCCTTCTCCCTCTTATCCCTCTTTTTGTGGGCCATTTGTATTTTCTCTTTTGTTGCTTTTAGAACACTTTGTTTGCCTTTTTTGTTCACCTCACCTGATGTTGGATCCAGGCATGCATTTATTTTTAATTATCCTGTTTATGACTCAGTGAGCTTCTCTGCTTGAGAACTCAGGCCTTTTTTTTCAATTCTGGCAGTCTTTTGGTCATTGTCTGCCTCATTCTCTTTATGATTTCCACCTAGAATTGATATTCATTTGAGGATCATATTAGTTTAGTCTCAGTCTCCTGTAACCTCCCAGTCACGCTTTCAAACCCTCTGCCTCCCTGGGATGCAATATAGGCTATTTCCTCACTTCCACATTCCACTTCACTAATTCTCTTCTCAGCAGCTTCAACCTACCATGAAAATGATTGTTTGACTTCTCTCTCCATTTAAATGACCAATGTTGACTCCTTTCCAGATCTCCATGTTCTTTTCAGAGTCTCGTCTCTTCTTTATGGTTTCTCTTCCTTATTTGATCTCTTGACTTACTTTAGACACAATAATTTTATGGCGTCACAAAATTCTCACATTTCCAATCCTTGACGTGCTTGTCCCCATTATCCTCTGCCATTTGTAAGAAGCTTGTGTGTACTTCTGTGCAGCACCCATGTGGTTTCCAGTGGCTTTCTGAAAGAAGAGACCCTTTCCTATCCACCCCCCAATATCGGTTTGGGTATTACTTTGGCTTAAACGTGTAAGCAAAAGTGCCACATTTTAACAGTGAGCTTAAGAACCACTGCCCATGAGAACGTGTCGCAAGTAGTGGCTATTCATTCAGACTGGTCAGGGTGAAGAAGGCAAATGGAACAGAGCCTAAGCCAATCTGCTGGGTGAGTCCTAGTATTTGTTTCCTCAAGTCGCTGGGATTTGCTGTTTGTGTGTTACATGGTACCACTTAGTCGAAACTGTCTGAAACAGGTACTAACTCTTCTTTTGTGGTGTCTGCTAGTACTTGCCCTGGTGGATTAATTCTCATGGACTCTGGGTGGTGAGGGTATCCCTACCGACAGACGTTTTCTTTCTTGCCTTTCTTCTGCCAAGAGGCCCCAGGTTATCACCTGTTTAGGAGGTTTGTTCATTTGATGGCTTATATTCCATACGCTTCTAGGTTCAGACTCCACACCTACATGCGGCCAAGGCTTATGTGTCCGATTTTCATGACCACACCTGGGGCCACACATGACCTCTGCCTTCAGCTCTCTATGCAGTGGGTAGTTTCTGCCCAACTTTCAGGGTGCATCACTCGTCATGGGTCCCGCCTTTATACAGGGTCTCAGTTTCAGTGTCCTGCCCTTATGCAAAGCCTTGTGTGGATGTGAAAACTGTAGACCCACCTGCTGGGCCTTGTGCTCTGGCCCCGAGTCCCCACTTTATTTCAGAGACCTGATTCCTTTCCTTTCAATTTTAACTGTTTCTGGAACTTTTAAAATCATACTTCCCCCAGCTTTCCTTTGTACTTGTAGCGGAGGAGGTGGGGAGCCACCTGGGTCAGCTCTTTCAGCTTATTTAATTGTGTGTCTGCTCACTGAAGCTGAAACCCCATGAGGGCAGGGGCCATTTGCTTCCTGCGCACTGTCATTCCTCCGTCCCCAAGACATGCCTGGGACCAGGAGATGCTCGGCGAGTACCTGTCCACTAACTGAATAACCAAGAGTTTAAACGAAGAGGTGGGAGGGGACCTGCAGAGGGTGGCTGGCTCCTTCTCTCTCACGATTCTTTCTTCCACCCTTGCCATCAGTCGGGCTCTTCCAGGACAGGTTTTTGTAGACACTGGGAAGGAAGCCACTGTGTAGAAACCACGAGGGAAGAAAGGTTTTCTTTACTGTAAGGGCCTTGTCCAGGTTCACGTTCTAAGGGCTGGTGGGGGCCTTCCTTCCCCTTGCTACGTGGGAGGCACAGCAAGCTTGGGCCTCAGTAACTCCCAGGGCCAGGCACGCGGGTGCACAGAGGGCACTCACAGCCCACCTGGTAAGGGCTGCGATGGAGAGAGGATGGGACAGTGAGGGGGGGGAGGGAGGGTTAGCTCAGGAAGGCTTCCCGGGGGAGGCGGCCCTTTGACCTGGGCATTTGTGGGGCAGACATGGGCAGAGGAGGAGAGGTGGGCATCGCTGAGGGTACGCAGCACTTGGCGAGGCTTAGGGGCAGTTTTTACTGTTTTCAGCCATGTCCCCTCCTCCCCCTGGGCACAGGCCTTTCCTCGGATCTTGCTTGCTCAACCTCTTTGAAAATACAGCTTCTGCTTTGAGGAGCAGCACATGGGCTCAGCGCTCAGCCTGGAGATGGAGGGGGTGACCTGTCAGTTCAGGGTCCGAGAAGGCCCAGGTGCTCAGCTCTGAGAGGAAGGTGAGTGGTTTCCAGATGTCCCTAGAACGTTCTGGGCTGGCTCTGACTCGGGCCATCCCCAGGATCGTCAACACTGGAGCCTTTCCGGCAGCTTTGCTTCAGGGTCAGAGGAATGGAGCTGGCTCCTGACAGACAAAGGCTCCAGCCCAGCTTCGCCCCTTGGCACCCTGTGACCGGGGACAGTGAGGTCACCCCTGTGACCACAGAGCCCCCTGCAGCGGGCAATGGGACCCTCTGTTCCTGGGGTGGTTTCCATGCTGTGGAGGGAACAATGAATGTGTTTGCTCATCAGTGGCAGCAAATCTTAGTTATTATGACTATTGATACATTTTGATTTCTCTTTCCTCATCCTTGATTCACCTGTTAATGTTTTCTTTATTTCATTCAAACCTACCTAGGAGGATCCAGGTCCAGGCCACCTGCCGGTCTCCCCTCTCCCAGGGCTCTGAGGACCATACCCTGGCGGTGGGGAGGGGCTGCAGGCTGGGACTGGTTACGCTTCTGGAATCTTCCAGGCTCCTGCCCTGGAGAGAAGCCCAGTGCCGACCAGCAGGCTGGGAAGAGCCAGGAGGACCATGAAGTCACGAAGTGCAAACACCGTTTATTAACTTTGACTTGGAAATTAAAACAGCCAGAGGTACAAATTAGAGATGAGCAAAGGAAATGAAAATTTGCCTTTCCCCTGCCCAGCCTCGAATCAGAACTCGACAACTCTAAATAAAAAGTGAAAAAATTTCAATTACTGTGCAGATGGATTAAGAGCCTCGGCTCTCTGTCAGCGTGGCTCTAAACCCGACACGAGAGGCCTCAGCGCTCCCGTGGGAACGGACTCCAGGAGCACCTGGCTGCCCTCGCGGGGGAGGAAGGCCAAGGTGCAGCATCCAAGTCGGAGATGGACCCCTGGACCCGGAACGCCAGTGTGCTGCGCGGAGGGGGCTCGGTGGGAGGCCCTGCCCTCACGGACCAGCCCCATCGGCCACGTTCCGGACTCGGAGCCCGGCGCCCAGGGTGAGCCTTGGCCACGCTCTGGGGATAACACACCAAACACCCCGCAGAAGTGGCCGTGCGGGGCGGCCTCCCCGCCTGGTGCAGACAGAGGCGGCGAGCAGCCGAGCGGAGCCCGTGCTGAGCAGTGATGCTGAGACACAATGGGCGCCAAAGAGCGGCTGGTGGTCGGCCTGGGCTGCCTGGCCTGCCCGTCTAGTGCATTGTTCAAAGCACTCCGTGTGTGTGTGTGTGTGTGACTCTGCGTCTGTGTTTCTCTGTGCATCTGACTGTGTGTCAGTGTGAGTTGTGAGGGTGTCTCTGTATGTCCGTGTGTGAGAGGTGTGTCCATACGTGCACGTGTGTGTGTGTGTGTGTGTGACATCACTTCCAGAGTGTGTATGTCATCACCCCACTGCTGGGTGCTGTCACCGCTCCTCTGACAGTGGCTTTGCTGCCACAGAGGTCCCCTGAGCTCAGGTCACTCCAGGCCCGGCATTCCTCCAGCATGACTAGTTTATAGTCTCACGCAGAGGTTTAGAAAAAAATCCTGAATCAATTGTTTTTAATTATGTCAGCTCGTACACTTGACCTCCGGGAGCAGCTCAGTAACCCCATGTGGTCCACAGAGCCGTAGGGGCACTGTTCGAAAGCCAGAACGGATACCAGAGTTTCCTTTGGGTTCGGCTCCTAAACCACTCCTAAGACTCAACGAGAGCGGGTTGCTCTCCCTCTATGGCCGCTCGTCGCCCTGTGTGCCTGAAGTGGGGACATAGTCATGGCCAGGGTGGTCTCTAGTTTATTACCCGCAGCCCTGTTTACGTGCGGGTGGCTGGCCGCGGGCGGGGGAGAATAAGATGCCCCGGACAGAGGCCGGGTGACAGGACTGTGTGTGCCTGGGCTCCTGGCGAGCATCTCTGAGCTCAGGCTGCCTTGCTGTGAAGAGCCCAGCCGGGGCCGGGAGCGCACACGGACAAGCGTGCCTGGGCTGGCTCTGCAAAACCGGGGCTGGCTTGGTGAGAGGCGAGACGGGCCAGGACGGGAGCGCAGCGCTGACCCTACTTGGCGGGGGCGGCAGGCCAACCAGCTTCTCTGCATTTAGTCCCATCAGTTATAAAACGGGCCAAAGAGATGCCTTTCTTAGGGCGGTTGGTTGACACATGAGATGAAGGGCCCTGAGCTCGTTTCTTGGACCAGGTAGCCCCATGGGAGGGGCCGCTGTAGGGCGTGGCTACTGTTCTACTGCACAGAACCCGGAGCCCCGGGGGACTGCCTGCATCTCTCCTCTGTTTCTTTTTTTTTTTTTTTTGTCTTTTTGCCTTATCTAGGGCCGCACCCGCGGCATATGGAGGTTCCCAGGCTAGGGGTCTAACAGGAGCTGTAGCCACCGGCCTTCGCCACAGCCACAGCAATGTGGGATCCGAGCCACGTCTGCAACCTACACCACAGCTCACGGCAACGCCGGATCCTTAACCCACTGAGCAAGGCCAGGGATCGAACCCGCAACCTTGTGGTTCCTAGTCGGATTCGTTAACTACTGAGCCACGACGGGAACTCCTCTCCTCTGTTTCTTGAATGAGCCAGGAGTTTGCCTTGACTTTGGCTTTGCAGAGATGAGGATGCGGGTGAGGGGACCAATCCTGGCGTAGGAGGCGGAAGCGCTGACTTCCACACTCCTGTCTCATCCTACCCGAGGGGCAACAACAGGGGATCTGGGCTTTCCCATCCAGAGATCCCAGAGCGCTGCCCCCGGCCCCGCAGACCCGGGGGAGGCGGTGGGGGAGCAGGCAGCCTCACCCCAGACGTCAGGATTCGGCTTCGCTCACCCGGTAGCCGCGGCTGGAGGCCCCAGCGAGTGCCGTGACGTCCCCGGGAGGCCTCGGAAGCACACTTCACCAGCAGCCTTGGCAGCTCCCGGAGACTCGCCAGCCATGCTCTCGTTTCAGGAAAGAAAAATGCCTCTGCAGCTTATAAAAAGGCCCTGCAGACCCCTGCCGCGAGAGCCCTGGCTGTTCAAAAGGAAGAAAGATGCTTTCTGAGAGTGCCGGGCGTGCAGGGGAGTTTAAAACCCACTGCTTCAGATATATGTTTCTCAATAAGTGCAGATATTGGGCACAGGGCAAAGAAAATAATCAATTTCAGCCCGCAGGAGCGGGCCAGCAGGAGATCTGGCCTCTGTTTATTTATTTATTTACTTACCTCATTTGGAAAGGAGGCTCTGCAATGAAATGCTAAATTCCTAGGCTGCCAGCTCCCTCCCCGTGCCAAGGAAACGGATAACATAGGCGCTCTTTCCCAGCCCAGCGGAGCCCGGGGTGGGTCAGACCCCGGATTCTTTCCCTGGATGGGGGAGGGGAGTGTGGTCTCTGCTTGGCCAAGTTCACAGAGCTGGGGGGCCCTGCCGGGGCAGGGAGCATTGGGTTCTGGATCCATGGAGGGCCCAGGCTGTGCAGTCCCTCCTGGTGGGGTGTCCCGAGGTCCCCAGGGCCGCCAGACACTGCCAGCCCCTATAGTGGCTGCAGAGATGGGCTGCCAGGGTCTGAGCCCTGCACAGGGGCAGCTGGGGGTCTTTGAGTGTGTGGCCCCCCTCTGCCTTTGCTAAGGAGCGAGGATCCTGGCTGTCCCCTCGCGGGGAGACCATCGGGAGACTGGCTGTGAAAAGCCCTTGGGTGCCAGCCAAAGCTGGGGCCGCTTCCTCGGGACGGCTCCGCGCCCCTGCCAGGCTCCCTGCAGATGCTAAAGGCTGCCGTGGGCGGGTGGCAGTGCCTCTGCCAAAAGAGAGGGACCCGGGTGCAGAAAGGAGAGGGGCCTGTCTGATCGGCGTGTGTGTCCTGGGCCCACGCAGGAGCCCCCCGGCTGGGGGTTCAGGGCTTCCCCAGGGCAGGCTGACTCCTGGCTCTCCTATGTAAGCGCATGCTGTGGCTGCCCACGGCTGCCAGACAGGGCTGCAAGGCTCCTGCCCTTCCGGTGCCTGGGTCCCACCTTGGCAGCACACAGGCTCGCCTCTGGTCCTGCCCGGCTGGCTTCTCGGGCTTCCCAGAGCTTAGCCCTCTTCCCTCGGTGTCTGGCTATTAGCGTCTTCCTTGGTGAAGCCCTCCCCACCGGCTCCCACCCCTTCACACTCTAGTCAGAATGAGCCCATCCTGCTCCTTGCTCCCAGCAGTCTTTGCACCTTGCCCGTGGCCGTGATCTGCTGGCTCCCCAAGCCGGGGTCCCTGTCCCGCGCCAGCACCAACGCCCCAGCGGCGCCTCATTAAAAATACATATCTGGTGACTTTCATTTAAAATTTTTAATTAGAGCGTAGTTGATTTACAATGTCCTGTCAATTTCTGCTGGACAGCAAAGCGACTGTCATACACATATATACATTCTGGCTCTCAGATCATCTTCCATCATGTCCTATCACAAGAGATTGGATATAGTTCCCCGTGCTGTGCAGCAGGACCTCATTCTTATTCATTCTAAATGTAATGAACCTTCGTGGAGGCACCTGGGAGCCTTTTGTTTATCACACCGAGAGGAATGAGGCTCAGAGCAGCTCGGGTACCTGCGCTTCCAGGCTCGGCTCCAGGCAGGGCTGTTTCCCTGAGCCCGTGCGTCCCCACCCAGCACCCAGGCCCCCTTCCCTGCAGGCGCCACCTCTGGGCATCACCGGACATGAGTCTGCTCGCCCTTCCCAGGTTGTGGATGCGTCGTCCAGAACTGAAGGGAGCCAGGGCTCCGGGCCCCCGTTTGCTGCCCGTTGAAGACTGTGAACGGGGGGTGCTTTGCAATGCTCTTTTCAGGACTCTCATCTGAACGAGGCTTTGGCTCCGGAGCCAGAATGCCTGGGTTCGAATCCCAGCTCTGTGACCTCAGGCAGGTGGCTCGACCTCTCTGTACAGCAAGTACATGCCTGTCAGTGGGGTGATATCAGTCCTGGGTCCTCTCAGGACCTATGTGACCCAGGACCAGCTTATGGAGGACAGCATTTGCGCCGGGACTCGTGCCAAGTGACACCGCCCGTGTCCAGGTTGGACTGGCCAAAGACCCCCGCCCAGCTTTCTCCGTGCACCAGGCTCCAGTGGACCATGGCCTCCCCCCCAGATGGGGGGGGTGTCTCAGCTTCAAACTACAGAAACTGCTGGCAGTGACTGACGGCCGGGGGCCAGGGGTGCACAGCCCGGGGTCCTGGCTGGAGCTTTCCTGTGAACGTGGGGCCAGGCTGTGGGCGGCGCTGCGTCACCAGGTCCCATGTGGGGCTGGAGATCTGCCTCCCAGAGGCCCCTCTCCTGCTCTCGGCTGGGGCCTTGGGCCTCCCTGGCCTCTCCCCAGGGTACCTGAGGGTCCTGGAGACACACACACACACACACACACACACACACACAGAGAAGGAGAGGGAGAGAAAAAGGGAGGGAGAAGGATGAGGGAGGGAGAAGAAGAAAGATTTAATTTGTCCCGGGGGGGGCAGCCCACATCTCCCCTGCCCCCCTGCCCAGAGGCCCCCCTCACCCGCACCCTCCTGCCCCCGTGCTCCTGGGGCTGGATGGAGGTGAGGTCCCGCCAGAACTCAGGACTGACCCCTGTCACCCGCCGCTGCGTGTGGCCCGACAGCCCCGCCCGCTCTCCTGGACTCTGGGTCCCTTCGGTCCTGGAAGACGGACACAGCCCTGAGAAAGTCCAGAGGCTCCACCTCCAGGTTGGCACACAGCAGGTGTCCTGCAAAGGTGTGTCCCTGCCAGTGAGGGCGCGGGGGAGGTCCGGTGGTAAGACTCCCAGCGGCGGGCCAGGACACGTGGGGTCCCCAGCCAGCGCCGGCCAGCAACGCTCAGGACAAGCCCCTCCCTTCGCCCCTGCGTGGCGTCTGCCATTGGAAAGAAAGATAAGGACGATGATATGAATTTACAAATCCGGTTCCGACGGGGTTATTGATGTGCGAAGAGAAGAATACAGAGACAGGAGCCGGCACGCACTCTACCGGCTCCTTGATTATTTATTTATCCCTAAGAAGTGCTTCGGGGAGGATGACAAGCATTTGTTTTATAGATGGAGCCCAGAGGACTGACCCTGCCGAGAGAAATTGGATTATTACCGCTCCGACAATTGAGTTTACACAAACTTTTACTTCCAGTTATTAAGAAAAGGAGCAGATTTATATTCACGCAGCGCCAGGAGCCACGGGTGCTGAGCGAGGGCCGGGCTGAGGCGCAGCGGACCCCCCCACCCGGAGCGGGGGCTTCCCCTCGGCCCCCTTGGCGAGTCACCGCTGGTGCGGGGCTCAGGGGCTTGCCCGCTCACCCCCGAGGTGGTGTGAGGCCAGCACGGAGTCTAAGGGGGGCAGCTACCTGCCGGGGACACAGGCACCTCGGCAGGGCAGGGTCCGTGACAGCCAGTGAAGCCCAGGGATGGGAGGAGAGATGAGACGCATCATCAGCCTCCCTGCCAGCTGCTCTCGGGGACAATCGCGCTCCACTCCCCTCCCCCGCACACACGGGCTCTTATTCGGTGTCACTTGGTTCCTGACCCCTACCTCGGAGCTGGCCTCTCACCTCCACTCACAGCCTCGCCTAGCCTTCAGGGCTCCTCTTGGGTGTCACCGCTCTGGGCAGCCTCCCAGGGCCCGCTGGCCTGGGGTGCTTCCTGGACCCCCCCACCATGGCCATCACGCTGTTTCCTTATCCTGCAAATGTGTCTGTCCCCGCAGCCCACCCGGAGCAGGCGCTGTGGTTGTCTTGCCTGTGCCGCTCAGCATCACTGCTCTGGACACGTGGAGGGACAAGGACCGCCCTCCTGTCCTGGGGGCAGGCTGGGGACCCGGGCAGGCTGGGGCCAGAGGTTTGCAGGAGGCCTGCCCGGTGCCTCCCTTTCTTGGCTGGGGCACCTCGCGACCCATGGCGTGTGGTCTGCAGGAGGGATGGGTGGTGGCTTGAGACTGGAATCAACACCCACGTGCTCCAGGGTGGAGAAGGGTTTTTTTGGAGGAAAGTTTCCACAGAGGCGTCTTGGTACCCAGCCTTATTTCTGAGCCCACCGCTCAGGAGGAAGGGTGCTAAAAAAGGGAACGCTCAGACACCGTGACCCCCAGGAGCGTGTTCTGAGATTTTACCATTCCTGAGTCACTTCACTGGTCTCCTGGGGATTGGTGAGCAGCCAACATCCCGAGGAAGGGAGGCTGACAGTCCTCAGAGGGGCGCTGGGGAGGTGGTGGGGAGGGCAAGGGGAGCCCCCCTCAAGCCCCAGTGACCCCACCTTTACCTCTGAAAGCCACTCGGCTCTCTGCCCGTGCTCATCTCAGCTCTGTTCCACCGAGTAACATTTGTCGTTTGCTTTTTGTAAAAATTCAAGAACAGCTGATATACTGTTCTGCTGCACAGCGCAGTGGCCCAGCCATTCATTCGTGCGTATGTACATGAATCTCCATTCTTTTTCTCACATCATCCTCCATCCCGGTCCATCGCAAGTGATCGGATGGAGGCCCCTGAGCTGTACCGCGGGACCTCAATGCATATCCATTCTAAACAGAAGGCTTTGCACCTCCCAACCCCAGGCTCCCTGTCCAGCCCACACTCGGTGAAGTAAGTCGGAAGGAGAAAGACAAGCGCCCTGTGATATTGCTCACACGCAGGATCTAGGATACGGCGCAGGTGGACGGAACAGAAGCCGACTCACCGACGTGGAGAACCGACCCACGGCCGTCAAGCGGGGCAGGCCCAAGGGTGGCCTAGGAGTGTATCATTTGCTTTTAAAAGTTCTTTATAGTGTTGTTGGAAAAATAAAACATATTTTTCCACTTTCATGGAGTAAAACAGTGACTTGTGTCTGCCTTGTCCTCTGACGTGTTTCCTCGGACCTCGTACACGGGAAGGGCCTCCTGTCCTGAGTTAGGAAACTTACTGCTGTTTCCTTCCAGGCTAGAGACGTGTGTGTCCCCATGGCCTCTGCCCCTCAGAGAGTTAAGCAGCCGATGAGACGAGGCCAGAGTCGACCCTGGAGCTGGACCATCAAGCGGCCCCACACGGTCCCGTCTGATCTGAAAGCCGTCCGAGCCATGGCCCCAGTTCTTGCACCTGGAAGCTTCTGCTCCTGGCCTTTCTTCTTTCTTTCTACGTTCCTGCCCTACGATCAGACTGTCTCAAGCAGTTTTACTTTACAGAATGTTTGCTTTTCCTTTTAAAAGCACAGGAGGAACTGAATCCATCCTATGACCGGCACTCACGAGCTAAAGTGAGCAAATACTAACATTCTATAAGTATGCCCCAGACCTCAGTCTTTCATAAAAGAAGTGGATGGTTCCTCATAAAACTGAGGTCTCTAATAAAGTCTTTTTCTGTGGTCAACACTCTGTTTCTTTATAGATACTGATTATTACGAAATTTGTGTGTTAAATTTAGTATTTTTATTGAAGTTTAACTGACTTAAACAACATGACATTAGTTTTAGTTCACAAGTGACTATTTGGTCTTTTGAGGGCCACACCTACAGCATATGGAGGTTCCCAGACTAGGAGTCTAATAGAAGCTACAGCTGCCAGCCTACACCACAGCCACAGCCACAGCCACAGCAACGCAGGATCTGAGCCACGTCTGCGACCTACACCACAGCTCACGGCAATGCTGGATCCTTAACCCACTGAGCGAGACCAGGGATCAAACCCAAAACCTCGTGGATACTAGTCGGGTTTGTTACTGCTGAGCCAAAATGGGAACTCCGATTCAATAATTGTAATACATTACAAAAGGACTACCATGATACATTGAGTCATCTGTCACCATAAAAGCTGTTACAATATTAGGGACTGCGTCCCTAGGCTGTAATCAAAGCCCTATGACTTATTTATCTTGTAACTGGGAGTTTGAGCCTTTAGTCTCCCTCACCTATTCTCCTCATTTCCAGAAAAACCTCCGGTTTGTTCTCTGTATTGAGAGTTTGTTGTTGCTTTGTTAACGTTTGTTCATCTGTTTTATGAGATTTCACATACAAGTGAATTCATATAGTCTTTGTTTTTCTCTGCCTGACTCTATTAAGCATAATACCCTCTAGGTCCATCCACGTTGTCCCAAATAGAAAGATTTCACTCTTTTTTCATGGCTGAGTAGTACTCCATTGCACGTGTGTGTGCGTGTACGTGTGCGTGTAATATCCGTGTGTGTGTGCGCGCGTGTAATGTCCATGTGCGTGTGCATGTGCGTGCAGTATCTACACATGCACCCACAGCTTCTCTGTTCATCTAACAGTGGGCACTCGGGCTGCCTCCCTATCTTGGCAGCTGTAAAAACGCTGCAGTGAACACTGGGGTACACGTGTGTCTTTGGATCAGTGTTCCCAATGTTTCTGTTTTCTTTGCAAAACACTGAGAGGTGGGATTGCTGGGTTGTCCGGAGCTTCCATTTCAGTTTTTCTGAGGAAGCTCTGTACTGTTTTCCCTCGTGGCCTCACCAGCTCCCACTCCCCTCCACTGTGCATGGGGTCCCTGTTTTTCCACGTCCACCTGGAGGCGTTCTCTGTGCTGTCAGCCTGCAGGTGCAAGGCGAGATCGCCTTGTCGTTCGGATGTGCATTTCTCTGGTGAGCAGTGACGCTGAGCATCTTTGCGTGTGTTGGCCACACAGAGGTCTTCCTTGGGAAAAGGTCCAGGAGGCCCTGTGCCTGCTTTTAAACTGGTTGCTCGTCCTTTCGCTGTTGAGCTGTAGGAGCTCTTTGTGCATCTCCGTTTGTGTGTCCTTCAGCTCTGGTGGGTTGTCCTTTATACTTTCCAGCTCTGGGTTGACCCTCTCACCGTGCTCAGCCATCTCCTCCTGAGTTCTGTAAGCCTCTCTCCATTCGTTGCCGTGGCCTCTTTACTGGGTAGACCCCTTGGCCCTGCTTCACTCAGTTTTTCCAGGGTTTTGTCTGGTTCCTTCTTCTGGAATCTGTTGCCCTGTGGCTTCATTTCCTCTAATTCTCTGTGTTTATTCCTGTGTGTTAAGTAGCTCAGTTACCTTCCTGACCTTGAAGACATGGTCTTATGTAGGAAGACGGTCTGTGGGGCCCCGCAGCACCCTCCCCTCTGGTCACCAGAGCTAGATGGTCTAGGGGTGTCCCCTAATGGGCTGCTTGGGCCCTTCTTGTTGGGGCAGGCCAACGACTGCGGGTGCGCTGTTGGTGGGGCTGGTCTCTCGTCCAGGTGGCTGCCAGATCTTGCTTTGTGTGATGGCTGATGGCCTGCTGGTGGGTGGGGATGTGTCCTGGCTTCTGGAGTGGCTGGCTGCACGGCCTGAATGGTCATGGGGCTGAGGCTGGCCCGCCGGGGGGGGCAGGGCCACGTCCTTGTGGGGCTGGCTACATGGCTGGGCAGGTCCTGGATGGTTGTCAACTGGCTGGCGGGTAGCTAAGCCTCTGGTGTTACCAGGTTAGACTTAGGACTCCAAAGTGGCACTTGCCAGCACTAGTGTCCTTATGGCAGACGGAGCTCCATAAATGGCTAATGTCAGCATCTATGTCCCCAGGGAGAGTCCCAGGGGCCCCCTGCCTCTCCAGGAGGCTCTCCAAGATCAGCCTAGGCTGGCCCAGGATCCTTTCAAAGGACTGCTCCTTGGCTGGGACTTGGAGTGTGAGAGAGTCTGTGTCCCATTTAGGAGAGATCCATGCTTCCCGCAGCCCTCAGATCCCCTAATGCGAGACCTGATGGCCTTCAAAGCCAGACGCTCTAGACGTGCATCTTCTCAAGGCAGGACCCGCCGGGGGAGTCCGGGGGGAGGCTCGGATCCCTCACTCCTTGGGGATCATAGTTATCCTTCTCTTGGTGGGTCCCCTACCCGGGAGTGGGAGTACTTCAGCTCCACCCCTCCCACCCCTCTCATCGTGGTTCCTTCTTCATAGCTTAGCAGACATCTTTTCTGCTAGTGCTCAGGTCATTCTCAGAGCTAGTTGCTCCTCAAATATCTGTAATCTCAGGGTACCTCTGGGGGAAGGCGACCTCGGGGTCTCCCTGTTCCACCATCTTGCCCGCACCTCCACTTTTTGGTGACCCTTTCACTCGGGTCCGCATTTCAATATGCAATCCGTCTTCATCCTTCCACGTCTCTGTGTGAACATGCATGGAATTCCTCTGGGATGTTTATCAGGAGGGGCGATTTCTCTTTCATAAGCTGCCGTTACCCTCCCTTTTGTTTGTGGTGACTTGATCGGCAACACAGTTGTTCCAGCTGATGCTCAGCCAGACGTGCATCTTTGTCAGCATCTTCCCTGCGTCCTTTGCTCGCTCAGCCGATTTGTAGGCGATCTGTCTCTATTATCAGGCTTTCCAAAAAGCCGTAGCTTTTAGTGTCGTTGCTTGTTTCTGTTTGAGCCTTGCCTCCTGCTTACAAATTTGAATTCATTATCTTTATTTCCTTTCCTCTACCTCTTGAGTTCACTCTGTTTTTTGCAACTTCTCACGTGGAAGGCTCAGTTCATTTATTTCCAATAATTCTTACTTCTCCAACATTCGAAACCATGCATTTCCCTCTAATCACCTTTCCGGGCCCCGTTTTTCTGATAAAATGGGATGAGGCCAGGCTCGTTTGGGCACTTTGTATCCATTTGAGCTTCTGCTCTTCCTTGTTTCCTTCTTTGTCTCTTCCGGGGGCCCCCCTCGTTCTTTCTCCACCCCCTGCGGTGGGGGCGCTTACTGATGAACTCCCAGCCCGTGTCATTCACCACGACGCTTGCGACCATGTGTGTTCCTGTCATCGTCGCCCCGGGGCGCGGTGTCCGCCTCCACTGCTGCCGCGGCTCCTGCTCCCAGCCTCCCCCGACCCACTACCCCTTCTGACTCTCCAAGTCCAGATGCCCCAACTGTTTAGGGACTCTCTCACTGCTGTTCCACATTTTCCTCTCCATCCTTCACGAAATCTGTCGTTATCGCGACCACGTGTTGGTTTCCTTGCGGCGTGTGATCCTCTCGCCAGGGGAAGGTTCGAGAAGCTGCAGACACTGGCTGTGTGGTCACCTCTGTGTCCCGGGCCCTCAGCACGCTTCCTGACTCTTCACGCAGCCTCGGAAGCGTCGGGCACCGAGTCGAATGGCAGGGGGTCCTGTACCCGTAGGCTAGACCCCACCTCACAGATAATAGTCATCATCATCGTAATAATAATTCCTCACTTAAAAAAACCGCAAATGTATTAATTTTCTCTTTAATGTGGTAAAATACACGCAATGTAAAATGTACGATTTTCACCGTTTTGCTGCTTTTTGTTTCTTTTTTATTACAGTTGATTTACAACGTTCCGTCCTTTTAGCCATTTTAAAGCGTCCAATTCCGTGGCATTACCTACGTTTGCATCACTGTCTAGTTCCAGATCTTTCTCCTCTTCCCAGCATCTTCCCCAGACTCTGTTCCCACTGAACCATAACTCCCCCAGCCCCCGGCACCCGCCATCCTTCCCTCTGTCTCCACGAATTTGTCTTCTCTAGCCACCTCACGGGGGTCTGGGACCGACATATGTCACTTAATAGCAGGCAGTTGCGTTTTAAAGGTTCATCCAGGTGTCGGGATCTCACTCCTTTTGATGACCGCATGTGGTTCCGTTGTGTGGAGGTGACACGTGTGCTGTGTCCACACCTCCCTCCGTGGGCCCTCGGGCTGCACGCTGTCCTTGGCCGCGGGGAATACTTTGCACAGCACTGCGGGGTGACAGCACACCCTGGGCTCCAGGAGCGGCTGAGTGACCCTGGCTTCTGCTTCGTAGTAAGCGTTGGATTCCCAGGGACCCGGGGGGGGGCGGGCGAGGGAATGAGCACAGCTGGACCCCCAGCAGGGTGTCTGCTCCGTGGACTCAGGGACTCGGTCTGGTTTCTTCTTCCCTGCACCTCGGTTCTGGAACAGCCCCTGATGCTCCACAAAGATTCCTGGACACACTGAGTGACTGAGTCCCCCCCCCCCCTTGTTCCAGAACTTTCTACCATGCCGTCTTTGCCCTGTGCATCCTTGTTGCAGGGAGCCCCTGACTTCTGGCCACGCAGAGCTCTGTGGCGAAGGCAGCCCGTGCTTTGCGAACCCTCTCCACGGGCTCCCAGGTTCACGCCAAGTTTGCCCGCAGGAAGCGTCTGTCTGATGGAGGGCTGAGCCCGCCTCCAGCCTCCCAGGGTAGGGGTGGGGGTGGGGGTGATTATCGATAAGATCTAGAGCTTTTCCCTATTTGAATAAACTCAGAAAAAGTGACATCAAACTTACAGCTGACCCCTGGAGAGGCCAAGGAGACCTGCTGGTTTGTACGGTAACCAACGGCAGCTGTCACGCTCATTAAACGCCCCGAAGTGCAGAAGTGGGGGCCACGCCAGGCGCCTGTGAGCCCTGCTGGAGGCCTGGACTTCCTCTGCGGCCTCCCTTTGCTCCCCATCAGCCTCAACAAGGCCCGCCCGCCTGGTGACCCCCGAGGAGGAGGCGCGGCCCCCTCTCCTTGGGTCACTCTTGTTTGCGTGGCTGAAAGCGAAGGGGACATTTTCTCCCACAGAAGGGTTCCACCTTCCTGGCGGCCAGATCTGGGAAAGGGGAAACCGGCGAAAAGCTGAAGGTCACCACTGCGCTTAGCCGTGTGACCCCCGAGCCCTCGCCCCGAATGCAGACTTACCAGCAGGCTGGGCCGCCTGGGGCTCCCGTGACATGTCCAGGCTGGCCTGACTTCCCCGCCCCCAGCGTGGCGCTTCGTGCCTGGTGGCGTCTCCTCCAGCAGGCTCTGGGGTTGGGGCTGCCCAGATCCCTGCCCTTCACCTGCTCTTCCGTCTGCGTCCTCACCTGGGCCTCCCACCTGGCTCGGCGCCCTCGCCCTCAGCGCCCTTTTCTGGATCCCCAACAATGCCAAGGGCGTTCCTCGCCCGGGGCCGTGCCTCCGCCGTTCCTTGCGCCACTGGAGTCCTTCCCGCAGAGCTTCTTAAGGTCGGTTCTCTCCCAGACCCAGAACCCGAGTAAAACGTCTCCTCATCCTCACCTCCCTCCCACGCCGGCCTCGGGACCCCCACCCCTGCCTCCCAGTCCCACACCTTCACTGTCCAGGATGGTGGCCACGAGCCCTGTGGGTCTGCCGGGCAGGCAGGACGTGACTGGTTGTGTTGAGATGTGCTCCGTGTGTGAATTCACTCCAGATTTCAAACACTTATTTTGAAAAAAAAAAAAAAAAACAAGAGTGTCGGAGAAATGGCGCTGTAGTTTCTCCAATTGTCTCTTGATTGCCATGACACCACCTTGGATCTACTGGGTTTATTGAACAATGTTATTGAAATGAATTTCACCTGTTTCTTTGGACTCTCTCGGACGTGGCTGCTGTGAAATGCAAAACTGCACACAGGGCTGGAGCTGGGGCTTGTCACCCTCGTGTCGAGTAGTCCTTCTCCAAGGTGCACTGCTGGGTCAGCAGCCTAGCTCAGTGGATAAAGAAGATGTGGTACTTATATACAATGGAATACTACTCAGCCATAAAAAAGAAACAAATGAATGAAGCCGGCAACTTCCTTCACCTCTCGGGCCTGTTTTTCTCTCTGCTCAGGGTGGAGAAGGGCGGTAAGTGTGTGGAGCTGAGCATGCCCTGAGGACTCACTGGCCATGACTTTTTGGTGTTATTCCTATCCTTTGTATTTTTATTCCCCTGCTATTTGTGTGTGTGTGTGTGTGTGTGTTTATGGCTGTACCCGTGGCATATGGAGGTTCCCAGGCTAGGGGTCGAATTGGAGCTGTAGCCGCCAGGCTACACCACAGCCACAGCAGTGCAGGATCCTAGCTGCATCTGCGACCTACACCACAGTTCACGGCAACACTGGATCCTTAACCTACTGAGCGAGGCCAGGGATCAAACCTGTGGCTTTATGGATACTAGTCAGATTCGTTTCTGCCAAAACACGATGGGAACTCCCGCCCCCTCCCCCTTTTTAAACTGGAGTATAGTTGACTTATAATGTTTAAGTTTCTGGTGTACAACAAAGTGATTCAGTTATATGTGTACACACACACACACACACACACACTCACCCATGTGTGTGTGTATTCTTTTTTGCGATTCTTTTTCATTATAGGGTATTACAAAAGTTTGAGTAGATCTCCCTGGGCTGTACAGTCGGTCCTCGTTGGTTATCTATTTTCTGTATCATAGTGTGTATCCTTTGATCCCGAACTCCTAATTTATCCCCCCCCCACTTTCCTCTTCGGTAATCCTAAGTTTGTTTTCTATGTCTATGGATCTATTTCTCTTTTGTAAATAAGTTCACTTGTATCCATTTTTAAAGTTTCCAAATGCAAGCAATATTGTATAGTATTTATCTTTCTCTGCCTGTCTTACTTCGTTAAGTATGATAATCTCTATGTCCAGCCATGTTGCTGTAAATGGCATTATTTCATTCTTTTTTATGGCTGAGTAATATTCCATCGTGTATACGTACCACATCTTCTTTATCCACTCCTCCGTTGATGGACGTTTAGGTTGCTTCCGTGTCTTGGCAACTGTAAACAGTGCTGCAATGAACAGAGGGGTGCATGCATTTTTTCAGATTCTAGTTTTGTCCAGATAGATGGTGGATCACATGGTAGCTCTAGTTTTAGTTTTCTGAGGAACCTCCATACTGATTTCCATAGTGGCTGAACCAAATTACATTCCCACCAGCAGGTAGGAGGGTACCCTTTTCGGCACACCCCCTCCAGCATTTGTTATCTGCAGACGTTTTGATGATGGCCATTCTGACCAGGGTGAGGTGGTGCCTCATTATACTTCTGATTTGCATTTCTCTAAGAATCAGCGATGGTGAGCATCTCTGCATGTGCCTGTGGGCCATCTTAGCTTCCCTGTTTCATCTGCCTTCATCACACTGCCCGTCTCTGAAGCGGCCTTCTTCGTCACCCGTGTCTCATCTCCTCCTGAGTGTCAGTGCTGTGAACGCAGGGACGTGACTGCTTTGCTCACAGTGTGTCCCTCGGGGCCTGTCTTGGGGCCCCGCACCCCGGAGGGGCACACGCAACGCGTCCTCCCTCCCTATCCCATCACTACAACACTTCCACCCACGTGAGGCACCAGTGCGGGTGTCAATGCATGTTTGCTGCAAGAACAGGTGCAGGGAGCGGCGGGTCCGGTGGGGGAGGGGGATGGAGCAATGACACTCCTTCACTTCGTGTCTCGGGGCATCGGTCCCAGAGACAGCGTGGAGCTCAGGAGTCGTCCTCCAGCTGACCCCACCCGAGGGGCGGCCCCCAGGAAGGAGCAGAGAGGGGACGGGGTTGGGTGGGCGTGTCCCCACCCAGGAGGGCCGCCTGCTTTGTGCTCTCCCCACCAGCATCGCTGCTCGAGGTTCCTGCCTCTCCATCAAGGCAGGCTCTCAGGGAGGTGTTTGCAGGATGAATAAACAAACGGGGGATCAATCAACGTGGCGGCTGGGGCGAGACAGCGCACGCAAGTATGTGTAGATAACCCCGTTTTGAAAAAGCAGATGATAACAAAATAGCGTTTAGCAATTACACTCTGAAGATGCTTTTTAATTAATCTGCACGCATATCTTTCTCCCTGATTGATTGATTGTCTTCCCTTATCTCTCCCCAAAGGATAACTGTGTTTGCTGTTGCATCTGCTGTGTTATCGCCCGGCTTCTCTCAGGACCCACCGGGGGCAGGGCTGGGCTGGGCGCAGGGCCAGAGACTCTGGGTCCAGTCCTGGTGACCGACGAGGGAGGGGCAGGGGGCTGGGGACCGAGAGGGGCGTGCGGGGCCTGATGTGGGGAGGGCAGAGTCAGCTCCAGGGGTGACCTAGCTCCTGGGGACCCCTCTGGTGGTGAGGTCCTTGGGGGAAGCCCGGCCCTTCCTTGCTGGGGCGACAGGGTTGTGTCAGTCCCCCCCACTGGCTGTGCCTTTGGATGGTTTCCATGCTTTGCAACTGCCCTTTGGAAACTGGCCTCACCTCCTCCATTGCTCAGCACCTCCCTGAGTGTCCACTGCTCGCCATGGCCGAAGGACTGTCCCTCAGAACGGGCTTCCCCCACCCCCTGTGGGGGCCCCAACCCAACATCCCAATGAGGAGGGGATATTTTGCTCTGTTCCCAGTGCTCCCTGAGCTTCAGTGTCTTGCCCAGGCCTGGCTGGGTGGGCAGGACACTCACAGGAGGGGTCCCCTTCCTCCAGTGTGGTCTGTGTCCCTGTGACTTTGTCGCCAAGAGAACCTTTGGGAGGGATTAAAATGCCCACCAGCCCATCGTTATTTCAAATTTAAAAGTTAGAGAATTGTGGGTCATATAAATGATGGAATACTACTCAGCCATGAAAAAGGACAAGGCACTGCCATTTGCGGTACACGGGTGGAATTAAAGACTCCCACACTGAGTGAAGTAAGTCAGAAAGAGAAAGACACACACCCTATGATATCACTTATATGTGGAGTCTAAAATATGGCACAAACGACCCTGTCTACACCATAGAAACAGATCACAGACTTGGAGAACAGACTTGTGGTTGCTGGGGAGAGAGAGTGGGATGGACAGGGTGGGGGGGGTTGGGGTCAGTAGATGCAAACTGTAACATTTGAAATAGATGGGCAGCGGGTTTCTGCTGTCCCGCATGGGGACTGTGTGTGACTGGGCCATGTCACTGTACAGCAGAGATTGAAGAAATGCTGTGAATCAAATATACTATAATAAAAAAAGTTAAAGAGAACCTAAAATAAAATATTTGTGTATAGCCTTCCATCTTGCATGTCTAAGCCAACAGAGCAGAGCCGTCTCTGAGCCTGAGCCCCCAGAGGCCGGGTTGCGTCTCCCACTCAAGCTCCAAGTGGGAGTCTGGGACGGGCCCCTGGACCTTTAACCTCCAAGTGGGTTTCCTTTCTTGGGGTTTAGGACAGGGTACCTACGGTATGGCCCTCGGCATGTTGAACACTTTCAGCTGAAGGCATGCAAGGAAGGGCAGAAGCAGGAAGGCCGGTCCGGGCTCCCCAACCTGTCCCCTGAACGGCCACCTGCCGTGCACCCGGGAGGGTGTGCCCTCACCTCGGCAGGCGGGGGCCTCCGAATCTCACCCTCCGTGACTGTCGTCTGCCCCGGTCCCCGATCAAACTCACATCTAACTGTTCCCACTGGTCGTCGTGTCCCGAAGGAAGCGCCAGTGCCACGCAGCACATGTGCTGGGTACGTCCTCCCCTTTCTCCTGGCCCTCTGTCCGTGCAGCCTTCAGATCCAGCCGGGGACCTCGAGGCTCCTGGGAACTTCGTCCCCCGCCCTGCACCTGCCTCTCCCTGAGCCGTCCTGGGGGAGTCAGCTGCCTGCTTCCTCCCGGGACCCCGGCCGCAGGTGTCATAATTTAGTTCACATTTGTTCCGAGGTCACTGCATGATGCGGGATGCGGGGCGACGTGGGCGGCGGCTGTTGACCAGGACGCGGTCTCCGGCTCAAGGTCAGCCGGGCCCGGCCTTGGCCTGCTGACCCCAGCGCTGGCCCAGAGTCCTGCTAAGTCAGTTGACAGAGGACCCCCACCCTTGGCCACCTTGGCCTGCCTTTAGCAAGAGTCCTTTGGGCCCTTTAGCAAGAATCCTGCTATTTTTGGCGTCTCGGCCAGTCCCTCTTGGTGAGTTTCCCCTCACGCTGCTCTTTGGCTCTAACGCCCCGCTGTTCTTGCTTTATTTGGAAGTGAGTTCAGTCTCTTGGCCCCATGAGAGTCGTGGTGAATAAAGTGTGCCTTGCTGGTTTTAACAAAAATCGGGTGAATAGTTTTCCAGTTACACTGTA